>JAVIAB010000159.1:56923541-57523541 GCA_032433765.1 Megaustenia siamemsis
ATCTTATCCACCTCATCACAGTGTATCTGTTGTATATCTCTTCTCCACCACATCACCGTGTATCCGTTGTATACATCTCTTCACAACCTTATCACAGTGTATAACTGTGTATATCTCTTCTTCACCACATCACAGTGTATCCGTTGTATACATCTCTTCTCCACCACATCACAGTGTATCCGTTGTATACATCTCTTCTCCACCTTCTCACAATGCATATATTTCGCATAACCTCTCTAACAGAACACATTATATCAACTCTGCACTTCTCCTCAAACATTAAACGTATCCTTATGAACTCGATTCTGGTAACGACTATAAATAGATGTTTCGAAAAGCGTTTACAACGTGTGTTCAAATAATGTTAAGTTTGACTATATTTTATTTACATATTAGAGACTGAAACTAGTAAATTACAGCTGTGGAGGAGAAGTTGATTTGTTTAAATATTCAACAACAAAAACAAAATGTTCATAGTTTACCATAGCCGATTGGACACGACCTTTCAGCCTCTCTAAATGCTCTGCGATAGTCCTCTCTTGATGTGACATCCAGGCAATATTCTGGAACGTATCTCAAACTCGATAGCCCTGATTGTCCAAGGCTAATTCAAGAAGGTTTAAACATAATAATTATACGATGATGGAAGATAAATACAATTACTCGATATCTGTCATAGGGGTATTGATGTATACATTTTTTTTTTAAATACGAACCAACATTAACGACATAGATTAATCAAAATAGTTCCTAGCACACTCGTATAGTGATCGGAAACTTAGACATTCAAGTGGATGTATTAAAGAAAAAGTCGTTCCGATATACGCTACATTCGAGAAATAATGGACATTAAACAGAAAGACAACGTAAAAAAATACAGATGTTCTGCAGAGTTGTATTATCCCATCATTTGTGAAAACACTCAGGATTCGTAGGTTAAGGTGACAGCACTTGTTGGGCTAATAGAAGGCTCTAGCATCATCAAGCAGATGTAGAACACATACATGAAAGTAGCTTGTGGATAGATCATAGCTGAGATATAAAGCAATCATCTATCCTCACTGTATCGTATCAATTCTATTGTTGATTCTTGACGTAGCAAGACACAAAACTAACTACTATCCTCATTCTGTCTGCCGTCCACGAACTCTATTTTCTTGAATGTGTAAAGTTATAGTGGTGCTTCTTCCGTCTGATAGTTTATTGTATCCACATATTTGTGCGCTGTACTTGTTTTAGATATGGTTCTCTTACTGTTGTTTTACTAGAGGGATACCAAGGAAAGACGAGTTACATAGATTATGTTACACATGTTTATGTTGCATGATGGGAACGGTTGTGTCTTTGATATGACACTATTACAGTTTCCTTACTGTTTAGACTGAGATCTTTCTTCTTTCTCTCTCTCTCTCTCTCTCTCTCTTTCTCTCTCTCAGTTGCCTCTCTATTGGGACCGATAACTAGCGTCAGCCCAAAGTGTGAAATGTGTCTCTCTCTCTCTCTCTCTTTCTCTCTCTCAGTTGCCTCTCTATTGGGACCGATAACTAGCGTCAGCCCAAAGTGTGAAATGTGTCTCTCTCTCTCTCTCTTTCTCTCTCTCAGTTGCCTCTCTATTGGGACCGATAACTAGCGTCAGCCCAAAGTGTGAAATGTGTCTCTCTCTCTCTCTCTTTCTCTCTCTCAGTTGCCTCTCTATTGGGACCGATAACTAGCGTCAGCCCAAAGTGTGAAATGTGTCTCTCTCTCTCTCTCTTTCTCTCTCTCAGTTGCCTCTCTATTGGGACCGATAACTAGCGTCAGCCCAAAGTGTGAAATGTGTCACAAGTTTAGAAAGAACCAACGACTCCAATCTTTGAAAGAGATCAAGACAGGCTACTCTTGACCAGTGACTGCACGCTATGTCTTCTGAGCTGTATCTGTAAGGTTATGGATTGACTTGAAAAAGACATTTCAAAAATCAGGTTTTAGAACAACAGAGAACATCATCACGTTTGTTCTTCATTCTTTAAGAGACGAGGAGGAGAATGAGTGTGACAATGATGTATATATTGAGAGACCGAGGAGTCTAAAGGTGGAAATGGGATCTGGTCGATCTCGACTGCTTTGTGGGAAAGGCTGATGTACTTATAATCAGACCCGCGTTACGCGAACTTTTCCCGTCCTGACCAGCGCCCACGACACAGGGAAGTCAATTTGCTTTTCTTTAACATTTTTCGATCATTTTGTTTTGGATGTTTCATTACTAGTTAGCTATGTAGGATTAGTTATATTTATTTACATATCTGTGTGTGTTGTTGTTTGTCTGTTCCTGCTGAAGGCCTATTGAGCCGAAACGTCGTTCAAATCTGTGTCGTCTACTAACCACGTAAAGCTTTTACCATACCTTTTTTCTATTTTTTTCAATTTTCCCTGTACTTATAATCAACACGTTACATGAACAATCAGTCTGCATATGCTTCGGGAAATGATGGGACGAGCGGTGGAGCGGATATGGAAATATCCCGACTACAATGAAACTAATTTCAGGAATAGAATAAAATAGAATAGAATCGACTTTAGAAGGAACATTGATCCACAGAAGATCAGGTCACACAGGACATTGAAGGTGTACTTCGGAAATGAAAATATATGGGCAGCCTGGATTGATTTGAAAACAAAATTGGCAGCTGCCCTGGAAAACACTGACAGCAAACAAGAAAAAAAAAAGAAAATCATTTTAAAAAATCTGCCAACGTCAATGGATCGCAGGTCGTATTACTGAGTTCGTGCACATTGGTCGATGTTGTCCTCGTATATTCTCGATATTTTGAGAGAAAAAAAATCGGGAAAGTCCGGTGTGTAGTGATGATGATCCTAACATAACATTGTGTCTATCATTTCTAGGAGTCAATTATCGGTCGATCCTAACATAACATTGTGTCTATCATTTCTAGGAGTCAATTATCGGTCGATCCTAACATAACATTGTGTCTATCAATTCTAGGCGTCAATTCTCGGTCGATCCTAACATAACATTGTGTCTATCATTTCTAGGAGTCAATTATCGGTCGATCCTACATATAACATTGTGTCTATCATTTCTAGGAGTCAATTCTCGGTCGATCCTAACATAACATTGTGTCTATCATTTCTAGGAGTCAATTATCGGTCGATCCTACATATAACATTGTGTCTATCATTTCTAGGAGTCAATTATCGGTCGATCCTAACATAACATTGCGTTTATCATTTCTAGGAGTCAATTATCGGTCGATCCTAACATAACATTGTGTCTATCATTTCTAGGAGTCAATTATCGGTCGATCCTAACATAACATTGTGTCTATCATTTCTAGGAGTCAATTATCGGTCGATCCTACATATAACATTGTCTATCATTTCTAGGAGTCAATTCTCGGTCCCTGTGACGTCCGCGTATAGTAACTTGTTTACGTTTGAACTTTAACTGTAATTATTTGTCTACTATTGATCTCAACATATGTTTGCTGTGAGAATAAAGCTGGTGATATAAGACAACCGTTTCTGGCTCCTTGTTTTATAAGTATGTAGTTAGCGTCTTGTTACTTGCTCTTATGGCTGCTGTTGTTGCCAACATGTTTTTGTTATATTTCTCGGATCTTTGCCATTAATGATTAGTTTTTTGTTTCATTAATGATCTATGGATTATCTTTCTTTTGTAGTTTTCCTATTTCTTCACATCTTTGCTTTAGCAAATTTTCCTTTACGGATCTGCATTTTTTTTTTACATTTTTTGTTTAGTTTTGTATACGTCATTTTTTTATTTCATGTGTTTTCCCCTTTTGTTCACTAGTTTCTATTATTTCTTCTTCTGCCACCCATTCCCTTTCTTCTTATTGATTTGTTTAATCACTGGTGCTAGTTCTGACGATATTTGTAGAATCGATTGTTAGAGTTTATCCCATTTCTAGCCGCACAAAAACACTCGTCATCACCTCGCTGTGTGACCTACACGAGTCTGTTCGGATTGTGTATTAGTTGCAAGTAAAGCCACTATCATCCTCAAATTAACAATATTACGAGTGGCTACATTTGGTGCAGTTCCAAATAGTTTTATCCTTGACTTTATCCTTTTTATTCTTATCTCAGGATTCGGCTTATTTAAATTGTTCAACTCCTGTGTGATACCAGTACCAACATATGGATGTAATATCAGTACTAACATATGGATGTGATATCAGTACTAACATTTTGATGTGATGCCAGTACTAACATATGGATGTGATACCAGTACCAACATATGTATGTAATACCAGAGCTAACATATGGATGTAATATCAGTAATAACATATGGATGTGATATCAGTACTAACATTTTGATGTGATGCCAGTACTAACATATGGATGTGATACCAGTACCAACATATGGATGTAATACCAGAGCTAACATATGGATGTAATATCAGTACTAACATATGGATGTGATATCAGTACTAACATTTTGATGTGATGCCAGTACTAACATATGGATGTAATACCATAGCGAACATATGGATGTAATATCAGTACTAACACATGGATGTGATACCAGTACCAACATATGGATGTAATACCAGAGCTAACATATGGATGTAATATCAGTACTAACACTTGGATGTGATATCAGTACTAACATTTTGATGTGATGCCAGTACTAACATATGAATGCGATATCAGTACTAATATATTGATGTGATGCCAGTACTAACATATGGATGTGATACCAGAACCAACATATGGATGTGATACCAGCACCAACATATAGATGTAATATCAGTACTATCATATGGATGTGATGCCAGTACTAACATATGGATGTGGTACCATTACTAACATATGAATGTGATGCCAGTACTAACATATGAATTAGGGAGGTTGTAAAACCACCCATAATTTAGATATGAAATTAAATGCCATTAAAAACAAATGTCTTCGTATAATCTCGAGCATAAACACTTTGCTGATGTTCACCAGGTTATAAATGATGTGATTGACTGATGCAACACAAGTGTCAGATAGTAACGAAATTTTCTGTTATAAATGATGTGATTGACTGATGCAACACAAGTGTCTGATAGTAACGAAAGTATTTTCCATGCCATGACACCAAGCTATCCAGTATTTTCTCTCTTTGTCATCCGCGATCTCTTTTTCCTTTTATTTTGCCAGTTGCAACCAAGTATTCCAACTTTCCTCTTCTCATGATGTGCCCGAAAAATGTTGATTGCTTCTTTCTGATGTTTTTTAAGAGCTCATTTTTTGTGTTGACCTCATTGAGAACTTCCTCATTGGTCTTTTTATCTGTCCAGGGAACTTTCAACATTCTTCTGAGAAATCCCATCTCTGTGGCCTCTAATCGTCGTTTTATTTGTTTGTCTACTGTCCATGATTCGCTTCCATAGGTCAGAATTGGTTCTATATAGCACCGATCAACTCTCTGTATAGTAAGTAGTAAAGTACCCCGGTCACGCCAAGTGGCGTATAGGGAATATGGTGTTAGTGACCATACATTTTACAGACCTTCGGCACATAATTTTTGGGGTAATGTGGTCGGTATTACGCCCGTGCCGCTTTACTTTCCCAGAAAAAAAATCCGGTACCCATTAAAGGCTGGGTGAACCGGAAGCCGTCGGTTGGGATCGAACCCTACCTTTTCTCCTTTGTAGACCAGTTCATTAACAACTGAGCTATCGTGGCTCCCTCTCTCTCTATACTCACTCACATATCTCACGTTCATAAATGGCTAAATTTAGTCCAACATCCATCTCGTAGATAGTCTGAAGGGTTGAATTCAAGGTTCTATTCATCCTTCGACAAATTTCAGGAATTGTTTCGTTCTCTATGGATTACACAAAAATGCAAGTTTTATATCAATTGTGTTAGTCAAATGTAGTAAAAGGTTAAACGTCAAGGGGCAGGGAGCATATTATAGACTTGTGAAGACTGAAATAGGAATTTACAAAGCGTGTGTGCGAATGAATTGGACTAAAAACTCTGGAGTGTTATAATAGCAGATACATTAATATATAATGCTTATTATTCATTCAATATTATACTTTATTTAATTATTTAATTTTAAAGGAAATTTGATACAGATATTGGTGTGTACGGGATAAAACTTATAAAGATGTGGGCGAACAATGATTGGTCGACTTTTTCTTTCCTTCCTCCCAAGCCTTTGTTGAAAGAGGATATATTGAGGATATATCAAACTTGCGGTCTTTTGCTCTTCTGTTTGCCTCTGCTGCTGTTCTGTTTCCTACTGTTTCTATTATTCCGTCAATCCATCTTTTGCTCTTCTGTTTGCCTCTGCTGCTGTTGTGTTTCCTAGTGTTTCTATTATTCCGTCAATCCATCTTTTGCTCTTCTGTTTGTCTCTGCTGCTGTTGTGTTTCCTAGTGTTTCTATTATTCCGTCAATCCATCCTCATCGTTGTCGGCCCTTCGGTTTGTTGTTCTCACAACGTTTATTGAATGTCGTTTGTTTTCATATTCATGTCTTATTACGTGGAAAAGCCATGTTATCTGTTATTTCTTCATATATTGCATGATGGGGGGTATTCCTAGCTTTTTTTCTCAGTTCTTCATGATTGATAAATGCAGAAGTGTGATTTTACAGAAGGATGTTGAGCATACCGTAGAGAGCTATAAAGAATGATTAAAACGCTCTGAAAGAGGTCAATATTAGGAAGAAACAATCATTTTTCGGACATGTAATGAGAAGGGAACATCTGAAATAGTGTGACAAGTTGGAAAAATGGGGGAAAGAAGAGATAGAGGGGAGGAAATAGCAAAGATACCAGACAGCTTAAGAGAATTGTTTAGCAGAAGGTCAAAACCAGAAATGATAAATGACTGTCAATATCGAGACTTGTGATGAGACATAATCACCGACTACAGCAGGCATGTCACTTGATTATGATAAAATGTAGGAGAGAATTGTAGTGAGATATGAAATGTAGGAGAGAATTGTAGTGAGACATGATCACAGACTACAACAGGCATGTCACATGATTATGATGAAATGTAGTAGAGAATTGTATTGAGACATGATCACAGACTACAACAGACATGCCACTTGATTATGATGAAATGCAGGAGAGAATTGTGGTGAGACATAATCACCGACAACAGCAGGCATGTCACTTGGTTATGATGAAATGGAGGAGGGAATTATGTGAAGTATTACTAGAATAACACAATCTTTCAAGTGGACCATTTTAAAAGGTGTTTAACGAAAATTATGTCCGTGATGTAGAAATATATAGTGATTTAGAGAAGATAGTTATTGAAGTAATAGCTCCAGGAAATGAGGAATGGGAAGGTCTAGACAAGGTGTGTATAAGATATCATTGACGAGCTGAGACCGGCTCCGATAGACGTTGGATATATCACACAAGACAGATAAAACATAATATGACAACTAAGATCCAAGTGGTAAGAATAAAGGTATGCAGCGTATGAAACAATTATGAATGATGTGTCAATAGAAGTGAGAAAATGAGTTCAACGGGGCTATATAGAGCCAATGTTGATTTATGGAAGCTAATCATGGACAGTAGACAAACAAGGGAAAAGACGATTTGAGAATACATATATTCGATATCTCAGAAGAATGTTGAGAGTTCCCTGTACAGCTAAATAGACAAGAAGGTAATTCTCAAAAAGATCAACACAAACAGGGAGTTCCTTAGAAACATCAGAATGAAACAATCAACAATTTTTTTGAGCACATCATGAAAAGAGTAAATTTGTAATTATTGGTTAATAAAGGCAAAATACAGGGAAGGAGATATCGCGGACGACAGATAGAAGATACTAGATAGCTTAATGACATAGAACAAAAAACGGTAGACAACAGAATTTATACGATGCGCTGATAATAGAAAATTGTGGAACGACTACATCGCCAGCCTCAATCGATATGACACACGATGATGATGATGGTATGGACCATCAATGTTAAATGGTTTAGGAGAGATTTTAATGAAAAGTGGACACAAGTGTAGGTGTTGTTTGGTACATGATGATGATGATATAGACCATCAATGTTAAATAGCTTGGGAGAGATTGTAGCGTGAAGATGACACAAGTGTTGGTGTTGTATGGCACATGATGATGATGATATGGTCCATCAATGTTAAATAGTTTGGGAGAGATTGTAGCGTGAAGATGACACAAGTGTTGGTGTTGTATGGCACATGATTATGATGATATGGACCATCAATGTTAAATAGTTTGGGAGAGATTTCAGCGTGAAGATGACACAAGTCTTGGTGTTGTATGGCACATGATGATGATGATATGGTCCATCAATGTTAAATAGTTTGGGGGAGATTTCAGCGTGAAGATGACACACGTGTTGATGTTGTATGGCACATGATGATGATGATATGGTCCATCAATGTTAAATAGTTTGGGAGAGATTGTAGCGTGAAGATGACACTAGTGTTGATGTTGTATGGCACATGATGATGATGATATGGTCCATCAATGATAAATAGTTTGGGAGAGATTGTAGCGTGAAGATGACACAAGTGTTGGTGTTGTATGGCACATGATGATGATGATATGGTCCATCAATGATAAATAGTTTGGAAGAGATTGTAGCGTGAAGATGACACAAGTGTTGGTGTTGTATGACACATGATGATGATGATATGGTCCATCAATGTTAAATAGTTTGGGAGAGATTGTAGCGTGAAGATGACACAAGTGTTGGTGTTGTATGGCACATGATGATGATGATATGGTCCATCAATGATAAATAGTTTGGAAGAGATTGTAGCGTGAAGATGACACAAGTGTTGGTGTTGTATGGCACATGATGATGATGATATGGTCCATCAATGATAAATGGTTTGGAAGAGATTGTAGCGTGAAGATGACACAAGTGTTGGTGGTGTATGGCACATGATGATGATGATATGGTCCATCAATGATAAATAGTTTGGGAGAGATTGTAGCGTGAAGATGACACAAGTGTTGATGTTGTATGGCACATGGTGATGATGATATGGTCCATCAATGTTAAATAGTTTGGGAGAGATTGTAGCGTGAAGATGACACAAGTGTTGATGTTGTATGGCACACATGTCAGAAATGTGTGAATATAAAATGTTTGGGTGCGGAAGTCATGTGAGAAATACAGCACAAAAACATTGTTTAGTTTATGCTGGAAACAGGGGAGTAATGTGGACAAATGTTTGGGGATATATGCGGCAAATATGAGAAAACATGTGGACAAATGTTTGGGGATATATGAGGCAAATATGAGAAAACATGTGGACAAACAAGAGTAGGAATGTGTGAGGCAGAATGAAGAATTTTGTAAATAAAATATTTTGGGGTTCTTTAAGGCAACTTTGAGCGTGAAATGGATTCAGCAATTGTACTGGTTTTGAAGGACATTTAAGAGAAGTGTGAACAAACTATGTTTGTGTGTACATGCAACATTAAGTGTCTGATAATTGATGGCGCCTTATATTTTACTTGTAGACAGAAACATCTCTTGACAATACCGGTATTCGAACTCGCCTTCTCCTGGTTATCTATTTAACCAACCGTGCTCTTCTTATAGATTTTAACATTAGAACTGTTAATCACGTATAATCAAATTGAGATGCAGAATAAATAATTGTAGATTATAACATTTTATGGTAGATGCACACGGTGTAAGAACGCGAACAATAATTATTATAGATAAGGTGTATACTACATCAATTGTTGACTGTTATAGAAGAGGTTAGATGTCCGCGAATGAAAAGGTCAACTCTTGCTTCTGTAGATGATATGTTTATTATATACATCGTTGGAGGTAATACCAAAGTGGGGAATGTAATTGTAAATTGTGATATGTTTGTGGGCAAAGTAGAGCAGGGATTGTTTCTGTTTTGTTCGAGTAAATGTGTGCTGGATATAATAGACTCATGTACAATGTAAATAGCTGCTTGATGTGCCAGGGAAGAGACTTCCAAGATTTCAAATATGCTCTGTTTTGTTCGAGTAAATATGTGCTGGATATAATAGACTCATGTACAATGTAAATAGCCGCTTGATGTGCCAGGGAAAAGACTTCCAAGATTTCAAATGTGGTCTGTTTTGGTGATCAAAGACATTCACGAATTAAATGCGAGGGTTTGTGATCTGATTCAGAAGAAAGAATAGTAATTTGATATATAAAAATAACAAATGTAATTTTGCAGGATAATATTTTGATTACCATAGAAATATACAATGAGTAATGAGGTCGTTCTGACAAAATTCTTATTAAAATTATAGATTTTAAATTTTACAATCACCTTATGTCGAAAGCATTATCTTTGGTCATCAGCGAAAAAAGACCCGTTAATATATAGTATTGTATAGTAAAGAAACTAAAGTAGGTCAATATATAAGAAAATATAGAAAAATGCATAACACAGTCAGAGATAAACGTTTGGTTGTTAGTCAACAATAGAAGCAACATATACTTGTGTGTATATTAAACGTTGTGGAGAGAAATGGTCACATACAGCACGAGATATAATCCTTTCAGCTTTGACTTTTCTGTTCTTGCAATTATTAAAATAGTCTATGTGAATCTATCACAGTAGTGACTCCTAACAAACAAGACAACTTGCATCATCTGGTACAAATTATCAACAATTTAATGAGGTGGGGCTCACAAGTCCCTACATCCTTTCATTATCTCATATCAATATATTTGGACAAACAACGAGCCAGTTTGACAATTTCAAAACGAAAGTAAACAACCATTTCCGGGAGGTCACGCTGGCAACGCCACCTTTTGGTGACCTCCAGTGATACAGTCCGCTGAACCCACAAGTCCTGAAAGGAAACACACATTTCTTAGTTGAGATAATGTAGCAAATATGACTAGTGACGTTTATTTTCCCTCAGTGCTGAAAGGTATAATTGAAGTCAACGGCGATAACAAATATGATTGTGATATAGAGGTCAGCCAAACAGACGAAACGTGCTTTCCTACATTGAAACTAAAAGTATTATATTTTTTATTTATGTTAGAGAATACTAACCACAAGATATATTTTACCTGTGTCTTCTATACACGAAGGTGTCACTAACTGTATCGTGCGAAGATAGTCCCCTCTTATATCGTCATAGACGCAGTGGTTTGGGGCAGATAAAGTACAGTTGTATCCTTTATAGCCAAGCCTGAATCAAGATGGTTGAAACAAAAATATATATATATATATTTATGAAGATGAAAGGTAAATGAAACTGTACTTTACATTTCATACAAAATAAACATAAAAAGGTTTGAATCAGCTAAACTGATAGAAACATAAGACAAACTATTAAGTTACGGCAAAAGCTTTCATCAGGTATAGCACACACATTATACAAATTAAACAAAACAATCCAAGCACGAAAACGAACCACTGATCTAAAACTGGCTCTCCTGTTCTTCGTGTCGCGAAGGGGTTCATCCCTCGTTCCCACCTCTGTACGTGTATGTGTTCCTGAACTAATCTTAATCCTCAACTCGTTTGAATTCGATGGTCCATTCTTCAACCAGACCTAATGGGATTGTTATGGGCACCAAGATGGGCCCTAGGTATGGTGCCTATTCATGGGTTACCTAAAAGACCACATTCATTCTTATTTTAATGCCAGCAGAAGATATATCAATAGAAAGACAAACGAATTTATGAAACATTGCTATAGACCATCAAGGTATAAAACAATTAACATACTTTAAATATCTGGGACCTACATTTTCTGAAGATGGTAAAATCGATAAAGAAATAGACATACCATGCAATAAGGCAAACCAGATATAGGGACAGCTATCCCCTATACTTCAATACAAAGCAATACAATGACCACCAATACAAATCTTTGACAGAGTATATTTATTCAAACCTTGTGCTACCAATGCCAAACATGATCACAAACACTGTCTTTGTCAGTTTTTTACTGTTGGTTTATACCGATTCTATCATTCAATTCAACCTTTGCGTACAGCGTATTGTTTATTATTCTCCGTATTATAACTAGGGAGCCTAGATAACTCAGTGGTTAGTGAACTGGACTACAAAGGACAAATTGGTAGGGTTCGATCCCAACCGATGGCTTCCGGGTTCACCCAGCCTTTAATGGGTACCGGATTTTTTTCTTGGAAAGTAAAGCGGCACGGGCGTAATTCCGAACCAATTACCCCAAAAATCATGTACATAAGTCTTTAAATAGGGTCACTAACACCATATTTCCTATACGCCACTTGGCGTGACGGGGGACTCTTTCATTGTTTTACTTATTATAACTATCAAGCATTATCAATCAACCACTAATATCTTCAGTAATCAAGAAAAGACGATGGTCCTATGTTGGACATGTGATGAGGAGAGATAAAAGCCGATTAACAAACCCTCATGTGGGAAACACCAGGTAAGAGGAAAAGATGTCGACCCAGAGAGATAATGAGAAGAACATTGATCAGAGAGGCAAGACCAGCAGGTATTAGCTCCCTCAATGAGAAAGAGTTCCTTGCACGAAACAGAGACAGATTGCGAAATTTGATAAAATATCTTTACAAGGATTGAAAACTGCTAAAATAAAATTGTAGATAAGAGAAAGAGTATCTGGGTCTATGTCCTATGGGACGGCAACGGCTCGAAAGGTCAATAGATAGATATATATTATAAGCACAAATAAAAAAATATAACTAAATAGTTGTATTCTTCATTTTTATTGCCAATAATAGCATGTATAACAGATTATATATTTAAATTAGACTTCGTTTTATTGTAAAATTGCTCATTTCTATGACTGCTTGTTCCAATAGAGGATTGCAATATCTGGTTCACATTGAACGTCATTGATCGTGTCGATTTTGTGGCTCCTGAATGAATGAGCATTTTATCTTGAGAAAAATAGAGAAGAAACTGGATAGCTTGGTGTCATGGCATGGACAACGGTCAACAAGAGAATTGAAACGATGCACTGTAGATAGAAGTTTGTGGAATGACATGATCGCCTAAACCAACTTGTATGGCACATGATTATGATGATCTTGAGAAAACTTAAGGCTACGTCTTGTACCGGCTGCTCGAGATATCTTCACTTTTCTTCTTTTCAACAATTACATATTGTCTTCACTTCGGTATTTCCCAGAGATTCTTAATGCAGTGTTCTTGTTTTTTCTTTCATATTGCTGATCTAATATTGTTTTTCTTACACTCTGCTATGGTCATACGTTTGAATACAGAGTTTCTTTCTCTAGTCTTAAATTATACAGTTTGTTAACGTTTTTGGTATGTCTTCATCACTGATCAATTACATAGGGCGTTTGAGTGTCTACAACAGAAGTAATACGTCTTGATAACACTTCATAATTTGCACTAATTTATATGTAAGCATTACATTGTCCTGTTCTTGCTGTGCCATATATTTAGAAATCCCCTTACCAGAATCGTGGTACGCTCCCTTAATAGACTTTATCAAGTCGCACGTCCTTAGAAGAACATTCCATTCATCACTACCTGTCTGAAAGAATATCTGTCTCTAGACAAATCTATCATTGATTATGTGGTCACGTTCATGGTTTTCTTGATGTTGTTTGAGACCATCTTCTCCTGGTCTGATACTGTCTCATTTTTTCGAAGTCCATGTCTTCATTTATTGTCTTTTTCTTAATGGATAAATTACTATTCTAAGTCTTTTTAAAGAATACATTATCATCTGCATTGGCAAAGATATGTACATCCGTTGCTACAACGTGATGTTCGATGCTACAAACTATTTGTAAATGTATGCTACAGCTTGTCTATGTTTGCGATATCTCTCTCTCTCTCTCTCTTTACGGTACTCACTGACGCAAAGTTCGTCTACACAACGTGATGTTCGATGCTACAAACTATTTGTAAATGTATGCTACAGCTTGTCTATGTTTGCGATATCTCTCTCTCTCTCTCTTTACGGTACTCACTGACGCAAAGTTCATCTACACAACGTGATGCTCGATGCTACAAACTATTTGTAAATGTATGCTACAGCTTGTCTATGTTTGCGATATATCTCTCTCTATCTCTATAGGGTACTCACTAACGCAAAGTTCGTCTACACAACGGGATGTTCGATGCTACAAACTGTATGTAAATGTATGCTACAGCTTCTCTATATTTACGATATCTCTGTCTCTATATACGGTACTAACTGACGCAAAGTTCGTCTACACAACGTGATGTTCGATGCTACAAACTGTATGTAAATGTATGCTACAGCTTGTCTATATTTGCGATATCTCTCTCTATATATGCCGTACCCACTGACGCAATGTTGGTCTACACAACGTGATGTTCGATGCTACAAACTATTTGTAAATGTATGCTACAGCTAGTCTATATTCACGATATCTCTCTCTCTCTATACGGTACTAACTGACGCAAAGTTCGTCTACACAACGTAATGTTCGATGCTACAAACTGTATGTAAATGTATGCTACAGCGTGTCTATATTTGCGATTTCTCTCTCTCTTTACGGTACTCACTGACGCAAAGTTCGTCTACACAACGTGATGTTCGATGCTACAAACTGTATGTAAATGTAAGCTACAGCTTGTCTATATTTACGATCTCTCTCTCTCTCTCTCTCTCTATACGGTACTAACTGACGCAAAGTTCGTCTACACAACGTAATGTTCGATGCTACAAACTGTATGTAAATGTATGCTACAGCGTGTCTATATTTGCGATATCTGTCTCTATATATGCCGTACTCACTGACGCAAAGTTGGTCTACACAACGTGATGTTCGGTGCTCGAGTCAGTTCAGCAATATCTTTACTGTTAGAGACCAAGCATTGAATAAGCGTCCGACATTGTTCATCTTTTGTTGCATCGGTTTCTATGGGAAAACATTTGTGCAAATTCAACGAGAAATGAGTTAATTCTCAGAACAAAATGTTCCTGAAAGTGGGGAAATTGAAGAAATGTGTAAGAGAAAACGAAACAATATAATTTATGGTGAATGTTTAGAATAATGGAAAATGTGCTGGTGAAGAGATCTGATTATTATGATGTTGTCTAATATGCAGTTAATTAAAATAAAATATAAAACTGATTCGAATAATTCAGACAAAATGTATGGTTATGTGGAGTAACGTAGATAACGTTTTGGATACATATTAAAACATGTTCTGGGCAACTGAAAGACAAAAAAACTAAAAAGAAGTGAATGAACAACAAAGGAAATATATAAAACAAAAATGGTGCGGAGTCAAATTAGAGAAAAAATGTAAAAGGTATTACAAAGATTGTGTATTTGGTGAGATACATTTATTCATAAATAGCGACATGTGATAATCATCATCCACTTAACATATCGTATACGCACCAATAACGATGTTGCTTGTAACAAAAACTGAGAATCTAACATTAATTTGCTAAATAAACCATTATATTCAAGAGAATTGGTAGATACTTTGAATTGTACAATAAAGATCAAACCAAAATGTGCTGATTTACCTCTGGCTATAGTACACGATGGCGCTAGCAGCCGAAATGTTTGAAGATAGTCCGCTCTTACACTTTCGTTGATGCAGTATTCTGGCGCATGTAAAATACAATTATATCCTTCCACTCCAAGCCTGAATTAATTTGATACAAAGAAAATGATTATGTGATTCTGTAAGTTAAATGAAGATCACAGCTTCTTTGTGATACGAAAAATCAAGTCTGATTATTGACAACTCGAAATTAATGTTAAGGAAGAGATCCCCATTAAACCTGGAAACTTCACGAACTACTGCCCGGTTCTGAAGCCAGGGTAACCTGCTCAAGGCAAGGACAAAGATAATTAAACAAAAAACGTGCTCCGTGAGCGCTACATTAGACACAAATAATGATCATCGAATCTCAGGGCAAATCGCTTCCATCGATAGTAATGAAAAACATGAGTAACGAGAAATTAATGTTGTTGGGAATGTGTATCTCTAAATCTCTAAATAATGCCTTAGTTCGGACTGGCGCCACAACAATTATGGCATTCCCACATCTGCTCTGTGAAACGTTCCAGCGACCATAGAAGAGATATAGTTTGTTTCAGATTGTTTGCCTCCCTAATTCCAGTAATATCTCGAAAACCGTCTGATGGAATACCATGATTTTTTGCATGCGACCTTAGATTTTCAATGACGTAACGAATTTATCATTTAAATTATCGTATGTGTTACCGTTTCCTCAAAGCGGCAACTTCCTTTGATCTCCTTCATATTTGTATTTATTTTGACACAAAAAACAGAATGTACGGTAAATGAAGATCTTTTACACTTTTTAGAGGAAAAGGCGTAACTTTTATTTTTATATAAGGGACATTATTACTTTATAATAAGAGAGTAAGTAAGTAAGTGTTCCTGTCATGCCTGAAGGTGTATAGGGGAATAAACCGCCACAATTGCACTTTTTCACAACATGCTACCCATTTGGATTGGGCTCTTTTAATTATACAACTAATATTGAATCAAATCAAAATAGGCCGAACATTCACCGAATAGAAATTATTTATTTTAAGAACACAGAATACATCGTCAACTCACTAAAAAAACAGTTCCTGAAGTGGTCCGTTTCCAGAGTTTCCAACTCCAACAAAGTCACTTCAGTAAGTTCAAACAAATGAGTTTTATTCAGAATCTGCCGAATCTAATAGACGTATTACCATTTTTGGTTGAATAACCCACAGACCATCGTTTCTCCAATACTTATCTTCCTCAACCATAACATGGTCTTCACAACTAGCCCAATAATCTTTGTCTATGTTTGAAATAGCAACATTGGTAAGCTCTTTAACATCAGATAATTTGAAAGTTTTATTTTCGGATGCTACTTGCCCTTTGATCTTTGCCCAAACTCATTCAATAGGATTTAGGTGTGAGTGATATGGAGGCAGCCTCAAACATCTATGACCATGTTCTTCAATTAATTTATCTATTTGAAATATCTTTGGCCGTTGTATCTGTTTTACAAGTGAAAGTAATTCAGGCTTGAGATACATATCGTTAAATGGTATTTGTTCCCTTGTCAGCCATGTCTTTATTTCAGCTTTAGTGCTTGATGATGTTGGAACTTTATCTTCTTGTGCCACTTTGTTATGGTAAGATGCATTATCCATGATCAAACAAGATGGTCGATCTAATAAAGGCAAAAGAGTGTCTTTAACCCAATCTCTGAACATATGACTGTTCATCTCTGAATGATAATCCTGGTTATCAGTTGACTATGCAATAAAAACAAGTTCAGCATTCTCCACCAGGCCATTATTTTTGCTCCCAGCATGTGCCACTATAAGGCGCTTTCCTTTGCTGCTAGGTACATACCTTTTAATAGTCCCATCTAATGACTGCCATTCTTTTTCATTTGTGTGGTGGGCATTAATCCATGTTTCGTCCAAGTACACAATGTCATAATCTTCATTACGCATTTGTCTAACTTCACGTAAATATTTGCTTCTTGCAGCTACTAAATGAGGTTTCTCGCAAATGATGTTTCATCCACAAGAATATTTTCTAAAAGTGAAGCCTAAACTCCGCACACTTCTCCATAGTGTGGTTTTTGATACATCAATACTGGTGTTCTTTTTAAGCCAAATCTTAAGTTTCCTTATGGTAACTTCTTCCCCTAAGTCAAACATTTTACAAATCTCTCTGCGGACAAGTTCTCTGTCAAAACTGTCTAACAAATGTTTTCTTCCTCGACTTCTTTCTTTCCTTGAACATTCACATTGAACATTTTTCACTGATCTATGAAACGACCGTTTACTTAAACCTAACACGTGCATCGTTCTCTTTTCAGGATTTGATATGCTGTGATATAGACTCCCTCGTTTTGCCTCTCTACAAAAATATAAATATAATTTCTTTGTAATATTTTGTTCAGTAACAAATTTCAACTTTAAACTCATTGTTAAGGGCACAACTCACAAAACACGCCTATGTAAATAATTTGATTTTGTATTTTTGGTGACGTTATACTAATGACGTGATACAAAAAGTTGACAATTTTAATCCAGTAAGTGCAAAACCAGAATTGCGCACCGAATATAAGAGAAATTTGCTACACATATGTGCAAATATTGACAAAAATCTGACATTTGCAATTCAATAGTGTAAACCGGTGCCTTTACCCACCAACATATAAAGGAAATTCCCAAATGAAGATGTTTAAATCATTCTTGAAGTGATATGGAAGGGGTAAATACTCTTAAATTTTGATTCAAATGTGCCCAAGTTTAATCATACTTTTATCCTCCTGGTAAGCAAGCGCACAAGAAAAACCAGCAGTTTGTTTGCAATGAATTTATTTTTTCTATTACGTTATGAGATTCAGTAGGTTACATGCAAAATATCAGCACTGTAGCACAAATGGTTGCTGAGCTGTGGTTTTTTGAAGTGAGGCAAAAAATCTGAAGCGAACTATAGCACAAATATACCAACTATAGAATAGTATGATGGGCCTCGAGTAGAGCTGCGGAGAACATATAAACATAACATGGTATGGAGCAGATAAACTAATAGAAAGACAAGTCAACCAACGATGTTTCGTCAAAAACGGTCCAAGTGTTCATTTACTGCTTCATCTTGTCCTCTTTTGATTGTGTTGCTTTCTTTATCGCTGAGGTGCTTTTCCTGCTTTCGCCTCCCGTGACGCTGTGCTACACCATAAATGTGACACTTGGATTGTTCTCGGCTTCCTTGTGGCTACCCTGTGTAAGGTGTTCGTTTAAACTCGTCGCCATGTCATAAATGTCAAATTATGTTAGAGATTTCCTGCGCAGTGACAGATCCCACCAAGATGTCAGCTATTCCGTTGCCACGAACTCCAGAGTGTCCAGGACAATCTATCCAAGTTAGGCTGTTGACAGGAGACTTGTCGAGTAGGTGCACCTCACCCGCTGTGTGCTCTTGTCAATCCGGAAAAGCATGCTTTGTGAGTCAATGGAGGTGACCGCATGTGTCGTTGGTCTC
This sequence comes from Megaustenia siamemsis, assembly GCA_032433765.1. Classification (NCBI taxonomy): domain Eukaryota; kingdom Metazoa; phylum Mollusca; class Gastropoda; order Stylommatophora; family Ariophantidae; genus Megaustenia; species Megaustenia siamemsis. Next base: position 56,942,524 of record JAVIAB010000159.1, read on the forward strand.
TTAACCAGTCATGTGATAGCTTCAGTCACAGAACGCGTGTGCCGGAGGTGGTAATATGATGGTCCTGCACCTTTCTCTTTCTTTCCATTACAATACACAACAAGTCCCAGCCGCGTTGCATACACTTTGTGACCGAGCTGCCGGTGTAGATGATAGGGTATTAGGGTTGTAAATCAAGTTACAGTACCTCCTGGACCTCGGAATCATGTGTCTAGCCACGACATTTTCTGTCTAAGTGTATGTCAACCTTGGTTAACTCGTGCCTGTCATGCACATCTATCCAATCCCTCCAGTATACCTCCTTGTTAAATTCGTTATGCAATGTTGTCTCTGACAGCCACTATCTTCCGAGCTTAATGTGATTGCCTTTCATTGACTGTAATTCCTGTAGTTAAGTATGTGTTTTGATACACGCCACCCGCAGGTACGCTTTTGACTGCACGTGCTTGTATAGTGCTTAAATGCATGGAAGGTCTAACAGAATCACATTGGCTAATTATTTGTGTATCCCAACACGTAAATGAATTTAGATATCTGGGAACATTGTTAACCTCAGATGGTAGATATACAATAGAGGTGAGATGCAGATGGCTAGGGTAAATGCAGTTTTTCAAAAAAAAAAAAAAAAAAAAAAAAAGATGAAGATACTGCGCAATCCATTTGTGGCAATATAATGAAGAAAAGATGTTCTTCAAATGTATTTATAGCCATATGTATGTGAATCATGGTCAATAGGACAACATACAAGAAATTCGCTGGAGGCTGTAGAAATGTGGTTTTACATAAGAATATTGAGAATATCATAAAAAGATAAGAAGAGTAATGAAAACGTTCTGAAAGAGGCCAAAGCAAAAGGGCTAATGTTCAATAATAGGAAATAAACACTCATCAATTTTTGGCCAAATAAATTAGAAGGGAATAGCTGGAATATATTGTAACATCTGGAAAAACAGAGGGACGATTAGGTCTTTTCTTTGACTGCATTGCTCTTTTTCATGATCTCAGGGCAATCTAAACTCAGTAGTTTGCCACTGATATCTGATTGGTTCTGGCCATACTTTTGGCCCCTGTTGTGCCCTAAACCAGATGCTAGGCTGTTTGCCAAATCCTGCCATTGAGATTGGTGTAGACTGCGTTGGTCATCCAGCCTTTCTGTCAGCAGCTGTGTGAACTATCAGAGGTTATTAACTAGTCAAGACAATAACTTTGAGAGGATATACACATGTTTTAAAAGTAACTTTAGTCTTTTCATAATTAGCGATAAATGTGTACAATCAAATGGATGCTATAGAATGATTGAATGACTTGAGCCTATACACTCACTGACACAAGGCTTGTGAATACATCTGGATGTTCTGTGTTAGATTCAACTCGTTAGCAGCCTCAATTGTTGACCTCAAACATCTATCTAGCCGCTGACATTCTTCACTGTTTGTAATGTTCACTGTGGAATTATAAATAGTAAACGTTTGCTTTGAATGTGGTTGATCACAAGATCATAGCGTTAACAACATTCTTCTTCTGCTTCATCGATCACGACTCTGTCAGAGTAGGATTCCCGACTCTCTCACGAAGGTAGCTGTCTGTTTAAGTGTAGGATTCCCGACTCTATCACGAAGGTAGCTGTCTGTTTAAGTGTAGGATTCCCGACTCTCTCACGAAGGTAGCTGTCTGTTTAAGTGTAGGATTCCCGACTCTCTCACGAAGGGAGCTGTCTGTTTAAGTGTAGGATTCCCGACTCTCTCACGAAGGTAGCTGTCTGTTTAAGTGTAGGATTCCCGACTCTATCACGAGGGTAGCTGTCTGTTTAAGTGTAGGATTCCCGACTCTATCACGAAGGTAGTTGTCTGTTTAAGTGTAGGATTCCCGACTCTATCACGAAGGTAGTTGTCTGTTTAAGTGTAGGATTCCCGACTCTCACGAAGGTAGCTGTCTGTTTAAGTGTAGGATTCCCGACTCTCTCACGAAGGTAGCTGTCTGTTTAAGTGATTCGGTTGCCCCGTATAGTTTCTCTTCCAGGTAGGTGGGTGTGGTCCACATTGTGCTTCTCAGGTCTGTGTACTAGGGGCAATCCTGTAGAACATGTTTTATTGTCATGTTGCCCAGTGTGGATTGGCACTGGCTGGTAGTACCAATTTTGAGTTTGATGAACATGTGGTTTCTCATTCATGGCCTGGCCAGTGCGGAGGCGATGTATGATGACTTGATTCCTCCTTGATAGTCGATGGTATCCATCTCTCTCGTCTTACTTTGGGTGTTCTCGTTACCATTTTTCATGAAAATGGCCCTTGATGATGGTTAACGACATAAGATGATGTCATTTTATATCATGAAAAAATGGCATTAAAGATTACAACTAAATTTTCTCAGAAAAATTCTTAAATAGGTGAAGGTATGGGATAGCTGGGCAGGAATTATGAAATGTTCGAGGTTTAATAAGTTTTTACATGTACAAAAATAGTGTGTGTGTGTGTGTGTGTGTGTGTGTGTGTGTGTGTGTGTGTGTGTGTGTGTGTGTGTGTGTGTGTGTGTGTGTGTGTGTGTGTGTGTGTGTGTGTGTGTGTGTGTGTGTGTGTGTGTGTGTGTGTGTGTGTGTGTGTGTGTGTGTGTGTGTGTGTGTGTGTGTGTGTGTGTGTGTGTGTGTGTGTGTGTGTGTGTGTGTGTGTGTGTGTGTGTGTGTGTGTGTGTGTGTGTGTGTGTGTGTGTGTGTGTGTGTGTGTGTGTGTGTGTGTGTGTGTGTGTGTGTGTGTGTGTGTGTGTGTGTGTGTGTGTGTAGCGTACGAGACAGCCTTGAGACAGATTGGATAACTATGTTGAGGTATGTATATGGAATATATTTTGGAATAAATTTACAGCGTATACGAGGCAAAGTGAGAAAGATATGGACAACTATGTTGGGGTATACGGGATACATTTGAGTATATGTTTGCAGCTTTGCAGTAGCGTATATGAGGCAAAGTAAGAAATATGTGGAACAACTATGTTGGGGTGTAAATGATCACATTTGAGAGAAATGTGGACACATGTGTTCCTGTATATGTGTAGTAAATCGGATAAGGATGTAGATAACTATATTGAAGTGTGTGGGGTGAATGTGCGAATGATAGGGAAATAGGTGTTGATGTACATGGGGATACATTTAGAAGGACGTGGACTCAGATTTAGACATGTAAATGGCATGAAATAAATCTTCAAAGCTTGTATCGTTGTTTCTAAGACGAAATTACATGGTGTACATGTTTTAGTGGGTAGATGTAAATTGTGTACATCGGGATGTGTTATAGAGGTGTTTAAGTTGTACCTTGTTTTGTGTTAGAGGCAAGTTTGCAGAATATAAATGTCGATCTCTAGAAATAAAATGAACATGGAAGATGTATGTTGTAGACTGTCACATTTTGTGTAAGATACGCAAGGAATGTCGTGGATTGTTTTACTAAATATAAGATGTACACTAGATTACTTATCATATTATATTCAGTTTTATTAGGCGCATGTTGAGCATTGTTTTTCTAAAAGCGTGTTGTGTGTCTCATATCACCATGTTGCGTGTGTTTATCCATTCATTCAGTGTATGCTCTCTCTTTCCCTCCCTCTCTCTCATTTCTCTGTGCTTGATCTCACCTACCAACAACTTCCTTAACTCCTTCATAAAAATCGTGGTTTATTTTCAGAACTATGTTGGGCTCGTTTAGTTGCACAGTGCCATGTTGATCTCGCTGTAAGATATCTCAGCTGTTTCTTCTGTACTCTCTTCTCGTGGTGCATAAACGTGTATTAGATTAATGCCTGATGATCTTTCACTGCAACTAATAGCAATCCGTGAGATATTGCCCACACGCCTTTCATTGTTCTTATTCGCCCTGCATCTAAGATTTTATCCATCTCTCTTTGGTTTTTAATGCCTGTATAACAGATATGTGTGTGTATGTATCAGAATATATCGAACCTAATACCACTTCATCTCATTTCACATAGCCTCAATAGATGTAAATCTATTCGTTCCATGATGTTTATTTTGATCTTACTGATGTGTTAACGTTTTCAATAGTTTCCTTACATTTCACGTTCTTATTCTCAGTATGGGCTTTCTTTGTAGTAGCTTCGGGTAACTTAAGTCGAAAATCACCTCTAGCACGTGATGTTCCATGCCGGACTAGGGGCATCCACAGTAAACCCTATTATCGCTGTTGTTTAACTGTCTATTAATGTAGCTATCTATGATTATACATGGCTCACTGAAAATGGCACCAATGTTGGCCAGGATCTTTAGAAAGTAAATAAAAGAATGAAATAAAATTGTTAAAAAGAGATAAAGTGGTATGGTAGCAGCTTTATGCAGACGAGAAACAAAATAAAAGTAGAACGACGTTTCGGCCACATAGAACTTCAGTTGGAACAATAAACAACACAACAATATATAAGAATGTACACATAAATCTAACAACATTGCTATAATATGCTAGACTATCAAAAAAGGAAAATAATTCACTTTATTATATAATATATATATATTAATATAAACACCAGAGGTCCGGAGTTTAGCCAGGAGTTAACTGAACAGTAATTTATAAGGCCCCAGCTGACACATCGGACACATGTGTAAAAGGGAAGGGTTCTAAACATATAAGGAGGTGGGTACTAGAACCTAGAATCTACTATTGCTGGAAACGTTTGCATAAGTTTGATTCCCAAGAAGTGTGTCCACGCGAAAAAAACTATATTTTTAAACATATATACATACATGATATACGATATCACTAAATATACATACAGACTATGAACATACAAACCCATATATATATATATATATATATATATGTTGGACAAGGTGTTGGACAATATTAACAATCACTAGATTTAATGTGTTTTGTATGTATAGCGTGATCTATAAAGAACATGGTCGATCAGCAAACGATAAATAATCGGTGGTATGCTGATGACGACGTACAAATCGTCAAGAGTGACAATAAATTGTAGAAAATGACTGCCATTATATTCATGGAAAGTTTTAGAAAGACATTTCACCAAAAGGACAATGGTTGAGTGAAATAATAATTCACATACTAAATGCACAATAATGTTAACTGAACAACTCTAAAACAAAGAATAAACAAATAATTTTAAATACATGGAAACGATGTTAAGTTAACCTCAGACTGTGATGTACAACAGAGGTCATGTGCTGAACTGTATAGTATTGTATGACCTTGGGCGTCTTGACAAACGGTTGGTAGCAATCAATGATAAGTCAGTAGTTTGTTAAAAATGTTAAAAGTGTCTTATGCTGGATGCAGCTTTTCTCGTGGCTGAATCTGCAAATATTGGATAGATATATGCGACCACAGAACGAACAAAAAAGTATTTGTGCTGCATGGCCTCGTCTCCTATCACCTGCACCTTTTGTCTGCGGAGTTTGATATCACTATCACCTCGAAAGTTGATGTAATTTTTTTTTCCGTGTGCTAGGATCTGCAGGAAATGATATTCCCAGTTTCTGTAACTGATATACAGGGTGTTTATAAAGTCTCACTACACTTGGTATCTAGGTCAATTTGAAAAAAATGTTTATGACGTCATCACAATATGTGCTCAATGGTAAGTTCACTTGTTGCGACATTTTTCTTAATGACTTGTCTGGACTTTTAAGGATTCTGTCTTGGATATCTAAACATATTTCATCATTCACAGCAGGCCTACCAGATCGTGGAGCATCTTCCACATTTCCAGTAGCAATAAACTTATTCAACAAATTTCATTGACAGTGGGAGCACATATTGTGATGACGTCATAAACATTTTTTTTTCAAATTGACCTAGATACCAAGTGTAGTGAGACTTTATAAACACCCTGTATAATTCACTAAAGGAAGCCCTGCAAATACCCTTATATCACAGCACTGGTCTGCCCTTTGGTCTCTTCCCGTCTTTAAGTTCGGCAAACAATATCCGTTTGGGAATACGATTGTTTGCCATTCTTCTTACATGACCGAGCCACCTTAGTCTACGACTCCAAAGTGTGACCATGATGGACAGAAACTTGCTTCGTTGTAAGACAGACTTGGTTACATTGTTCTACCATTTGATGTTCATAATCGTTCAAAGGCAACGCACGTAAAAGATGTTTTAAACATTTCTCATGTACCGGATAGGTAGTCCAAGCTTCTGATCCGTATAGAAGTGTACTAAGCATGCAACTTTGGTAAATGTGAATCTTATTTCTGAGTATGCAAAATAGCTCAGACAAAATCGTCACACCAAAGACTCAAAAAGTTAGCATGCTCATATATGTGATTATAAAAAAATGTTTTTTAAATAATCATTTTTGTATGTTTTATGAAGGACGTAAGTATGGACGTGAATCATGGATAACATGGCTATAGACAAGAAAATCATTGAAGGCCACACTATTTACTGAAGACTTTTGATAATACAATGGGCTGCTAACTAGGGTAATGAGGAGGCCAGAAAGTAAAGCTAATTTTCCAAATCAGAAGGAAGCAAATCATCATTGTTTTTTGTTCACATAAAACATAATTATGTTTATGTGGTCATATAACAATACGAAAACAGCTGGAAAGTATTATGGCAGCGAACAACAAAAATGAGATCAGAAAAGAATAAATAGAAGAAAGAAGAGAGAATGGATGCTGGATATTTAAAAAAAAGGTGGGAAGTAAAAAGCAAAAAAAAGTAATAAACAACTGAAGAGATAGAAAACTGAATAAACATGGCAACCAACGCCAGAATGCACGGTTGACGAAGACACTTGTGATTGTCAAACTATTAATTACGGACAGTTGTACTATCACAGGTAAGATTTCTACATATAATCACAAGTAAGATGTACACGATGTAAGAATTTGGACTTTTGTTTCTTATATGTTGTCAGATATAAATTGTGGAATGTGATGTCAGATATATGAAAGTAATGTTTAACTAGTGATAGTTGTGTGGCTAATGTGTGCCATTCGTTATTTCTGATGTCTAATTTGTTAGAAGGAATGTGTTATAGCTAGAAAACGTGGCATGCTACGGTGAAGACAAATGTTAACCCACAATTGATGTATCTATGTTACGAAGGAGACGTGCAAGATATTAGTTGTGTTCTGTTGTGTTCTATCAAAGATGTCCATGATACAAACATTGGTGACGTGTGTCACAGCTAAGATAAAAGTGTATAGGTTGATATATAAGAGTGACAAATGTACGCTTACAGAAGATCGGCGGGATTATCAAAAAAAGAAAGATGCAGTGAGCAAGGAAGACGTTCTAAAATTAAACCAAATTAATTTTAATTATTAAAAAAATAATATCCGGAGTAAAATTTCAGCACTTTTGGTCATATGGTGAGAAACGAGAATCTGGTGTGCATTAAGAAAACAAAAACAATTGGCAACGACATAATTTAAAACGAATACAATCTATAATATTTAGAGAACAATGTTTGGTTAAAAGTGAAGAGTTCAAATAACGCATGATGTAGGTACTGAAAGTTACAGAGATAGATAATCACATACTTCGCGAAACACGATAGAATATACTCAGGATTTTAAGACTGAACTATATGGACCCAAGAAGCATCATTTTTTTTAAAGAATCTAAAAGTATCACGTTTCCGGTTTTATAGAGAAGACACACACACAAGTTGTATGTTACCTGTGTCTATTTCACACGAAGGTGCCACTAACTCGAATGTGCCAAGATAGTCCTCTCTTATATTGTCATACAGGCAGCGTTCTGGTGCGGCTAAAATACAGTTGTATCCGATATAACCAAGCCTGAATGAAGATGATGAAAGACTAGTAGTAAGGGATGGCAGTTAACACAACTCAACTCTGCTTTACTCTCTAAACATATGTGAATGATTATAGTAAAATATGATGATTGGCTGCATGCAGGGCAATTCACAAACCATTTCGGGAAATTAAGACAGAAAGCTTAACACAACATTGAAGTGAAGAATAAATCTATCTATTGTCCTTTCGAGCCGCATACGGCACATAGGGTAGAACCACAATCTCAAAAACAGAAATCTTGCGTGCCAAAATGGCACATACTGCAGAGATCACTGCTTGTAAAATATATGACCCTGTTTCCATAACAATACTTTTACAATGACAGCTTGTCAAGCCATCAATCAATCTCCTTATTCGCCTCTTATGACATGCCTGGAAGGTCACAGTGTCACTATTCTTTACTTCCCTCATAATGAGGCCCCGGTAACACACGGGAAGAAAAATAAATACACAATATTAAATAACATGTATGGCTACGAGTTGAGCTGCAGAGAAGATATAAAATAAACATGCATGGCTGAGAGCTGCAGAGAAGATGTCAAATAAACATGCATGGCTGCGAGTTGAGCTAGAGAGAAGATGTAAAATAAACATGCATGGCTGAGAGCTGCAGAGAAGATGTCAAATAAACATGCATGGCTGAGAGCTGCAGAGAAGATGTCAAATAAACATGCATGGCTGCGAGTTGAGCTGCAGAGAAGATGTCAAATAAACATGCATGGCTGCGAGTTGAGCTGCAGAGAAGATGTCAAATAAACATGCATGGCTGAGAGCTGCAGAGAAGATGTCAAATAAACATGCATGGCTGAGAGCTGCAGAGAAGATGTAAAATAAACATGTATGACTGAGAGCTGCAGAGAAGATGTCAAATAAACATGCAATAGTATCAATCAGCACATCTAGTAGAGAGAGACAAACCTATTGCTGTAAATTCATTGCACTCCACAGTACCAGTTTTTTTGGACAAAATAATAGATCCTACTTCATTCGGTATTTATATTGTGTTGTCAATATCATATCATATGCCTGTAATTATGATTATGGTTATAACCATATGTCTGTAATTACTTGTATGCAAACATTGTTGTGCTATTATCATCTTATTATGTGTATTGTCTGGCCTTAGTGTGTCCTTTTTTCATTGTTCTTATTGATTTATTTTATTCAGTTTGTAAGACTTGTGTATCGTGACAAAGTCGTTATGGTTTACTTCTTGTCTCTTTCATTTTAAAATACTTCTGCTATGTATTCCTGCCATATGTTCTCTGTTAATATTTCACCTTTTATGTTTACAATACACTCTTCATCTGGCATTTTTACAATCTTGATAGTCATTCCTTTTGATTCTGGGTGTATCCGTTTTCACTCTAGTTTGTTTCCCCTTGGTTTCTATATCCAGACATCTTTGACTCAGCCAGTCATACCTGTCCGCACATTTTACGGATTCCATGAACAGTTTTAGTGTATTAGTATTCATTGCATGTTTCTTCTTGGTTCTTTATTTTTTCCAGATGACTTTAATCCCATATATATATATATTTCTTTATTTTCTGATCGTTTTCTTTTTAGACAATATTTCGCTGGCGCCATGTGTGCACTACTTTATGTTTAATATTTGTAACTTGTCCTGTGTTCAACAATTAAAACCGAAACGATTATTAAGTTAGAGTAATTTGAAGAGATGTTTATGTGTTTTGGAATGGGCTATAGTAGAAATGTGAACTCAAGTAACTTTAAATCAACAACAATTAAAACCGAAACGATTATTAAGTTAGAGTAATTTGAAGAGATGTTTATGTGTTTTGGAACGGGCTATAGTAGAAATGTGAACTCAAGTAACTTTAAATCAACATCATTATTTATTGAAATATACACTAAGAACTGTATTCTTGCAATCAATATTTGGGTGACGTCTCCACATCGAACGTTGGCTGCCAATGATCACCATTTTATTAATGTCTCTTGCCTTTATAGAGCACGTTGTTATGTTCAAATATCCATCCCTGCTGTTATCATCTCAGTTTAGTCTTGATCAGCCTCAGCATCGTCTAGCTTGTTCCTTCGCCTCAATATTTACTTTTTCTAGAGTTGTGTCTCTTCCCATGTCCCAAACAAAGCCTCAGCATCGTCTAGCTTGTTCCTTCGCCTCAATATTGACTTTTACTAGAGTATCGTCTCTTCCCATGTCCCAAACAAAGCCTCAGCATCGTCTAGCTTGTTCCTTCGCCTCAATATTGACTTTTACTAGAGTATTGTCTCTTCCCATGTCCCAAACAAAGCCTCAGCATCGTCTAGCTTGTTCCTCCGCCTCAATATTGACTTTTACTAGAGTATTGTCTCTTCCCATGTCCCAAACAAAGCTTCAGCATCGTCTAGCTTGTTCCTTCGCCTCAATATTGACTTTTACTAGAGTATTGTCTCTTCCCATGTCCCAAACAAAGCTTCAGCTTCTTATTCCAACTGTTTTGAGTAATTAATGTTTTCTAATGTTTACTGCCACACTGTTTATCGACATTATTGGTAGAAACATGAACACATCTATGTATACAATCTACACGTTCACCGAGTCTCTCTACCAAACCCATCATTTCCTCAATAATTATACAACCACTGAAGATCCTGCAACGAAATGTTAACAGAAGACGTTTCATTGTGTGGGAAATATATTTAAATATGTCTTCCGTGTCTGTGGGGTAGCTATATGATGCGACAGGCCTGCCAGGCTCACTTTTCTACTGAACTCAATTGCTTAAGGTTGTCTTCACAGCCCGGTTGTTGTTCATGAGTGTTAGTGTGAGCTCACACAGGATAGTTGTAATACGTGTTGGTATGTTCTGAGAAAGTATGAAAGAAATGTCGTGTTTGGTAGCCAGTGAGACATGATGTTACTGTTGATGGTTATTGTTCATGAGTGTTAGTGTGAGTTCACACAGCATAGCTGGAATACGTGTTGGCATGTTCTGAGAAAGTATTAAAGAAATGTCGTGTTTGGTAACCAGTGAGACATGCTGTTACTGTTGATTGTTGTTGTTTTGTTTGTTTACCTTCGTCAACTTGGTATCTTTACCCCAAGTTCCGACGGACTGAATTTGGCGTCAACATCACTTCTTTCTAATTTTCACACCGTCAGCCGTGTGATCAGGTGTTCCCTGCCATACAGGCAGATATTCTCCGACTTGAGAGTTACTATCATATTTTTATCGTCGAGTCTGTTAACGTTTTTGGGTAAATTATTTTCCTATTTATTGTGCTCGGGCAGCGCCCATTTTTAGATTCCTCTTTTATCTTATCTCCAAATGTCGAGGGTCGTTTAACGTGAGCAGAATGTACACGGGACCTCCATTTACCTTTATTCGAGAGGGCTAGATATTGGATCTCACCTCCCAGAGAGGGCTAGATATTGGATCTCACCTCCCAGAGAGGGCTAGATATTGGATCTCACCTCCCAGAGAGGGCTAGATATTGGATCTGACCTCCCAGAGAGGGCTAGATATTGGATCTCACCTCCCAGAGAGGGCTAGATATTGGATCTCACCTCCCAGAGAGGGCTAGATATTGGATCTCACCTCCCAGAGAGGGCTAGATATTGGATCTCACCTCCCAGAGAGGGCTAGATATTGGATCTGACCTCCCAGAGAGGGCTAGATATTGGATCTCACCTCCCAGAGAGGGCTAGATATTGGATCTCACCTCCCAGAGAGGGCTAGATATTGGATCTCACCTCCCAGAGAGGGCTAGATATTGGATCTCACCTCCCAGAGAGGGCTAGATATTGGATCTCACCTCCCAGAGAGGGCTAGATATTGGATCTCACCTCCCAGAGAGGGCTAGATATTGGATCTGACCTCCCAGAGAGGGCTAGATATTGGATCTCACCTCCCAGAGAGGGCTAGATATTGGATCTCACCTCCCAGAGAGGGCTAGATATTGGATCTCACCTCCCAGAGAGGGCTAGATATTGGATCTCACCTCCCAGAGAGGGCTAGATATTGGATCTCACCTCCCAGAGAGGGCTAGATATTGGATCTCACCTCCCAGAGAGGGCTAGATATTGGATCTCACCTCCCAGAGAGGGCTAGATATTGGATCTCACCTCCCAGAGAGGGCTAGATATTGGATCTCACCTCCCAGAGAGGGCTAGATATTGGATCTCACCTCCCAGAGAGGGCTAGATATTGGATCTCACCTCCCAGAGAGGGCTAGATATTGGATCTCACCTCCCAGAGAGGGCTAGATATTGGATCTCACCTCCCAGGGAGGGCTAGATATTGGATCTCACCTCCCAGAGAGGGCTAGATATTGGATCTCACCTCCCAGAGAGGGCTAGATATTGGATCTCACCTCCCAGAGAGGGCTAGATATTGGATCTCACCTCCCAGAGAGGGCTAGATATTGGATCTCACCTCCCAGAGAGGGCTAGATATTGGATCTCACCTCCCAGGGAGGGCTAGATATTGGATCTCACCTCCCAGAGAGGGCTAGATATTGGATCTCACCTGCCAGAGAGGGCTAGATATTGGATCTCACCTCCCAGAGAGGGCTAGATATTGGATCTCACCTCCCAGAGAGGGCTAGATATTGGATCTCACCATCCAGAGAGGGCTAGATATTGGATCTCACCAGCCAGAGACCACCAGAGAATAAAGCCACAAAGAAATCACGGATTCGTTTTTCTTTTTTTAAACTCCCGCCCTAGTGGTGGAAATCGAACCCACAACTTCTTGTCTAGAACCGTTTTCCCTCCAGAAGACACAGCGCCAAGATGGTTATTGATTTTCTTTTAAAACTTTCTGTAGTAGTCAATTGTAGATTGTACTGACTTGCTAATTATAACTCCCTCCACTGTTATGTTAAGTAGAACATTAAAAAAAAACTATCTTTACGGCAAATAGTACCATTGCTGGTGTATGTCGGGGGGCAACGATAGAACCAGTGGGATAAAGGCCGCTTGGTCAAGCCGTCGCCACGACGTGTGCGACTCAGGACTTTTATTTCACCCCCGATAGAAAAAATCCTTTCTGTCTACCGCGGGCTTCGAACACCGTACGTCAGCTTTTCAGCCATCGGAACAGTGGTTTTAGCCGAACGGCCACGCGCACCTCAAGTAGAACATTGATGGCTTTAATTGTGAGGATTTCGTCTCTACGGAACTCGTAATGTGCCACAGTAGCGCTCTCTATTTCACCGTATCCACCATTCATGACTTGCATCGTCCTATTCTAGCAGTACCACCTCTTCTTGGAATGATCACCATCCTTTAGTAGACGCCAGACTAACACGCAGTACGACACTATTTGGACGCACCATTTTTTAGCACACATTTTTACACATAACAATTTCAAGAAATTGTAACACTATATTTGATGTTTGTCATGTTTTGGTCAGGCAGCATATATCAAACTGTTCAAGAAAGACTGCTCTATTCATTTACAATAATATGATCACTTTGTATTAGATAAATCATTTTAAAATATGCTATACTGAGTAAACAATCACATTAAAAAAAACCCACAGCATGCAAACCAGCATTTCATTAAAATATATAAATAAAAACTAGCATACAAATCTACTTACTTGACACAGTTTCAATAATTGTAAAGCACAAACAATATATTTATTGCCATTCACAGTGATAGGGTGTTAAAAATTGAACAGAAATAAATTCAGAAATGGGTTTCATATATCGCTATAACTAAATCATCAGCATCATCAAGTACCGGGCCTGCTCGCGTAGGTGATCATGTCTCTCCACAACTTTCGATCTCGGCAGCTATTTATCATTTCTGTTGTTGACCTTCTGCCAAGCTATTCTCTTAAGCTGTCTGATATTTTTTCTCTGTGATTCCCTCTATCTCTTCGTCCCTCAGTGTTCCCAGTTGTTACAATATATTCCAGTTGTTATCTTCTCATTACATGGCCAAAAAATGATGATTGTTTCTTCCTAATATTGGAAATTAGCTCTCTTTTTACTTTGATCTCTCTCAGAACATCTTCATTACTCTTTTTAGCTGCCCATGGTACTCTCAACATTCTTCTGTAAAACCACATTTCTACAGACTCCAATTATTTTCTTGTCTTTTGTCATATTGTCCATGATTCGCATCCATATGTTAAGACTGGCACTACGTAACATTTAAGAACTATTTTTGTTTTTTATATTGTCAAAAATGGATTGCATAGTATCTTCCTCATTTTCTGGCACGCTTCTTTAGCCTGATCCATTCTGCTTCTCACCTCTGTTGTACATCTTCCGTCTGAGGTTAACAAAGTTCCCAAATATTTAAATTCATTTACCTGTTTTAATATTGTTCCACTTTTCTTTATTTTGCACTGAGGTGATGTCTTTTTCTTTTATAACAAAATAAATCCGTCGATTAACAAAATGAAAAAAGAAATGCCCATAAACAAAGAGATTCCACATACATTTATCAATGGTAAGCACAAATCACATGCCGAAAACATTTTAAAATCTGACATTGCGGGCTTTGGTAAATAAACCATATACACAGATGTATGTACACATATCGATAAAAAACGATGTTAGCTAGTTACATTTTCGCAATAAAATCGTGAAAAGAGACAGATCACACTACACCATACTATCTAGGACTAGAAAGTACAAATGGCAAAATCTAGTGAATTTTAAATTCAGATTTATTTAAATCGAAACAAGGCCAATTTTTAATGGAAAAAACACACCGACCACTGCCCGTGGTCGATTGATCTAACGGTATATGGCCACCGGCCACTGTCAGCGGCCGATTGTCGACTAAGGATCTAATAGGGTTTGTTTGTACTTGCTGTTGTCATTTATATTATCATTTAACTTTGCATTGCTAAGGAAACATCCAAATAAGTGGATGTTACATAATACATGAGAGATCTATCCATATACTCACTGACACACGGCCTGCTGATACGTTGAGAAGTTTGATCCCTGTGTGAACGCATTAATAACCTCTGTGTTTGAGACCAAGCATTTAATTAACTTCTGACATTCTCCACCAGCCTTAGTCTCTAGGGAGTACAACAGTACATAATTTCATGAGAAATCTGCTACTTTTGTGTAAACCGAATATTGAAGAACATGTAGAATATAAACACAAGTTTCGAAAATGTTTATAAAAGTGTTGAGCAGTTTTGGGGTGTAGATCTGAATATTATGAAGTAAACTGAAGTTGATTTATTAAAAAAACGGAACTAATTGTTGCACGATGATACAGGCAAAATGTTACAGTATAAAATACAGAAAAATATGGACACACATAGCGAGCATGTATAAAGCACACTAGAGCAGAGTGAAAACGATTATAAAACACAAATGGGAAGATCGAATCAAACAATTTCCCGGTATGTAGTTAATCGAAGAAGACACTTTGAAATCAATTTATGACAAAAAAGGAACAAGAGAACGAGTTCTTAAAGGTTAAATAGAGACAGTCTATACATATGGATGTGAATCATGAACAATAAAATAGGACAAAGGGCAAACAAATCCATGTAGGCTGTAGCAGTGTGTTTTTAATGAAGAATGTTGAGAATACCGTGAGCAGCTAAGAAGAGTAATTAGAACGTTATGAAAGAGGCCAATGTAAAAAAAAAATTACAGCTAAATTCCAACATTAGGAAGAAACAAACAATGTTCTTTTGGCCATGTAATAAGAAGGAAACAGCTGGAATATATTCTGACAACTGGGAAAATTTAGAGACGAAGTGACATAGTGAAACAGATAAAATGTACCAAACGGCTTAAGATAATGGTTTGGCAACAGGTCAACAATAGAAATGATAAACAACTGTCGACATCGAAAGTTGTGGAGAGACATGATCACCGACGCCAGAAATCATGGTACTTGATGATAATGATGTAGTCATTTATTGGAGTGATGAACACAATATCAGTTGTACTGTATTTAGTGAGATATGCACATATTTGAACAGATGAGCTGTCTGCGCTGATATTATTTTCTGTTAGGACAAACATGAGGAAGATATACATTGTTTTGATTGATTTCTTACAAAACTGATAATAAATGAATACAATGCACATTATTTTGTATAGGACAACATATAAACAGGCATCTAATTGTAGAGATACAGTGAGCTGTCGTCTTCTAGAAGTGTTAGGCAATATATATCTCGGTTTACTTGTTCTTGCAGTGGTTCACAGTAAACATTTTTTCTTGGAGGGGTTAACATAAACGCTTTCTTTCAAAGGAATGATTTAAAAAGCATTGTTTCCTCTAGGTATTATTTAAACAACATTTTGTTCCTAGGAATGATTTAAAAAGCATTGTTTCCTCTAGGTATGATTTAAACAACATTTTGTTCCTAGGAATGATTTAAAAAGCATTGTTTCCCCTAGGTATGATTTAAACAACATTTTGTTCCTAGGAATGATTTAAAAAGCATTGTTTCCCCTAGGTATGATTTAAACAACATTTTGTTCCTAGGAATGATTTAAAAAGCATTGTTTCCCCTAGGTATGATTTAAACAACATTTTGTTCCTAGGAATGATTTAAAAAGCATTGTTTCCCCTAGGTATGATTTAAACAACATTTTGTTCCTAGGAATGATTTGAAAAGCATTTTCTTCCCTAGGGATGTTTAAAAAGCAATTTTTTTCCTAAGAATGATTTAAAAAGCAATTTTTTTCCCTAAGAATGATTTAAAAAGCAATTTGTTTCCCCTAAGAATGATTTAAAAAGCAATTTGTTTTTCCCAGCAGCGGTTAGCATAGCATACTTTTTTTCTAAGAGTTGTTAAAATAGCAAACTTTTTTTTCTAGGAATAGTTAAATAGTAAACTTGTTTGCGGTGGATAACACAGTAAACCTTTTCTAGGAGTGGTCAACATAGTAAACTTTTTTTCTAGGAGCTGTTAACTGTAACATTTATATCTCTCGGTATTGCTAACAATAAACTTTTTACTAGGAGTTGTTAACTGTAACATTTATATCTCTCGGTATTGCTAACAATAAACTTTTTTTCTAGGAGTTGTTAACTGTAACATTTATATCTCTCGGTATTGCTAACAATAAACTTTTTACTAGGAGTTGTTAACTGTAACATTTATATCTCTCGGTATTGCTAACAATAAACTTTTTTCTAGGAGCTGTTAACTGTAACATTTATATCTCTCGGTATTGCTAACAATAAACTTTTTTTCTAGGAGTTGTTAACTGTAACATTTATATCTCTCGGTATTGCTAACAATAAACGTTTTACTAGGAGTTGTTAACTGTAACATTTATATCTCTCGGTATTGCTAACAATAAACTTTTTTCTATGAGTTGTTAACTGTAACATTTATATCTCTCGGTATTGCTAACAATAAACTTTTTACTAGGAGTTGTTAACTGTAACATTTATATCTCTCGGTATTGCTAACAATAAACTTTTTTCTAGGAGCTGTTAACTGTAACATTTATATCTCTCGGTATTGCTAACAATAAACTTTTTTTCTAGGAGTTGTTAACTGTAACATTTATATCTCTCGGTATTGCTAACAATAAACGTTTTACTAGGAGTTGTTAACTGTAACATTTATATCTCTCGGTATTGCTAACAATAAACTTTTTTCTATGAGTTGTTAACTGTAACATTTATATCTCTCGGTATTGCTAACAATAAACTTTTTACTAGGAGTTGTTAACTGTAACATTTATATCTCTCGGTATTGCTAACAATAAACTTTTTTCTAGGAGCTGTTAACTGTAACATTTATGTCTCTCGGTATTGCTAACAATAAACTTTTTTTCTAGGAGTTGTTAACTGTAACATTTATATCTCTCGGTATTGCTAACAATAAACGTTTTACTAGGAGTTGTTAACTGTAACATTTATATCTCTCGGTATTGCTAACAATAAACTTTTTTCTAGGAGCTGTTAAATGTAACATTTATATATCTCGGTATTGCTAACAATAAACTTTTTTTCTAGGAGCTGTTAACTGTAACATTTATATCTCTCGGTATTGCTAACAATAAACTTTTTTCTAGGAGTTGTTAACTGTAACATTTATATCTCTCGGTATTGCTAACAATAAACTTTTTTTCTAGGAGTTGTTAACTGTAACATTTATATCTCTCGGTATTGCTAACAATAAACTTTTTTTCTAGGAGTTGTTAACTGTAACATTTATATCTCTCGGTATTGCTAACAATAAACTTTTTTTCTAGGAGTTGTTAACTGTAACATTTATATCTCTCGGTATTGCTAACAATCAACTTTTTTTATCCCACGAGTTCCACACCCACATAGTAAATATGTTTTTCGTTACAGTGGTTAACATAATACACTTTTTTTAAGCAGTGGCTAATATAGAAAACTTTTTCTTTCTAGGATTTGTTAACAGTAAACTTGTCTTTCCTAGGAGTGTTTAACACTAAATTTTTTTCTAGGAGTGGTAAACCGTACTTTTTTTCCCCCTAGGAATGTTTTACATAGTAAAGCTTTTTTTTTTCTACAAGCGGTTAACAGTAAACTTTTTTCTAGGACTAGTTAACATAGTAGTTGATATTTTTTTGGAGGACGAACATAGTACACTTATTGTTGCTTTTTTTGTTTTTGCAGGAGAAAATAAGAAGGTGTAACTTGTGTTTCTATAGCAGAAAACACAAGATGTACACATTGTTTTGTGATTCTATAGAAGAGAACAAGTCAGGTACATATTGCCTAGTGTTTCTATAGGAGAGAACACATTAGGTACATATTGTTTTGTGTTTCTATAGGAGAGAACACATTAGGTACATATTATTTTGTGTTTCTATAAGAGAGAACAAATTAGGTACATATTGCCTAGTGTTTCTATAGGAGAGAACTCATTAGGTACATATTGTGTCGTGTTTCTATAACAGAGATCAAATTAGGTACATACTGTTGTATGATTCTATAGGAGAGAACAAATTAGATACGTATTGGGTTGTGTTTCTATATCAGAGAATAACTTAGGTTTATTGTGTAGTGTTTCTATAGGAGAGAACACATTAGGTACATAAAGCGTTGTGTTTCTTTAGGAGAGAACACATTAGGTACATAAAGCGTTGTGTTTCTATAGGACAGCGCAAATTAGGTACATATTGTTTTGTGTTTCTATAGGAGAGAACAAATTAGGTACATATTGTGAAGTGTTTCTATAGGAGAGCACACATTAGGTACATAATGTGTAGTGTTTCTATAGGAGAGAACACATTAGGTACATAAAGCGTTGTGTTATTTTAGAGAAAAGGCATCAAGACGTGCATTGTGTTCAGCTCTAATATACACGTGTTATGCAACAAGTCTATGTCAATAGAAGTGAGAAACATAGTTCATTAATACTGTATAGAGCCAATTCTGACCTATGTGATCAGATCATTGACAGTACACAAAGAAATGAAAATATGATTAGAGACTACAAAGATGGGATTTCTCAGAAGAGAAAGGTAGATGGACAACTAAAAAGATCATTAAGAACATTTTCTCTGGTCAACACAAAAGGGAAGCTCATAAAAAAAAAATCAGAAAGAAACAATCAACATATTTTCGGGCACATCATGAGAACAGGAAATTTGGAATACTTCATTACAACTGGCAAAATACAGGATACGGAAGATCGCGGATGACAGAGAGAGAGAAGTTACTAGATAGCTTGAAGTCATGTCATGGACAATTGTCAACACCAGAGGTGATATGATGCACTGTAGATAGAAGATTGTGGAAGGACATTATCACTTTCGCCATCCGGTATGACACATGATGATGATGTTGTAATATAAATAAAAAGCAAATAATATATTGTGCTTTGTTTTGCAAAATTAAGAATGTAAAAGATGTACATCACGCTGTATTGTGTTAGAAGTAAGATACGTGCACTTGATATGACTTTGTTAAGTTTAGTGTTAGAGAATAGATATATCGACCTTATATGGCTTTGTTAAGTTTAGTGTTAGAGAATAGATATATCGACCTTATATGGCTTTGTTAAGTTTAGTGTTAGAGAATAGATATATCAACTTTATATAACTTTGTTAAGTTTAGTGTTAGAGAATAGATATATCGACTTTGTATGACTTTTTTAAGTTTAGTGTTAGAGAATAGATACATGCACTTGATTTGACTGTGCAGAGTTTAATGTTAGAGAATAGATACAATATATATTTAAAATTATATAAATGAAACATAAAATGTACACTGCGGTGTCTTGTATTCTCAATTCCTTTAAACGTCACATAGGGTTTGAAGTATTTTTTTGCCATCCATCTCTATTCTGGACGAGATGCTCAATCGTATCTACTGAGTCTATGCCTGCCAACTTTGCTTCTTCTATAAGTGTTCTTTTCAGTGTCTTTTAAGGGCTTCATTTTTTGTATACTGATGTTTCCCATAGAAGAGCCTGTTTCGGAATTCACTTGTTGCTCTCCCAGCACAACCGACATATGTCCATCTTGTCTTCCTAATTGTAGATGGGATGGTTGGTTGCATGATCATTTCTCTTTTATGAAAATTAGTCTTCAATTCATTCTATTGTATACATAGTATTCTGCTTAGGCATTTTTCTTCATTAACGTTAATTTTCTCTAAAAATCCTTTGTTGTTTTTCAGCTTTCAAATGAGTAGATAAGTGTGGATAATGCATTTGAGTTGAATATTCTAAACTTGGTTGAGTAGTGTGTTGTATTAGATCATAAATATTCGTGACACAGGCTACGACGTGCAGTGTTATAAATCATATAAAATACTCAACAGAGGGATATTTTCCTATAGGAAATGTAATTGAAACGAAGAGTGTTGATACTACTCTGAAGCAGCGGCTGATGTTCCGATGAGGGAATCACAACTCATCAAATAATTTATGAGAATACAAAACACAATCACATTCCAGTTTAATGAGTCGATGATCGTGTACCAGCCTCCGTATACCTTGGTATAGCCGCGATATAGTTCAAATAATTGAGTCAGTTACTAATAAATAGGCGTTAATGGAGGTCACACTTACTACAACCGTACAATGGACATCTATCAAAATTGCACTGAGTATGAGAACTTGGTAGGCCATTTCATCAAACAGTTCCGCGTTGCCATGGTAACCAAAGAACGACTAATAAGATGTCGTTATATCTTTCTATACAAACATAAAGCAGTAAAGTCAATAATCGGCTGTTCTATATTGTACATCCGGTAAGAATCACTGTTCTATGTAGCTATATTAAAACAATTCTAGAAACAAAATGTAAGAGATGTAAAATAACAACAACACCGTGTTCTTCTTATAATTTATAACGCACACAATTAAGATAGTATGATGCCATTATAATTATGTTGATTTAAGGCAATAGCTGAAGGAACTATAACCACATTTATTTAAAATGTTTATGTCACATATTACCAGGTTAAACGATCAACCTGAAAGTTTGGTCTGACATCCTCCTCAAGTTTAGAACCACACCGTCGGGCACTGTTCTCGCGTGCTATCTGGAATAAGTAAGGAGCTTATGTGTTTTGTCCAGTGAGAATGAGGAATCAAATGAAATGTTTTGAGGCAACATGAGAAAAACAAGAGACAATAGAGGAGAAGATGCAAGACTGAGAGAACTGGTAGATTGTAAGTCAATTAGAAAGATCATAAATTTGTGTTAATATAGAATGATCTGATGAGGTATGAATCCATACCTGACCTGTTATAACATTGGAATTGGATGATGTTGATAATAACTGTGGCCAAGTCAGCGTACCCAACGTTGTTAGAACAACATTTGGATGTTTGGGAGGCCTGTGCCAAGGTTTTTATTTCTATACATTAGAGACGCTAACTAGTAAACTGCAGATGGAAAATTGTGTTTCTTTGTTATTTTAATAAGCAAAGACCACAACAAGACAGTGCTACGTTACCTTTCTCAATTACACACTTAGGCGCTACCAACTTAAATGTATAAAGAAAATCAAACTTTGTAGTTTTTGAAAGGCAGTATTCTGGTGCATGTAAGATACAGTCGTAGCCTCCTTGTCCGAGCCTGATCAAGTGAATATAAACAAAATAATTTTATTGGAAGAGAAATGATACTCATTGCTTATTTGTGAAATGAACTATTAAGAATGATATGCCATGTTTATGTGTCATATGAACTTTGAGAAATGAAACTTTAATTATGCTTAATTGTAATATCAACTTTGGCAAATGATACTTATTGCTTATTTATGATATGAACTTTCAGAAATGATACTCCTTGTTTAATTGTTATATGAACCCTGGAGTAATTTATCGAAAACATGAAAACAACAATAACTATAATAGATCTGTAGTATATACGAGTAAATCACGTTTGCTTAATACGCCCCTTTGAAAACATTTTTTTTTCTGAACACTTCTTTACGTAAAGGCAGCTACAAAGACCAATGAGGAAGTTCTCAAAGAGGCCAACACAAAAAGTCAGCTCCTAAAAAACATCAGAAAGAAACAATCAACATTTTCCGGGCACATCATGAGAATAGGAAAGTTGGAATACTTGATTACAACTGGCAAAATAGTAGAAAAGAGAGATTGCGGAGAAAATAGGGAGAAAATATTGGCTAGCTTGGTGTTATGGCATGGGGAAAAGTCAACAACATAACTGATGCGATGCACTGTAGATATAAGATTGTGGAAGGACATATTCGCCTACGCCAACCGGTATGGCACATGATGATGATGATGATCTTTACGTAAACATCATGTATACAACAAATATATACAGTCAACAAGTCGTAAGGTGTAATAACACACCAACTTATGTTTATTAAAAAGTCCAACTGGAAATCACAAGTCACAAATATTTGGCGGTCTAAACAGCCGCATGATCCCTAATCACAAATGTATCTATGTACACAAACTTCAAATAGTTCACAGCTCACACTCCTAGTGAGTCTGTGCCTACGCTAATTATAAATGTATCTATGAACATAACTAAACAGTTCACAGCTCACACTCCTAGTGAGTCTGTGCCTACGCTAATTATAAATGTATCTATGTACATAACTAAATAATTCACAGCTCACACTCCTAGTGAGTCTGTGCCTACGCTAATTATAAATGTATCTATGTACATAACTAAATAGTTCACAGCTCACACTCCTAGTGAGTCTGTGCCTACGCTAATTATAAATGTATCTATGAACATAACTAAATTGTTCACAGCTCACACTCCTAGTGAGTCTGTGGCTACGCTAATTATAAATGCATCTATGTACACAACTAAATAGTTCACATCTCCAAATCTAGAAATGAAATGTAGGCATTGGATCGGTGAGGCTGTTCACGTGAGTAGTCTTGCTCTAGCTCATGGGTTTTGTCATTCTCTCTGTGTGCTTGACAGTAAGTTCTCTCTCTCTCTCTCTCTCTCTCTCTCTCTCTCTCTCTCTCTCTCTCTCTCTCTCTCTTAATCCAAGCGTGTCTTTGTTTATGGTCGACTTAGCTATCTCCATTTCGGCTTGTTATGCGACTCATCTTATGTCCATTGCTTCTCTAAGCTCTGGTCTCTTGTTGACTTGGCTTCTTTGCCATTTCGGCAGATTTCCCTCTCAATTTACTCAGTGAGAGTTTCGGATTTGAATCGTTTCGCTTCTTTGCGAGGGAGCGTTTATTGTCCCTGGTTGACTTAGCCTGTGCCAACTCTGGCAGAAATATATTCAGATGTGTAAGCCATTTGTTCAATCTCTGACAGATATACCTTTCAGATGTGTGAGCCGTTTGTTCCATGTCTGACAGATATATCCTTCAGATGTGTGAGCCGTTTGTTCCATCTCTGGCAGATATATCCTTCAGATGTGTGAGACGTTTGTTCCATCTCTGGCAGATATATCCTTCAGATGTGTGAGACGTTTGCTCGATCTCTGGTAGATATATCCTTCAGATGTGTGAGCCGTTTGTTCCATCTGAGGTTCCTTTGGCACTCGGCCCTTCTGGGTTACTCGGGTGTTACTCGACCCGTCTCTCTCTGGTTCTCTGTGTTAAGTGTCGTGTTCCCCTCAGTCACCAGTTTAAATATATCATTTTCCCGCACTTTCTGTTGCTGACAATGTCTGTCAAGTGACGTAGTGTCTGTCTGGTGACGTATTGTCTGTCAGGCGACGTAGTGTCTAGCCTATATATATATATATATATATATAAATTTGAGGATTTATACTCTCACTCGTGGCCTTGGCACATGATCTATCTTTAACTCTTCTTCTCTTGTCTCTCGGCAACCATCTAAAATTACATTGTTCTGACCTTGCCTTTAATAATGTCTCAGTCCCCATGTACACTTTTACAGTTCTAGACAAACTATTCGGAGCTCAGGAATAAAATTAAAACCGTTTTAAAGCTCACTACAGCGTTTGGAATGTAACAGTTGAGATATCGACTCGTTCAGTTTCTATTGAATTTAAAATTGTGGCCGGGTCTCTCGGAATTAGGTCACAGTGACTGACCCCAGATTTACGTCAACTCATCTCCATCACATTTGGGGATATTTCCAGCTTTTCTGCTTTAACGAGAAGGTAAGACGTAATGGGGACCCGCGAGTAGAAGGAAATCAAATGTCGAGGAAAATCAAATGGCAAGACAAAGAATCTAAATGAATGTTCTGGAACGCTCCAGCTTTCGACGTTATGGTGAAACTTTTAAGACGAGAAGATTAATATTGCTAGAAAAGTAAGAGACAGAGATTGAATTACTGGAATGGCTAGAAAATATAATGAAAGAACGCAATAAGAAAGGTCTCAGTCTGAAAAGTAAGAAAGCAGAAATGATGGTCATATCGAGGAAGCAATCATCATCACCATACAATTTAAATGGAACAAATATAAAGGATGTAGAGCGCGAGGTACTTGAGCACAATAACAACATCTGACGGAAGATGCAACACGTAAAGAAAAAGTAGAATAGTGTTGGCCAAAATAGCATTTCTGAAAAATGAAAAACGTCGTGTGTATCAAGTCTTTGTTAATAGAAGTGTGAAAGGGCGTTCAGCTGTGCTATATATAGAGTAAATCCTGACCTGTAGAAGTGAATCATGGACAGTTAACATTCATATCAAAAGACTATTAGAGCCCACAGAGATGGAATTTCTCTGAAGAATGTTGAAAGTTCTCTGGGCAACTAAAAAAGACTAACGAGTAAATTTTGAAAGAGATCAACATAAAAGGGAACTCCTGAGAAACATCAGAAAGAAGCAGTCAACATTTTTAGGGCACATCATGAAATGTGGAAAGTTGGAATACTTGGTTACGACTGGCAAATGAGGGGAAAAGAGAGATCGTGAACGACGTAAAATTTAAGAAACTTAGATAGTGGATTAATGGGTTGACACAGGAAACAGTAAACAACAGAATTGATACGATGTATTCGGGGGAGAGAATTGTGGAAGGACATGATCGTCTATGCCAACATGTATGGTACATGATGATATATTTTAAATTACACATTTAAAAAAAGGTATTTCTACATCACTGGTACCATTACAATTAGTATCTAACTGGAATTATATTTTAGTTTATTTGTCAATTGTGAATTGTTATCATTGTGAATGGTTGTTGGTTTTACCAATACGTTTACTACAAATTGATTTTCCGCGAAACCCATTCTATTGCCACTTGTATTGCTCCTGAATAGTTTAACAATTAGACATGATGAACGGACCTGCTTCCATTTAACTGCACTTATTATATATCAGTCGGTGTATTAGTCAGCACCCACTTTTATCTATTTTCCATAACTTGTGACTTTCCCAGACACCCATTATATCTCCCTAAATTTCCTTCTCTACTTTGTTGTTATTTTACTCAGTTACGTTCAGTTCACTATCGTCGAAATAAATAGCAGATTCCATGACATTTGCTGGGCATGTGAAAACAACGTTAATAGGAAAATATAGATGATACACAATGTATTCCCGAGTTGTGATTGTAGCCCTATGCTATAGTATTGAGAACAGTTGCGTGAACAGCATCGCCAATGATAGCTATTTTTTTTTAGTTAGCTGAGTTGGCAGTGTTCCCTTGCGTTTGGCTTCTCGTGGCAAGGCGCTGTGCCAAGGAATACGGATTCGATCCTGCTTCGGACCATATATTCTTCTTTGTGTTTTTTTTCTGTTGTTGATTATGCCATTTTTTTTCCTGTTTGCTGTAAACATACCCCTTCCTCTGAAATTATTCGCTGATAGTAACTTAGGACGACTTTCCTGTTTGCTGTAAACTTAATAGCCCCCGATGCCGCTTAATACGTAGCCCTAACTACCGTACAATCGCTACCCAATGCTATCAATAACATGATACTCTTTATACAGAGCTTCGCAGCGGGAGGTAATCCGATAAATGGAACGTCAAACCCCCGCCGGCAAGTGTTTAATGCTCTTTGGCTGCTTAGCACTCTAGGGGAGGTGGGTCCGCCTGGGTCATAACGCCGACCCATGTAACTCAAAGGTTTACAATATATTCCTCATAAAACAACTACACTTATTCTACACAACACTTCTGATGGAATCTACTTTTCGTACCCGGTCGTACTTGACAGTCTCAGCTTTAATTTAGCTCAGTGATGTCATCTTCCTGGTGGCGGCTGTCTAAAATGTCTTGTCCTTGTATTCAAAACCTTGGTTTAACCCAAAACACGGTCTCTTGACACACAGGATGAGAGACGCTGACTTTGAGAAAAGAAATATCTAACTACAGCATCACTACGATATATGTAACTGGTTGCTACAGAGAAAATGAAGTGCAGTCTCGTTATTTACTCACCCACACAAGGCCTCCTTATATATCGTGATGTCTGGTGCTCCAGTCAACTCGAGAATAGCGTTATTAGTTGATATCAAACACGTACTTAACCTCTGGCATTCTTCACTGTTTATGTAGTCCACTGTGGATTGTATGATAATATGGGTTTCGTACGATTTATGTTTCCTGTTAACAGACAATATGTTGACGAGCATGGGGTGCATAGGGAAGGTGAAAGAGTGTACAAACCTTATGCTAACTGATTTAGGGAGGTGGGTGATATAGGCTTAATAAAATCATATCATATTTATATAATCACTACAAGAACATCAGATAGTATATTATCTCTTAAAATAAACTTAAAAACTGAAACAAATAAGTTTAATAACTCAATCTAACCACAAACAGTAACATCAAACACATATGGGAAAGATTAATTTTTCTAGAACTTCAAATTGCCATCAATTGTTGAAAGTACAATGTGATATTTATAGGGGTATCTCCTTCCTGAGTATAACTGAAAAGGGTTCTTAAATGACTTCTACAACGCCTACATCAACTGGCAGATCGTATCCGACCTGAGACCCAGTGCGGTTGTAGAGTTCGACGATCAGCAACTGATATGATGATTACTCTGAGTTAACGGAACACGCAACAGTGAAGACCCTATTTATAGCTTTCGTTGAACTCACGTCTTCAGTGTAACTACCGAGACCTCCAGTGTGACTACCGGGACCTCCAGTGTGACTACCGGGACCTCCAGTGTGACTACCGGGACCTCCAGTGTGACTACCGGGACCTCCAGTGTGACTACCGGGACCTCCAGTGTGACTACCGGGACCTCCAGTGTGACTACCGAGACCTCCAGTGTAACTACCGGGACCTCCAGTGTGACTACCGAGACCTCCAGTGTGACTACCGGGACCTCCAGTGTGACTACCGGGACCTCCAGTGTGACTACCGAGACCTCCAGTGTAACTACCGGGACCTCCAGGGTGAGGGGAGAAAATAATAGAGTCACTGTTACCTGCCACGCATGTCATAAGAGGCGACTAATGAGTTTTAAAATCGTTGCCTGTACAGTCGAGTAGGACGTCATAGTGGGGCCTTGTCAAATGGAATTTACCAACGCCTTTTAGGAAATGATAAGAGAAGTGGTGGAATAGATATGGATAATTAATGGCTGCATTGAAACTGGTTACATGGATACAAATGAATAGAATAGAGTAGAATAGAATAGAATAGAATAGAATAGAATAGAATAGAATAGAATAGAATAGAATAGAATAGAATAGAATAGAATAGAATAGAATAGTTGAACTCACAAAGGCATCTGAAGCTGTGATCAGATCATGTTTTTACATGGTACTGGAAAGTGTTGCATGTCTATCACTTACATTACTCAAGATGATCTAGTCATTTCATGACAAATTTCCCGCCACTTAACAGCTGATGACATATTATTTCCTACCGTTGATGAAATGTGTTGTTCCCCTTTGACATAATGTTACAGAAGCAGTCTTTGGAGACATCAAATAAATAATAAGCCCCTTGAATATGTGCTGAAATTCACAAAACTCGGCTCTCCGGTCACAACACATTTTTCACTAAATTGAGATAAATATTAGAATTGGAAAAAAAACTTCAACATTTGGTAAACTTAAACATAGAGCAGGGAACAACATAAAAGTGATTGTTAACACTCGAGACAGATTGTGTAGGCACTTTTCTATGTGGATCCGAAACGTGGATTACCTAAACATGATAGAAGAGATGATTATCCGGCTTATGTGTGCGCTGTCTTTAAATGATAACAAATGGAAGAATAACATAATTAACTCTAGTGCACTGTAAGTGGTCAAACTCCACTTCATCATGGCAACACATGGAGTCAGCGATTAATATGATCGAGACACGTGGACAACAATAGTATCTGCAAATAATAATTGTATAGAGAATTCAGTGATGGAAAGAGACCATAGCGCAGACCAATACTAAGATTTAATTATATTTGCAAAGCTTCTCTGGGAGGGTTCTCTATCAACAAAATATAACTGAGAAATTCTGACGTCATAGTGTAGAGAGCAAACTTGACCACGTCCTCTTTGTTCAGATTAAGGCCACACTCAATGTTAGAGCTTCTAGCGAGCTTATCGGCTATTATATGGTCGTGTACACCGGCATGCCATGGACAGTATGCTTGGGTTAACGAACTTACTCTAAGCCATTCAAGAACTGTATACAAAGGATACAGAACCACTCGTGTATACAACGGAGCGTTGAGGTGACGACACAGTTTTTGATAGATTCTCGTATTCCTGACCGGTAGCTCCGTAAACTCAGTTGCGACACTCCCTGCCGAGCTGAAAGCTTACTTTGGTTAGGCTCGTTTCTTCCGCTGTTACCTCTACCCAATCCTTGTCATCCATAAATGTCATTCATATCTTATACTCTCCTTATAAGGAATGACCCACCTCGGCCATTCATGATTGTACGTCCAAGAGACTCAGTTACCGGGAGATATCACATGAATACTATCACTATGTGCAATGTGTCTGTCTGTCTGCGATCTGGACTCAATCAGAGTAGGACTCCAGACTCTCGCACGAAGACAGCTGTCTGTTTAATCTTGTTAGATCCACTCCGATTGAATACCTGTTAAAAGGTTGCACTGTGTTCTGCGCCAGTGGCCCAGTGCATCCGATTTCAGCCAGCATTTTGTTTAGGTTTGCTTTCCTTATCCTTTGAATGTCCCCAATCTTCCTGCAAGGCAGCAGTTGATCTTTTCTGTAGGGGGATTCTGCCCTTAGATGGTCGGCCTTCCCAGGTTTACGAGCACCATCTGCCCGAGTCACTAGAGGTGACTAACACAGACATGCAACTTGGAATATGAGGAAACTGCAACAAGAAACTCCTTTCATGCACAGCCTCCAACTGTTCCCGCAGCCTTTCCCCATATACCGGTAAGTCACGTCCTCTTGAAATTGATGATCGTCGTAGCACTTGATGATGTTAGCCATCGTTGATAACTCCAGTTCCGAACATAGGGACAAACAGTCAGTCGTCAAATTTTCACCGTTGCACATCAAACAGCAGACCGTAAGATTTGCGCACGGCCGGTCTAGGGAACCATTACGATGACGTAGCACACACCAATGAAGCCGAACAATTAATCTCGATACCTTCAGATTTCTGTGTGATTACTCAAGTGTAAGCAGCCTACGACGAATAAAACACGGATATCAAATTCCCCAAAAAGACAAATCTGCGGCTGACGAAGTAGCTTACATTAATGTGTAACATGGAAATAACTTTCGTCAAAGAATTTCAACAACGGTCATGAACTCTAACAGCACCAATGTGACGTAAAGCGCAGATCAAGTCTAGACGGTGGAAGGTCTCACTCACAACACTTGATTCGTCAAAAACAGACTGTCGTCGGCCTACGACCTTGCTTTATCAACACAGATGTATCAAGCATATCATCATTTTGACTTTAACGCAGAAAAGTGCAATGAAGATCCGAAATTAATCAGACCCTGGGTGCATTTTCTGCAGCGATCAAGAGGACGTGGACTGGATCCGCCATCTTGGAGGCGGAAGTCCGTCATATATATGCAATTTGACAAGAGTTTCACTGCCAACATACACAAGCGATGAAGAACTCAATTCGACTGTGTTCAATAAGCGTTCACTTTAGCGCATCTTCACTGCGGTAGCACATGGCTAGTATTACTATATATATGTATATACATCAGTTGAAAGGATATAAAATACGAACTATTGTCGTATCAAAGAATTATTGAAATATAATACGCGTGACGGGGTGTCCGGTTAGCGCAATCGATAGGCGGTTGGCTTACCACGGCAACAGCCGGGGTTCGTAATCCTGGCGAGGACACCTGGGTTTTACTAATTCCCTAAAAATTAGTAGGAGCCGCGATAGCTCAGTGGTTAGTGAACTGGACTACTACGGACAAGGGGTAGGGTTCGATCCCAACCGACGGCTCCGGGTTCACCCAGCCTTAAATGGGTACCGGATTTTTTCTGGGAAAGTAAAAGCAGCACGGGCGTAATACCGACCACATTACCCCAAAAATCATGTGCTGAAGGTCTGTAAAATATAGGGTCACTAACACCATATTTCCCTATACGCCACTTGGCGTGACGGGGGGTACTTTACTTACTTACTTTAATACGCGTGACGGCTTTCAAAATATTCACGAATAAATATAGCAAGTGTGATAGTGCAATATTTTAAAATTATTATTATACATTTACTAATGCAGAGTTATAATAGCTTAAAATCTATGTAGTTTTTAATTCTCATACATTTACACGTAACTGTACAAGAGCTTCTAATTATTTTGAGTCAAAATAACAATTTAATATTTGACTTTTTTGAGGTGTGAATCTTCGGTTTTTAGTACCAGTCATGTATTTATATTCGATAATCAAATCGGTCGCATTCATCAAAAGCTCTGCATTTTTCAATATTTTATTATTAATTTACATGACGTGATGTATAGTTCTGAAGTTGAGAGAAATGTGTACAAAAGACTCCCCTTTTGGCTGTGCAAATGTAAAATGGAACATCTGAAAATTATTGTAACAACAAAAATAGAATATGTTAGAATATATTATGAATTTGAAACGATTATGTTAAATCATTTGACAAAAATGTTTTGTAAATCAGCAAAATATATTCAGCAAAATATAATCAGCAAAATAAATTCCAGTGGATAAAGAAATACAGCGAAGACGATGGCGATGGATAGGACACACACTACGGAAACCAACTGAGAGTATTACACAACAGGCCCTTTTTTGGAATCCCCAGGGGAAAAGACAAAGAGGAAGACCAAGGAATTCTTGGAGAAGACAGATTGAAGCAGAGATGAAGATGATGGGGAAGACATGGAATGATCTTAAAAGAATTGCAAAAAACAGAACGACTTGGAAAGTGTTTGTTGAAGACCTATGCTCCACTGGGAGCTAAAAGGTAGAAGAGAAGAAAATAAATTCAGCAAAATAAATGACATAAAGCTATGGATGTTGTGGAGAGAAACGATAATCTACGCCATAAGACGTGAACAATGTAATGATAACATTAAAAACGATTAAGCAAAGTGGAATATACCTGGTGTTTTTGTTTTTGTTTTTGTTTTACATATTTTCCCAAAGAGTGTTAGACTAGCACAATTTAAAACCACATTATAGTAGCCCATAACAACACAACGTTGAGCCAACATCCATTTGCCCAAGCTGCCACAAGGCTCACCACTGTCACCAGTTCTATTTATCGTGTACACAATAACGATCACGGAACAACAGCTGGATGGGAGGGGAAGAACTATGACTTTTGCTGATGATATTCTGGTATATCGACAGGGAAGAGACAGAAGGGGCATCCCTTCCACAATGCAAGACGAACTCGATCGCATTTCTTCCTGGTGTGGGGTATCAGGTGCCATGATTAATCCTAATAAAGCATCAGTTTCATGGTTCTCCCTTAACAATCATATCGTTCATACGACCACACCGGTAGTACGAATGGGAGCTGCTGAGGTGACCAGGGACAAGTTGATGACATACTTTGGAGTTAAGTTTGATCGCAGCCTGTGTTTTCGGGACCACGTCAACCATGTGATAACAAAATCCCGCAAAAGGATTAGCCGCCTTGAAGGACATGGCAGCTGCCAACATCGAGCAGAGGCTACTTACTCTTCTGTTCCAGGGATTAGTCCTCTCACCTATCGAATATGCCCTGGCAATTCTTACTGTCAGCTCGACTCAAATTGATAGGCTGGAGAAAATACAAATTGAAGCCATGCGCATTATCCTGGAATGTACGAGGGACACTCCCTGTGTAGCAATGAGGCATCTTCTTGACTTCCCAACCATGGATGACAGAATTAAGATCTGGAGAGCACGAGCATACCTGAAGATTAGTACTGATACAGAGCATCCATTGCACCACGTGCTCAACACAGAGAAAGGTGAGAGGCTAAAAAGAGGCAAATCATGGATGGGCCGGGCAGAAGATGTCATCAAACAGGTCTGTGGGCTTATCAATATCAGCGTTGGTGAGGAGTGGATACCGGTGCCTACGTCATTCAAGGGGACTTTCTCGTGTATTGCCACACTCGACAGGAAAAGTAGGGAACAGAACCCGGTCGTGGTTAATGCTGAGGTCAACGGTCTCATCTGCGATAACACCGATGAGAAAGATGCAGTCCTCTATACAGACTGGTCTGTAATACGACACCGAAGAAGTGCATGGGCATTTACAGCACGCTCGGCAGGCAGAATAGTCAAGGAAGACAGTGGTGCACACGTCATGACCACAAGTAGCATGACGATGGAGGCGATGGCAGTGACCAAGGCATTCAAATGGTTAGAGTCACAAGACCACACCCACGCATGTATACTGAGTGAGTCGATGAGCATGATTAAAAAAGGGGAGGCAGGCTCTGTACGCATGCAATGGGTAGAGTCATTGCAGAAATCCAAAATACGTAAGGTTACCTTTGTCTATGTCCCTGGACATGCGGGAGCACGGGGAAATGAAAGGGCGGACAGGTTGGCTAGCTGCGCTGTCGTTGAGGACGGGCAACCAATGGATCGGGCGGACATCATCAATGCCCTCCGAGATGTGGGAAGAGCACAGGACTTCGACAAACACAGATCCACGTCACTTCTTCGGATGATGGAAATGGGAGTTAAGTTGGGCACAGCCAGAAATGAGAAACTTGGTGGCCGTGTAAGAAGACTTATCAACCAACATAGAACTGGAGTCGTCAGTCGTTGGACACTGAGGGAATTGCTTAGGAGGGGATCTGAGCACCTATGGACATGTTCGGAGTGCAATGATGATGACCCGCAAATTACTCAATAACTCAATAACTCAACGTTAATTTACCTGTGTCTATTGTACACGAAGGTTCCATCAAATGAAATGTTCGCAGATAGTCACTTCGGTTGCTGTCAAGGAAGCAGTATTCTGGCGCGTACAACGCACAGTTGTATTCCCCCTGATTTAGCCTAGATCACGGTAACAGATAAATGGAACCCAATGTGACTTTGTAAACTGGAAACGAGTGTAACATTATGACTAGAAAAAAATGAACAGATATTGATTTTGAATTACATTGTGAAGCTTTTTTTTTTGTAGCAAACAGGCTAGATATGTGAATGAACTTGAACATAACAATATTTAGATATTCTATATTAATATACATATACATAACATACCATATACATATATATAAACAAGAAAAAGAGTTCTTAAATGTTACGTAGAGCCAGTCTTAACATACGGATGCGAATCATGGACGATAGGACAACAGACAAGAAAATCACTGGAGTCTGTAGAAATGTGGTTTTACAGAAGAATGTTGAGAATGCCTTGGACAGCTAAGAAGAGTAATGAAGAGGTTCTGAGAGAGGCCAAAGCAAAAAGAGAGCTAATTTCCAATGTTAGGAAGAGACAATCATCATTTTTTGGCCATGTAATGAGAAGAGAACACTTGAATATATTGTAACAACTGGAAAAATTGAGGGACGAAGAGATAGAGGGAAGCAAAGAGAAAAAAATAACAGACAGCTTAAGAGAATGGCTCGGCAGAATGTCAACAACAGAAATGATAAATAGCTGCCGAGATCGAATGTTGTGGAGAGACATGATCACCTACGCCAGTAGGCCCGGTACTTGATGATGATGATGATGATAATGATGATGATATACGGCACTTAACACAAGTTACATTGCTTGGTAGTATTGAGTTTAATATTGAAGGGAAACATAAACACTCCATTTTCTCAATTTGTATTTTTGAGCAATGATAATATTAAACATCTATAATATATATAATCTTTAAACTGATGAGACGATTTTCAGTAAATTATTTTTATATTTAGATCATGTTAATTTTTAGGTGATTAGGCTTACGTTAGTTTTTTTTTATTCAATGCATTTGTTTTCTTAGTTTTGTTAGTTGGAATACTGTTTAGTCGCTTTATTTTATTTTTCTATGCCATTGATATAACTATTAACGAAATAGTTTAGCATTACTTAAATTGATAGGGATTGCATTCGAGTCTAGAAGTTCGTATTTTTTACTCAGCTTTGTTAAAGGGTAGGAAGCCGATATAGCTCAGTGGTTAGTGAACTGGACTACAAAGTACATGAGGTAGGGTTCGATCCTAAGCGATGGCTTCCGGGTTCACCCAGCTTTAATTTACCGGAGTTTATCTGGGAAAGTAAAGCGCAGGGGCGTAATACCGACCACATTACCCCAAACATCATGTGCGGAAGGTCTGTAAAATATAGCGTCACTAACACCATATTCCCTATACGCCACTTGGCGTGACGGGGGCACTTTACTTTTTTTTTTTTTAATTGTTAAAGGGTAATTATATTATCTATATAGAAAAGATGTAATTTCATTGATAGCATGTATATCGATATGATTATATGTAGTCAGGAAATAATTCTGGTAATTGAAACATGGGATCGACTATACAATTTCAAAATGATTTGTACTCTCTCTTCACTTTAGCCGATTTTAGCAGCCCGTCAGCCACAGACTTGTTCCTACGATCATTGGTTAGCGCACATTCTCCCATTAGACTTCCGTCTACAAGATGGCGGATCTAGTCCATGTCCTCTCGATCGCTGCAGAAAATGCACCCGGGGTCTGATTAATTTCGGATCTTCTTTGCACTTTTCTGCGTTAAAGTCAAAATGATGATATGCTTGATACATCTGTGTCGCTAAAGCGATGCTGTATGCCGACAACAGTCCGTTTTTGACGACTCAAGTGTTGTGAGTGACACCTTCCACCGTCTAGACTTGATCTGCGCTTTACGTCACATTGGTGCTGTTCATTACCGTTGATGGTATTCTTTGACGCAAGTTATGTCCATGTACACATTAATGTAAACTACTTCGTCAGCCGCAGTTTTGTCTCTTTGGGGAATTTGCTTCGTGTTTTGTTCGTTGTAGGCTGCTTACACTAGAGTAATCACACAGAAATCTAAATGGAACGAGATTATGTGTTGGGCAACATTGTTGTGTGCTACGTCATCGTAATGGTTCCCTAGACCGGCCGTGCGCAAATCTTACGGTCTGCTGTTTGATGTGCGACGGGGAAAATTTGTCGACTGACTGTGTGTCTATGTGTTAAGAATTGGAGTCATCAACGATGGCCTGACATCATCTAGTGCTACGACGATTATCATTTTCAAGAGGAGGTGACATACCGGCATATGGGGAAAGGCGGCGGGAACAATTGAAAGCTATGCATGAAAAGTGTTCCTTGTTGCAGTTTCCTCATATTAAAAGTCGCGTGTCTGTGTTAGTCACCTCTAGTGACTCGGGCAGACGGTGCTCGTAAACCTGGGAAGGCCGATTATCTAAGGGCAAAATCCCACTACAGAAAAGATCACCTGTTGCATTGCAGGAAGATTGGGGACAATCAAAGCCTAAGGAAAGCAAACCTGAATAAAATGCTGGCTGAAATCGGATGCCCTGGGCCACTGGCGAAGAACACAGTGCAACGTTTTAGCGGGTGTTCAGTCGAAGTGGATACGGCAGACACTAACTGTAATGTTCTGTCTGTTGGGGCGATCAACACGCTTAACCTGACAGCTGACTTCATGTAAGAGTCTGGGATCCTACTCTGACTGAGACCTGATCGCAGACAGACAGACAGACATTCTCCCATTAAAATTGTCTATTTATAGCTTATCATATTTGCCACATTAGTCGACATACCTTTACAACACATTAAAACGGATCGTTACCAGTGGGGTAACGTCATAACCAACAAGCTGGGAGAAGACCTAGAGAACGCACTGCTGTAGGTTGATTTGGTGTGCTTGAATGATGGCAGGGCAACAAGAAAGGCCACTCGAACAGGGGACTCTGATAGTGTCATAGGCCTTGCACTGGTGTCTTCCACCTTCGCACCGGTTTGCAGGTTGAGTGCACTGGGGTTCCACTGAAGTGATCACTATCCATGTGTCCTCCTAATTTAGAAAAGCAGAAATAGAAGCCAGAAAAGAAAGTTCCACACATTTCAACACGAGAAAACAGACCAGGATGTCATTAGCAAAATCAGACATAGGAAACAGAGCGCCCCTCGTAGGAGGCAGGAGAGATGGACGCAACCACCCTGGTGGAACGTAGAAGTCGAGGAAGCTTGGCGGAGCAAGAGACAAAAGGCCGAGACATGGCAGAAAGCCAGAAAGAATGGAAGGACACAACCTGAGATCTTGAAGCGTCTGAATGTAGAGGTCGACCAAAAAATGATGCACTTTAAACTATGTGCTAAGCAGGCTAAGGATGCCAAATGGGATGACTTCTGTAAAAAAGTGTGCTCAGAAAAATCGCTAACCACATTATGGCGTCTTCATCAGAGCACGAATGGTACAGCTTGACACTGAGGCATACCAGACTTTCAGAGCACAGGCCAGATATGGCACAAATCTGATGAGAGCAAAGGGAAGGCCCTGCGTGCCCGCTACATTGAGCAGACGGAGCAACGAAATGAGGCTGTAAGAATGAGGGTACGGGAATTGCTGTCAAAATTGTGTAAGGATGTAGTGCTGGAAGAAGATGTCACAATCACAGCCGATACCATTCGCACGACACTTAAAATGTCACACAACACTGCTCCTGGTCAAGATGGTGTTCGGTACGATGACATAGGCTATTTAGCCGACGACGACTTGAAAAAACTAGCCGATGAGTTTAATGCCAGCATTCGGAGTGGCCAGATTAAGGAGGAGTGGCTACACAGCTACTTACTACCGCTACCTAAGCCAAACATGGACCATTCTCAGATCAGTGCCTACAGAATCATCACAATGCAGAACACTGCGGGCAAGCTGCTGGAGAAAATAGTTGCCCCTGTCCTCACCTGTCACCTTGAACAGAAACGCGCCTTCCCACCCACACTCGGAGGTTATAGAAATAACAAAGAGACATGGCTCAATGCGGCAGTCTTTGCATATGACGTCTTCGAGGGCTTCCACAGACGAGAGGAGACATGTGCTGCTGCTATAGATCAGGAGGATGCATACACCATTGTAACATGTGAATATGCCATGCATATGATCCTCAAACTGTCGGTGCACCCCTTCCTCATTAGATAGATGGACGTGGCACTGTTTCAGAGGAAGGTGATACTTAGATGTGGAAGTTGGTCTTCCGAGCCAACATACATTTGTCCAGGGCTGCCACAAGCATCGTAATTGTCACCGTTCTATTTAACGTGTTCACAATAACGCTCACGGAACAACAGCTGGATGGGAGGGGAAGAACTATGACTTTTGCTGTGATGTTCTGGTATATCGATAGGGAAGAAACAGACGAAGAATCGCCTCTACAATGCAAGACGAACACGATCACATTTCTTCCTGGTGTGGGGTTTCCTTTGCCTTGGTTAATCCTAATAAAACATCAGTTTCATGGTTCTCCTTTAACAATCATATTGTTAATACGACCACACCGGTAGTACGAATGGGAGCTGATGAGGTGACCAGGGACAAGTTGATGACATACCTTGGAGTTAAGTTTGATCGCGGCCTGTGTTTTCGGGACCATGTGATAACGAAATCCCGCAAAATATTAGCCGCCTTGAAGGTCATGGCAACTGCCAGCATCGAGCAGAGGCTACTTACTCTTCTGTTCCAGGGATTAGTCCTCGCACCATTCGAGTATGCCCTGGCAATTCTTACTGTACGACTCAAATTGATAGGCTGGAGAAAATACAAAATGAAGCCATGCGCATTATCTTGGGATGTACGAGGGACACTACCTGTGCAGCAATGAGGTATTTTCATGCCTTTCCAACCATGGATGATATAATCAAGATCTGGAGAGCACGAGCATACCTGAAGATTAGTACAGATAAAGAGCATCCATTGCACCACGTGCTCAACAGCGGGAAAGGTGCCAGGCAAAATAGGGGCAAATCATAGGTGGGCCGAGATGAAGATGTGATCAAACAGGTCCGTGGGCTTACCAATATCAGCGTTGGAGAAGAGTGGATAATGGGGCCTACTTCATTAAAGGGGACTTTCTCGTGCATTGTCACACTCGACAGGAAAAGTAGGGAACAGTACCCTGTCGTGAATAATGCTGAGGTCAATGGTGTCGTCTGTGATAACACCGATGAGAAATATGCAGTCATTTATACAGACGGATCTGTAAGACCACCAAAGAAGTGCATAGGCATTTACAGCACGCTCGGCAGGCAGAATAGTCATGGAAGACAGTGATGATTACGTCATGACCACGAGTAGCATGACAATGGAGGTGATGACAGTGATCAAGGCATTCAAATGGTTAGAGTCACAAGACTACATCCACGCATGTATACTGAGTGATTCGATGAGCATGATAAAAAAGTGGAGGCGGGCTCTGTACGCATGCAATGGGTAGAGTCGTTGCAGAAATCCAAAATACGTAAGGTCACCTTTGTCTATGTCCCTGGACATGCGGGAGTACGGGGAAATGACAGGTTGACTAGCTGCGCTGTCGTTGAGGACGGGCAACCGATGGATCGGGCGGACATCATCAATGCCATCCGAGATGTGAGAAGAGCACAGGACTTCGACAAATATAGATCCACGTCACTTCTTCGGATGATGGAAATGGTAGTTAAGATGGGCACAGCCAGAAATGAGAAACTTAGTGGCCGTGTAAGAAGATTTATCAACCAACATTGAACTGGAGTCGTCAGTCACTGGACACTGCGGGAATTGCTGAGGAGGGGATCTGAGCACCTATGGACATGTTCGGAGTGCAATGATGATGACCCGCAAATAACTCAATAACTCAATTAAAACATATATTTGTATCCTTCATTGCATTGTCATTATTAAATACTTGTAAACTGTCTATGTCTTTCAGAGAGGTAATTTCCAAAATTAGGGAAAAAAACAGTCATCTTTTCTTTGGCAATGAAATGAGAAGGGAACAGTTGGTATATATTATGACAACTGGGAGAATTTGGGGGGGGGGGGGGGTGGGAGAGGGGTGAAGAGTTAGAAAGGTGCAAAGAGAAAAGATACCAGACAGCTTAAGAGAATGGCTTGGCAGAATGTCAAAAACAGAAATGATAAATAACTGTGGAGATCGTAAGATGTGAAGTGGAATGATCACCTACACCAGCAGGCAAGGTACTGAAGGATCATACCATTCAGCTTGTTCTAGTCTTCCACTCCCCCCCCCCCCCCAACAGTGTCGTTGTTCCGTATTTAGTTTTTCTTTCTCTTTCCTTCTTTCTTTCAACTCCCTTGCGTATACAACATTCCGGTCAAGGTGCGGCAAGATCCGATGTATGATTACCTTGAATAACGACAATAAAGGATATTACTAGTGCACTCTACGCACGTAAAATAATTGTTAATAGACAAATATAGAAAAGAGTAGGTTAAAATATCCGTGTTCAGTGAAATATTAGAGATCGGCTTACTCGGAACCGTTCCGTTCCTCGTGGCCAGGACCGAAGCGGCTTTAAATTTGTTCAGAGTATTTAGAAAAAAAAATAGAAAAAAAAATGGGAAAAAAAAAAAAAAAAAAGAAAACAACTTTCTGTCCAGCCTTACCCATTACTGGGGTCTGGCGAGAGGTCATGACCGGGGAATAGATGGCCGATTCCTGATATATTTACATATATATTGATATGACCAAATTGTTACTTTCGCATCACCAGACTTCAAACATGTGTCAAAGAGAGTGGTGATGATCAATCCAATATAGGATGGGAGTACAGTGACGTCAGTCTCATTTGTTGGTTCTTTATTTTTACTTTGTCCTTTGTTGTCATTAAGCAAATTAACAATTCAATTTGATGAACTGGCTAACTAATATTTTAATACGACTTTTATGTGTCAGTAACGAAAACTTCAGTTCTCTTCCTTCCGTCTTTCACTTATTTTCTTTAGTTTAATATTTCAACGATCACAAGTCTTACTTTTTCCATCTTGCATTTCGCTGTCCTTTGTTGTACTTTACTCTGCTGTGATCATTATTTTGAATTTTGTATTCATTTCTGTACATTTTATAAAATTATTGCCTTCATTCCTGGCTATGCATATCAAATGGGTTATATTCGATGTTATGATACAGGACGACTTAGAACGAGTTTCATGTTCACCGTAATAGCAATGTGCTATCTTACCACTCGGTTTATTTCCGTCTAAATGCTATGCTAGCTTTACAACACCACATTCAATCTATACCATAATTGTGTAGGGGACCTCGGTAGCCTAGTTGGGAAAACCACCCGACTGGGCGACCGACTTTCGGATAACTCATGTTCGATTCCCGCTGGGAGCAGTGTGAATTGTAGTCGTGGTTGGAAAAAAAAAATACCCCCACGTTCGACCTAGCCGTTGGCAGAAATGGGTACCATGGTATTACTCTGGGAAGGTGAGGAATATCCCCTCGCATCGTCAGTTTCGATGCTTGAAGCGACACTATCCAGAAGTATCCGAACGTATCTGGATACGCCGCCGAGCACATATGGGTCAAAATAGGCGTGTTTTCAACGTCCATTCAAGTCTCGTACTTTTATTCTTCTTTTTCGACCTTTTTAGCTCCCAGTGGAGCGTAGGTCTTCAACAAACACTTTTAGCTCCCAGTGGAGCATAGGTCTTGAACAAACACTTTTAGCTCCCAGTGGAGAATAGGTCTTCAATAAACACTTTCCAAGTCATTCTGTTTTCAGCCATTCTTTTAAGTTCATTCCATGTCTTCCCCATCATCTTCATCTCTGCTTCTATCTGCCTTCTCCAAGAATTCCTAGGTACTTTACCTTTACCTTACCATACTTGTACCTGATGCTACCTTTTTTTTATAATAAACATTACATTGACTTTATTCTCTGGAATTGCCAAGGAAATATTCAACCAAATGTATGGTACATAATATCTGACTGACGTCATAACTACATGTACTCACTGACACAATGCCCGTGAATACATCTCGCTGTCCGCTACATTTTTCAACTCAAAAACAGTTTCAGTGTCAGAGACCAAGCAATTCATTAGTCTTTGACATTTTTCATCTTTTAGAGCTTCCATTTCTGTGGAACACACACACACACACTGAGAAAAAGTTGCATGTAACATTATTGTATTGTATTAGAAGGACATTGCATGTGGCAGTATTGTGTTGCATTAAAGAAAAGTTGCATGTCACATTATTGTGATGTATTAGAAGAACGTTGCACGTAACATTACTAAGTTTTGTGTGACATTATTGTGTTGTATTAGATGAAAGTTGCATGTGGCGTTATTGTTTTTTATTATAGGAAAGTTGCATGTGACATGATTGTGTTGTATTAGAGGAAAGTTGCATGTGACATGATTGTGTTGTATTAGAGGAAAGTTGCATGTGGCATGCTTGTGTTGTATTAGAGGAAAGTTGCACGTGACATGATTGTGTTGTATTAGAGGAAAGTTGCACGTGACGTGATTGTGTTGTATTAGAGAAAAGTTGCATGTGACATGATTGTGTTGTATTAGAGGAAAGTTGCACGTGACATGATTGTGTTGTATTAGAGGAAAGTTGCACGTGACGTGATTGTGTTGTATTAGAGAAAAGTTGCATGTGGCATTATTGTGTTGTATTAGAGGAAAGTTGCACGTGACGTGATTGTGTTGTATTAGAGAAAAGTTGCATGTGGCATTATTGTGTTGTATTAGAGGAAAGTTGCACGTGACATGATTGTGTTGTATTAGAGGAAAGTTGCACGTGACGTGATTGTGTTGTGTTAGAGAAATGTTGCATGTGACATGATTGTGTTGTATTAGAGGAAAGTTGCACGTGACATGATTGTGTTGTATTATAGATCGTTTCAAATCATCTGCCCAACTTCAAAACGCTATTACTCTCTAACCGTTTCTTAAAAACATTTGAAATTTTCCAAAAGTTATTAGAATGCAAAAGACCCTTTAAATGTATATTCAACAAATATCTTGCAGCTGCAGTTTTCTTGAAGCGGCGATATTTCTTTGATGTTTGTCAAAATTGTAAATTGTGAAGCCCTAAAGAATAGAAATTACCGTAGTTGCTGGTCAATGATTAGTTTTCACTAGGTAAAGGCGTGGCCGTAATGGGGAAATAACTGGATAAGACAAAACACCAGGAGAATTATTGTCTGCTCAGTTCGATGACGGACGATAATATCAAGGTATACCTGTATGTCCAATTTTCATAGTTGTGTGGTCCCGAAAAGGACCGTTTGTTGAACTAATTTAAGGTAATATAGGGGCCAACATTGTGGGGGCTATATACTTTCATTCTGAATCAGACGAGTCTCAAAGATTAATAACTGTTTTGGGTTGAACATTCCACAAACCATCATTTTTTCAATATTCCTCTTCCTGTTTTAAGACGTGGTCTTCACATTTAGCCCAATAATCTTTGTCTATATTTAATAAAGCGAGATTAGCAAGAGTCTTTACATCGCATATTTTGAATGTTGTATTTTCATCTGCCACTTGTCCTTTTAATTTTGCCCAGATTAGTTCTATTGGATTTAAATGAGCATGGTAAGGTGGCAGCCTCAAACTTATATGACCGTGCTCTTGGATAATCTTATCTATTTGAAAAATCTTTGTCCTCTGTTTTTGCTTTACTAGAGATAGTAATTCAGGTTTTAAGTACATGTTATTAAATTGTATGTGCTCCTTTGTGAGCCATATCTTAATAGCATCTTTTGTACTGGATGACGTCGGGACTTTATCTTCAAGTGCAACAATGTTGTGGTACGCTGCATTGTCCATTATTAGGCAAGATGGTCGATCTAGTGATGGGAGAACATAATTTTTATCCAATGTCTAAATATGTGACCATTCATCTCAGAGTGATAATCCCGATTGTCTATGGATTTTGAAAGAAAAATGAGCTCTGCATTCTGTATTAGTCCATGTTGTCGACTACCTGCATGAGCAATTATCAAGCGCTGTCCTTTGCTGCTTGGTATTAATCTCTTAATCTTTCCATCTGATGACTGCCATTCCCTTTGGTTAGTGTGGTGAGCATTGATCCATTGGTTATTGGTTATGGAAGGCCTCGGTTTCACAGCAAACGAATTAAAATCCATAATTGCTCAACCGCCCGTGCCAGTGGAATCATCCGAATTACTAACTCATCTCCCAAACAAAGAAAGGTAACTGTAGTCCCCATCGTAGCAGTCTC
The DNA here is from genome assembly GCA_032433765.1 of Megaustenia siamemsis. Taxonomy (NCBI): domain Eukaryota; kingdom Metazoa; phylum Mollusca; class Gastropoda; order Stylommatophora; family Ariophantidae; genus Megaustenia; species Megaustenia siamemsis. Next base: position 56,986,253 of record JAVIAB010000159.1, read on the forward strand.
AGCACACGCCAAAAGACATAAGGCGAAACCGCGCAGAAAGTGAACACAGCCAACTGTTCCCTGTCATACGATATCATCATTCATCGTAAACAAGCGGGATATCGAAGCAGGATCAAAACGGATGAGACACACAGCTCACGGTGTGCACAGAGCACTTAACTTAGTAGCTCCTGCAACAAGCCGGACTTGGAATATGAGGAAACTGCAAGAAGGAACACTTTTCAGACATAGCCTTCAATGGTTCCTGCCGCCTATCCACCATATACCATGGGAGTTCACGTCCTCCCGAAAATGATGATCGCCATATCACTTGATGATGTTAGGCCGTCATTGATGACTCCAATTCCAAACATATAGACACACAGTGGTGGTAAGTTATCATTCAAGAACAATGTCAGATTAACATTCCATAGATATGGCTCTGCTGATGAAATGCTTGGTGCAACAGTTGTATCAATCATACTGGAGGCTCCTGGTCTGTGGTCATTAATATCACAGACGGCGCATGATGTTGTTATATTCAGTATTTCTTTCTGGGGTGTAAATATGTGGCACACACTTGGAGAGTGGTTTGTGGTCACAGTAATCCCATTAAAGGCACTTCTAGGGTAGCATGGCATAGCTGTTTCAGAACAGCACAATCCTGTGATGTTTTCTGTGTTCGCTATAAAGCTGCTGCTGCTACACAATCCTGACAAATTATAGGTGTGGACATTATTCACTTGCAATGACAAAACTGCTTTGTTTACATCATAAACCTATGGAAGCGAATCATTTATGGGACTAATAGTACAGTTTATTCTTCCATCGGGGATATCTTCATTGAGTCCCCAAAAAAAAGGTCTTTGGTTAAAAAGCACATATGCTTTTGAGTTAAACACACAATGAGCCCACTTCATAGATTCAAAATGATCCTTACCAAGGCCATCCGTTTGCACAAGTTAGGGTCCTTAGCTACCAACGTCCCAAACGTCTGAAACGAATTAACGACTTTATCTACAGCGAAGGTTAACGAACTGTGAACAAACATTTATGTTCAAACCCTTGAAAACATTTTCAAAAATCTGCCAACTCGCAGCAATATCATATCTCGTGTTGTTCAATGTAAACATTGCTTAGTCCATAGCTCGAATATAAATAAGCTGCCATTTTGGTCTGATCCATGTTTCATCCAAGTACACAATATCATAACCTCGCGTGCGCACCTCTTTTACTTCACGTAAGTACTTGCTTCTCATGACTACTATATGTGGCTTCTCACAGATGATGTTTCGTCCATTGGAATACTTTCTGAATGTAAAGCCTGCAGCTCTCACATTCCTCCATAATGTAGACTTTGATATTTCAATACTGTTGTTCTTTTTCAGCGATACTTTTAATTTTCTTATTGTAACAGTTTCATTCATACCCAACATTTTGCGAATTTCACTTCTAATAAGTTCACTGTCGAAATTATCCAACATTTTTGCTCTTCCTTGTGATTTTGTATATTTTGAACATTGACGGTCACGTGCTTGAATCCAGCGATTAAATGACCGTTTAGATAAATCCAAAATGTGTCTTGTCCTATTCTCAGGGTTTTCTAAAGAATGAAATAATCTTCCTCGTTTAGCCTCTTTGCAAAAATAGTCATACATTTTTATTGCGATGTTTTGTAAACTGCAGAATTTCATTTTAAGACTCATGATAAATGTTATCGTTCCACGTCTCGACCTATGAATGAACGGAAATGGAACACACGATGCCTCGTGTTTTCTACAAGTGTCTAATTGTGTCAGAAAGCCCACGTGGAAAGTGTGCAAAAACGTCAATTGTACCGTGTATGGATTTTTAATCGTTATTTATAACTTAAAATACTGTAAACATTAAGTTTTGACTACATCCATGGGTCGTTATAAATTTATATAAATCAAATAAGCAACAATAATAACCAAATGTTTTTTTTAATGAAATTAATTCCCTGTTGGGTTCTAATAATTATAACTTTACATGCAAATTTTGAAAAAATTACAAAAAGAGATTAAAAAGATATCGATTTTAAAAGTTGGGCACATGATTTGAAACGAGCTATAGAGGAACGTTGCACGTGACGTGATTGTGTTGTATTTCAGGAAAGGAGCAAGATGGTTAGTGGGCAATGATAGATTTGGAAGACATAATAACAATATGGACAGATCTCGACTTTCCAGAACTCTAAAGATTGACTGAAAAATTAGAGAAATGAAGAAGTTTGACAAGGTCTAACAGTGGCGTCTCATCATCTCTCTGGGGTAATGGGATGAAGTAAAACGAAGAGTAAATTATGGAGGATGGTATATGTGATATCATCGATTTTGAAAACGAATTTTACAGCAGGAGATAAGCAAAGGTATAAAATATATATGCTATCAAATACCACAGCGGATTGCGAGCTTCAGAACGCAAGGCAAAATAAATACAAAATAGTATATAGCAGTTGAACTAACAGAGACACACACCACACTGCGGCGTTTCAACAAAAGCCCGAAAAAGGTAAAAAACAAAACAGTTCTAAAATAGTTTATTTCCGCCATTTTGCAAGCCAGAGTTATGATACTGTTTTGCTTTTGTGTTTGGATTTATGTTTATATTTTAGAAAAGTGTGTGCTTTATCCCCAATGACGGCGTAGATTGTCTCGTCTCTCTTTTAGTTCCGCTTTTTTATACTGTTTTGTGTGTATTTTGTATTGAATATTACAGTTGGATGTTGAGAATATACACAAGTATCAAGAATTACCCAGAGGTGACTTTTTTTCTTTCATTTGTTGTGTCATATGTTTTGAAGAAATTAAATGTGATAAATTGAGACAACATTCATATCAAAAAGGTAAAGAGAGAGGAAGAAACAAAACGCTTTGAGGAAATAATGTGGATGTCAGTCAAGAATAACAATGTTTAACAATTACCTATATATCAATTTGTGAGATTTGATCGCTTAGGATGGCATGAGACTCGATGTTGATGATGCTAATATAACATTAGAGCCAAGAACGTGTGGCAATTCAAACTAATGAATGTTGAGTGTTACAGTTTATTTCACTTTAGAGAGTCAAGCTAGCAAAATGTGTCTGTTTATGTCGCATTGTCAAAAATAAAAATAGAAAATAAAATAGTGTTAAATTACCTCTGCCTATTGTACATGACGGTACCAACAGCCTTGTTATGTGCAAAAAATCATCTCTTTCACTGTCGTGAATGCAGTATTTTGGTGCCTTGGACATACAGTTGTATTCTCCCTGGCGAATCCTGGATCAAGATGAGTCAGACAAAATAGTAACAACATGGTGGAACATAAATGTGTCGAAACGCGTATTTTTGATATGAATATTGTTTGTCGATTATTGACAACATATAAATAACATTAACGATTGAGATCATGTCAGACATGCGCGCTCCAGTTTGGTTCTGATACCTGGACAACCTACTTAAGGCACGAGAAAATATTGAACAGTTTTCTGGCACATCAAGCGGCAGGTCAAAGTAAGTAACTCTGGCTTCTCTGCAGCGTTCTTTGCGTCTATCCTTTATGACAACACTGAGTGGTCGAAATTTAAGGAAGAGTAGGACTTAAGAAGATGAAAGATAAAATGGACATACATGATGAGTGATCACAATTGATGGGACTGAAAATAAATAGAGATAAGACTAACTTATGAGAGTTAATGCAGTTAGCAATAACCAATTAAAAATATGATAAATACCTCTACTAGACGTGCAATCTTACATATATCTGGGCAGTAATATAGACAAAGAGCGAGGAACAAACAATGATGCCAACATAAGGATATCAAAAGCAAGAGGAGCATTTGTTGCACTAGGAAACATATGGGAGTCCAAAGAAATTAAGTTAAATACTAAAATAAAAAGTTTCAACTCCAATGTTAAGTCAGTCCTATTGTATGGCTGTGAAACATGGAGAAAAACTAAAATGACAACCATGAAGATACATACTTTCATTAATCGATGTTTACGCAGAATAAAAGGATGGAAATGACAAGACAAAATCACTAAAATAGAATTATGGAAATATACCAGAAAAATACTAGTGGATAAAGAGATACAGCGAAGACGATGGCGCTGGACAGGACACACACTCCGGAAGCCAACTGAGAGTATTCAGCAAAAGGCCTTTTTTGGAATCCCCTGGGAAAAAGACAAAGAGGAAGACCAAGGTATTCTTAGAGAATATAGACATATGCAGAGATCAAGATGATGGGGATGACATGGAATGATCTTAAAAGAAGGGCAAGAAACAGAACGGCTTGGAAAGTGTTTGTTGAAGACCTATGCTGGACAAAGAGCTTAAAGGTAGAAGAAGAAGGACATGAGAATAATAAATAATCGTATTGCCATCAAAATATTGTGTGTGGAGCTTATAGAGGTAAAGTGGTCTGTGGATAGATCAAACTTGCCTGTAATGTATAGGTGAGAGAGTAGTTCATTTATAAATCTAGAGTGAGAACTCCCTGCATGTGATTACAGTTGACGTAACACATATATCAGAAACAACATTGTCATATTAAAAATAAAGAAAAGGGGATAAAAACAGAGTTTAAGTTAAAAATATAAAATGGGAGAAAAAAAACCGAGACGGCTTGACATAAATCATTCTTTATCGGGCATGCCATTACAATCTGGGTAAAATATGAAGTTGAAGAAGTTGTTTGTTGAAACAGTATCGGACAGTTAGTACCGGAAACCAATATCTGTATGTTTCCTACATAATAATACTTGTCTTATCTTCTTTTTTCTCACTTTCTCCTATAATTTCGTAAGTAAAACTGTTAACATTTCTAGCTCTTTCTCTCTCTCTCTCTCTCTCTCTCTCTATTATTCTCTATTTCTCTTTCTTTCTCTCTCTCTCTCTCTCTCTCTCTCTCTCTATTATTCTCTATTTCTCTTTCTTTCTCTCTCTCTCTCTCTCTCTTATTCTCTATTTCTCTTTCTTTCTCTCTCTCTCTCTCTCTCTCTCTCTCTTATTCTCTATTTCTCTTTCTTTCGCTCTCTCTCTCTCTCTTCCGACATTTTTGATTTATCATTTGATGATTTTGTTTATCTCATTCTGTAATGTCACTTCGTTAGATACACCATTACAGATAGAGTATTGTTTATGTCAATTAACAAACACATCTCTTACAGTCTAATACAAAAATGTATCTTCATTTTCTTCATTGCATTTGCATTACACAGAGAGTTAAATTTATGTAAACATTTCATCTTGGCTTTCTTTCTTCATAGCTAGAACTGATATGTTTTATCCAAATGTTTCTAGATTTTAGAAAGCCGTGTACAATATTTGGTTATTTGGTTATGGAAGGCCCCGGTATCACCGCAAACAAATTAAAATCCATAATTGCTCAACCGCCCGTGCCAGCGTAATCATCCTAATTAATATCTCATCTCTCAAACAAAGAAAGTAACTGTAGTCCCCGTCGTAGCAGTCTCAGCACACGCCAAAAGACATAAAGCAAAACCGCACAGAAAGTGAACACAGCCATCTGTTTCCTGTCATACGATATCATCATTCATCGTAAACAATTGGAATATCGAAACATGATCAAAACGGATGAGATACACAGCTCACGGTGTGCACAGAGCACTTAACTCAGTAGCTCCTTCAACAAGCCGGACTTGGAATATGAGGAAACTGCAACAAGGAACACTTTTCATGCATAGTCTTCAATTGTTCCCGCCGCCTATCTACCACATACCGGAAGATCACGTCCTCTTGAAAATGATGATCGTCGTATAAAAAAAAATGTATAGCGCTTGATGATGTTAGGCCATCGTTGTTTATTCCAATTCCGAACATATAAACATACAGTTAGTCGTCAGATTATCCCCGTAGCACATCAAACAACAGACCGTAAGATTAGCGCACGGCCGGTCTAGAGATGTACAATGAGCCATTAGGATGACGTGGCACACGAACAAACAAAAATAAATAGACACACACACAAATTTAAACATCTCTTGAATATAACAAGTGAAAGTGAAATGAGGAAATTAAATTCCTCTACTTGTTTTAGTTGTCTGCCGTCTGCAGTTATGTTGATGTTCTATTTCTGTGGTCTTCTAACCGACGTGTCTGATAATAGTCCAGAAAGAGTTAACAATAAATTAAACTCCATTAACGGGTATATTTTATATATATATATATATATATATATATATATTTTCTTCAATTGTGTATGCCCCCTGTATCTAGTATTACGTTTTCTTCTATTCTATATCTCTACCCTATGCTGTTATTCTTTTAATCTGCTGTGGTCATTCGTTTAAATCTCTCTACTTTCTGCAGCTATGAATTATAGATTTTGTTTACCTACTTGGCATTTCAAACTACTTTTTGTCATAGTTCAAGTCCGGATGAATATGACGGTTTTCATGACTGCCATAAAAGAAATGTCTCACTTTATCAATCCTTATTTTGTTCTAACTGCCGCACACGCCTTACTCGCCAAAGTCTAGCAGTTCTATTCCTTAAACTAAAACTCTCTCAGAAATTACCTGTTGACTTAGGCTAAAAGATGCCTACTTTCAAATAATCTGTATTGCTATTCTTATTTGTGAATTTACTATGTACATCGCCGCCAGATAATGTGCAACCAAAGAGATGCTACCGAAAAACATGAGTTCTTTTTATATACTCACTGACATAAGGCCCGTTTAAACATCGTTTGGTTTGGTTCATACTTTAACTCGTTAAATGCTTCCCTGCTTGAACTCATACAATGAAGTAACCACCGACAGTCGTCACCGTCTATATTGATCTCTGTGGATTGCACATATGAACATGTTTCATGAAAAATATTTTAGAACTAGAGAACAAAATGTTGGACTACTTGTGTGTAAAAGAAAGGTATTATAGACATAATTAAACATACGATTTGGAGCTTACAGAGTTTATTCGTGAACAGTTTATATTAAAACACTGAATGTTGACGATAAATTAATGAAATATAGGCGTGGTTTATGAAGCATTGACTACAGTATGCCACTGATAGTGTAGAGAAAGGTTCAGTATGTGTGAGAACATTAATGAAATATAGGCATGGTTTATGAAGCATTGACTACAGTATGCCACTGATTGTGTAGAGAAAGGTTCAGTATGTGTGAGAACATTAATGAAATATAGGCATGGTTTATGAAGCATTGACTACAGTATGCCACTGATAGTGTAGAGAAAGGTTCAGTATGTGTGAGAACATTAATAGAAAAGTTAAAGATTTAAAGGTAATCTTGATAGAGATGTTGATAAACAGGAGTTGGGGTGTAGGGTAAATTTGATAGAGATGTTGGTAAACAGTGTTGGGGTGAAGGGTAAATTTGATAGAGATGTTGATAAACAGTGTTGGGGTGTAGGGTAAATTTGATAGAGATGTTGATAAACAGTGTTGGGGTGAAGGGTAAATTTGATAGAGATGATGATAAACAGTGTTGAAGTGTAGGGTAAATTTGATGGAGATGTTGATAAACAGTGTTAGGGTGCCTGAAATAAAGCTGCAGGAAACGCATGTATTGCAAACAAAGAGGGAAGAATGCTAACAGACAACAAAGATATAATAGATAGATGGCAAGAATATATAACATAATTATTTCATGACGAAAGGGACAAAAAGCCAGACATAAAATGCACATACAACTATAAACTCCTGAAATCTGAAGTAGAAAAAGTTATAAAAACAATGAAAAACAGAAAAGTAGCAGGGCCTGACAATATACAGATAGATATGATACAGGCTCTAGAAGAGTTTGGCGTCGAAGTGATCACAGACATATACAATGACATATACCATACAGGATACATACCAAACGATCTAAAAACATCAACTTTCATTGCATTACCTAAAAAGAATGGTGCAGTTGAATGCGGTGACTTCAGAACAATAAGCCTAATGAGCCAGGTAACACAAATTTTACTAAAAGTTATACAGGGAAGGATTCAGAATAAAAATCAATACTGGATTAGATGAGCAACAATTTGGATTCAGGAAAAGCAGTGGGACAAAAGAAGCCATATTCAGCATGAGAACATTGATTGAAAAGTACACAGAAGTAAACAAACCAATATATGCCTGCTTCATAGACTACACCAAAGCGTTCGATAGAAAACACCATAACCAACTTATAGACTGCCTAAGGATATAAATCTAGACGACGCAGACATACGACTAATATGTAATTTGTACTGGGAGCAAACAGCAATAATAAGATATAACAAGGAGAACTCTACACCCATGGACATCAAAAGAGGAGTAAGACAAGGATGCATCCTATCACCAAGCTTGTTCAATCTATACACTGAGCAAATCTTTAAAAACATCTCAGAGTTACCAGGCCTAACCATTAATGGAAAGATAATCAACAACCTGAGATATGCTGATGATACTATTCTACTAGCAGAAAATCCTAAAGACCTTTAACAATTGCTTAATGTGATAAACATAACAAGCAAAAAAATATAGACTAGAAATGAATATCAAAAAGACTAAAACTATGATCATAAACAAAGAAAATTCTCAAGACCTACAATTAAATATCACAGTTGAGGAAATACATCTAGAGACAGTCCAGAGCTACAACTACCTAGGACATACTATAACCAGTGATGGAAAATGCAAAACTGAAATAAACAAAAGAATAGGTATGGCAAAAAGTAATTTTAATGCCATGAAAAATATACTAACAACAAAACAAATATCAGTAGGGCTGAAACTAAGAATGGCGAAATGTTACATCATCTCAATATTCCTGTATGGTGCAGAAACATGGACATTAGACAAGAAAACAGAACAGAAAATTGAAGCCTTTGAAATGTGGATTTATAGAAGAATTGGTAGAATTGGATGGGAACAAAAGATAACAAACGATACAATTTTTAAAATAACTGAAAATAAAAAGAGAACTACTAAATATAATTAAGACAAGACAAATGACATTTTTGGGGCATGTTAAAAGACACAACAGCCTACTAAAAGTAATATTGGAACGAAAAATACAAGGTAAAAGAGGCAGAGGCAGACCAAGATTAACATGGACGAGTAACATTAAAAGATGGACAAGTCAATCTATGACAGCCTTCACCATCAAAGCAAGAAACAGAGTAGAATGGCGATCCATGGTAGCCAACCTTCGTTGCGGAGAAGGCACACGATGATGATGATGTTAGGGTGTAGGATAAATTTGATAGAGATGTTGATAAACAGTGCTGTGGTGTAAGTTAAATTTGATAGAGATGTTGATAAACAGTGCTGTGGTGTAAGTTAAATTTGATAGAGATGTTGATAAACAGTGCTGTGGTGTAAGTTAAATTTGATAGAGATGTTGATAAACAGAGTTGGAGTGTAGGGTAAATTTTATCATCATCATCACGTACCTGACCTAGTGGCGTATGTGATCATGTCTCTTCACAACTTTCGATCTCGGCAGCTATTTATCATTTCTGTTGTTGACCTTCGCCAAGCCATTTTCTTAAGCTGTCTGTTATTTTTTTCTCTTTGCCTCCCTCTATCTCGTTGTCCCTCAATTTTTCCAGTTGTTACAATATATTCCATTTGTTCTCTTCTCATTACATGATCAAAGTATGATGATTGTTTCTTCCTAATATTGGAAATTAGCTCTCTTTTTGCTTTGGCCTCTCTCAGAACATCTTCATTACTCTTCTTAGCTGTCCATGGTACTCTCAACATTCTTCTGTAAAACCACATTTCTACAGATACAGTGGTTTTCTTGTCTGTTGTCCTATTGTCCATGATTCGCATCCATTTGTTAAGACCTGCTCTACGTAACATGTAAGCACTCTTTTTCTTGTTTTTATTGTCACAAATGGATTGCATAGTTTTTTCCTCATTTGTTTTGGAAAGCTGCTTTTGTCTGAGCCATTCTGTATCTCACCTCTTTTGTACATCTTTCGTCTGAGGTTAACAACGTTCCCAAATATTTAAATTCATTTACCTGTTTTAATATTGTTCCACTTGTCTTTATTTTGCACTGAGGTGATGTCTTTTTTTTGTGGTTACCATTACCTCCGTCTTTTTGCTATTAAGGTTGAGTCCTTTATTTTTGCTTTCTTTCACTATTATGTCCGATATTTCTTTTAACTCATTTTCACACTTAGCGATTAATACTGTATCATCAGCATACCTTAGATTATTGATATTATGACCTCTAATTGTTATTCCAGGCATGCCCTTAATGGATCTTAAAATAATATCACTATAAAGTAAATTTGATAGAGATGTTGATAAACAGAGTTGGAGTGTAGGGTAAATTTGATATATGGCGGTGTCTGGAATAAATATAGAGCAATATGGGCAGACAGAAATGGTGGTGTATGTCATACATTTGGAGTGGTGTGGATAAATAAAATGGTGGTATATGTCATACATTTGGAGTGGTGTGGATAAACAAAATGGTGGTTTATGTTACATATATGTATACATGTGGATAAACAAAATGGTGGTTTATGTTACACATATGTATACATGTGGATAAACAGAATGGTGGTGTATGTCATACATTTGGAGTGGTGTGGATAAACAAAATGGTGGTGTATGTTACATATATGTATTCATGTGGATAAACAAAATGGTGGTGTATGTCATACATTTGGAGTGCTGTGGATAAACAAAATGGTGGTTTATGTTACACATATGTATACATGTGGATAAACAAAATGGTGGTGTATGGCATACGTTTGGAGTGATGTGGATAAACAAAATGGTGGTGTTTGTCATACATTTGGAGTGGTGTGGATAAATAAAATGGTGGTTTATGTTACACATATGTATACATGTGGATAGACAAAATGGTGGTGTATGTTACATATATATATATATATATATATATATATATATATATATATATATATATATATATATATATATATATATATATATATTTATATACATATATGGATAAACAAAATGGTGGTGTTTGTGATACACTTGGAGATATGTGGATAAACAGAAATGTGATGTGTGTGTGTGTGATACATTTGGATAGATGTGGTAAAAACATACATGTTGTATATGTAATAAGTTTGGAGATATTTTTAATAAAAAAATGAAGGTGTATGTAATAAATGTGGATAAACACACATGGCGGTGCATGTGATATATTTTGAGAAATGTGGATAAACACACATGGCGGTGCATGTGATATATTTTGAGAAATGTGGATAAACACACATGGCGGTGCATGTGATATATTTTGAGAAATGTGGATAAACACACATGGCGGTGCATGTGATATATTTTGAGAAATGTGGATAAACACACATGGCGGTGCATGTGATATATTTTGAGAAATGTGGATAAACACACATGGCGGTGCATGTGATATATTTTGAGAAATGTGGATTCAAAAGTGGAGTGATTAAACAAAATAGTTGTGTTTGTGATAGACTTGGTGATATCTAGATGAACATAAATGTGATGTGTGTGTGTGTGATACATTTTGATATATGTGGATAAACAGAAAAGTGGTGTATGTACTAAATGTGTAGAGATGAATATAACAAATGGTAGTGTATGTGATACATTTGGAAAACATGTGGTTACCTAATTCGGTGTCTGTTGGAGAAATGTGGATAAAAAATGGTGGTGTAAGTAATACATTTGGAGAGCAGTATATAAACAAAAATGGTGGTGTAAGTAATAAATTTGGAGAGCAGTATATAAACAAAAATGGTGGTGTAAGTAATACATTTGGAGAGCAGTATATAAACAAAAATGGTGGTGTAAGTAATACATTTGGAGAGAGTATATAAACAAAAATGGTTATGTATGTGATACATTTTTAGAAATGTGGACAAATAATGTAGTGTATGTAATACACTTGGAGAAATGTGCACAAATAATGTAGTGTATGTAATACAATTGGAGAAATGTGGACAAATAATGTAGTGTATGTAATACAATTGGAGAAATGTGGACAAATAATGTAGCGTACGTAATACATTTGGAAGAATGTGGACAAATAATGTGTTGTATGTTATAAATTTGAAATAATATAGACAAATAATGTTCTGTATGTAATAAATTTGGACGATTGTGGACTAATAAAGTGGTGTATGTGTAATACATTTGGAAGAATGTGGACTAATAAAGTGGTGTATGTAATAAATTTGGAAGAATGTGGACTATAGCTTGTTTCATAACTCCTGCCCAACTTTTAAAATCGATAGCTTTTTAACCGCTTGTTGTAAGTTGTTCAAAATTTGCATGTAAAGTTATAATGATTAGAACCCAACAGGGAATTAATTTCATTAAAAAAAACATTTGGTTATTGTTGTTGCTTATTTGATTTATATAAATTTATAACGACCCATTGATGTAGTCAAAACTTAATGTTTACAGTATTTTAAGTTAAAAATAGCGAGTAAAAATCCATACACCGTAAAATTTACGTGTTTGCACGATTTTACCGTGGTTTTTTGACACAGTTAGACACTTGTAAAAAACACGAGAAATTGTGTGTTCCATTTCCGTTCATTCATAGGTCGAGACGTGGAACGATAACATTTATCATGAGTCTTAAAATGAAATTCTGCAGTTTACAAAACATCGCAATAAAAATGTATGACTATTTTTGCAAAGAGGCTAAACGAGGAAGATTATTTTATTCTTTAGAAAACCCTGAGAATAGGACAAGACACATTTTGGATTTATTTAAATGGTCATTTAATCGCTGGATTCAAGCACGTGACCGTCAATGTTCAAAATATACAAAATCACAAGGAAGAGCAAAAATGTTGGATAATTTCGACAGTGAACTTATTAGAAGTGAAATTCGCAAAATGTTGGGTATGAATGAAACAAACTGTTACAATAAGAAAATTAAAAGTATCGCTGAAAAAGAACAACAGTATTGAAATATCAAAGTCTACATTATGGAGGAATGTGAGAGCTGCAGGCTTTACATTCAGAAAGTATTCAATGGACGAAACATCATCTGTGAGAAGCCACATATAGTAGTCATGAGAAGCAAGTACTTACGTGAAATAAAAGAGGTGCGCAAGCAAGGTTATGATATTGTGTACTTGGATGAAACATGGATCAATGCTCACCACACTAACCAAAGGGAATGGCAGTCATCAGATGGAAAGATTAAGAGATTAATACCTACCAGCAAAGGACAGCGCTTGATAATTGCTCATGCAGGTAATCGACAACATGGACTAATACAGAATGCAGAGTTCATTTTTCTGTCAAAATCCATAGACAATCGGGATTATCACTCTGAGATGAATGGTCACATATTTAGACATTGGATTGAAAATTATGTTCTCCCATCACTAGATCGACCATCTTGCCTAATAATGGACAATGCAGCGTACCACAACATTGTTGCACTTGAAGATAAAGTCCCGACGTCATTCAGTACAAAAGATGCTATTAAGATATGGCTCACAAAGGAGCACATACAATTTAATAACATGTACTTAAAACCTGAATTACTATCTCTAGTAAAGCAAAAACAGAGGACAAAGATTTTTCAAATAGATAAGATTATCCAAGAGCACGGTCATATAAGTTTGAGGCTGCCACCTTACCATGCTCATTTAAATCCAATAGAACTAATCTGGGCAAAATTTAAAGGACAAGTGGCAGATGAAAATACAACATTCAAAATATGCGATGTAAAGACTCTTGCTAATCTCGCTTTATTAAATATAGACAAAGATTATTGGGCTAAATGTGAAGACCACGTCTTAAAACAGGAAGAGGAATATTGGAAAAATGATGGTTTGTGGAATGTTCAACCCCAAACAGTTATTAATCTTTTAGACTCGTCTGATTCAGAATGAAAGTATATAGCCCCCACAATGTTGGCCCCTATATTACCTTAGATTAGTTCAACAAACGGTCCTTATCAGGACCACACAACTATGAAAATTGGACATACAGGTATACCTTGATATTATCGTCCGTCCTCGAACTGAGAAGACAATAATTCTCCTGGTGTTTTGTCTTATTAGGTTATTTCCCCATTACGGCCACGCCTTTACCTAGTGAAAATTAATCATAGACCAGCAACTACGGTAATTTCTATTATTTAGGGGTTCACAATTTACAATTTTGACAAACATCAAAGAAATTCGCCGCTTTAAGAAAACTGCAGCTGCAAGATATTTGTTACATTTAAAATTTAAAGGATCTTTTGCATTCTAACAACATTTGGAAAATTTCAACAGTTTTTAACAAACGGTTACTGAGTAATAGTGTTTTGAAGTTGGGCAAGTGATTTGAAACAAGCTATAATAAAGTGGTGCATGTAATAAATTTGGAAGAATGTGGACAAATAAAGTGGTGTATGTAATAAATTTGGAAGAATGTGGACTAAAAAAGTTGTGTATGTATAAATTTGGAAGCATGTGGACAAATAAAGTGGTGTATGTAATAAATTTGGAACAATGTGGACTAATAAAGTGTTGTATGTAATAAATTTTGAAAAATATGGACAAATAAAGTGGTGTATGTAATACATTTGGAAGAATGTGGACAAATAAAGTGGTGTATGTAATAAATTTGGAAGAATGTGGACAAATAAAGTGGTGTATGTAATACATTTGGAAGAATGTGGACTAATAAAGTGGTATATGTAATACATTTGGAAGAATGTGGACTAATAAAGTGGTGTGTGTGATACATTTGGGAGAATGTGGACTAATAAAGTGGTGTGTGTGATACATTTGGAAGAATGTGGACTAATAAAGTGGTGTGTGTGATACATTTGGAAGAATGTGGACTAATAAAGTGATGTGTGTGATACATTTGGAAGAATGTGGACTAATAAAGTGGTGTGTGTGATACATTTGGAAGAATGTGGACTAATAAAGTGGTGTGTGTGATACATTTGGAAGAATGTGGACTAATAAAGTGGTGTGTGTATTACATTTGGAAGAATGTGGACTAATAAAGTGGTGTGTGTGATACATTTGGAAGAATGTGGACTAATAAAGTGGTGTGTGTATTACATTTGGAAGAATGTGGACTAATAAAGTGGTGTATGTAATACATTTGGAAGAATGTGGACTAATAAAGTGGTGTATGTGATACATTCAATGAGGTGTTTAAAGTTTCTTATTGTCAATCCGTTCTTAACTTCCCACGAAGATGTCAAATGTCATGTTATAGACAGTGTCCCTTGGTTAGTTTTACATTTGGAGGTTTGTGTGGCTTTTGATATTGCTCGTGTCTTTCTCTTTTGAGAGGTGCGGTCTGCCTACACCTCTTCTGTTGTTGTACGTGATTGCTATTATTTTTCTGTAACCTTTTTTTTTGCCGGTGTCCACATTAAAACCATTTAATTTGTAGTCTCTGAATGAAGTTATAGAACTTGTGTTACTGCCATTTGTTTCTTTTCCTGGTTTCTCCATTTATGTGTATATATATATATATATATATATATATATATATATATATATATATATATTCACACACACATATATATATATATTTTTTTTTCATTTATATCTTATTGTCAGATTGAATATTTTTCTAAAATGTCTCATTTCTGAAGTTGTCAACATTATTGTCTCTCTTATTGTGAACGTTAGAATCTGAAATAATGAGTTATATATTGCATGTTCTGTATGCATCGTTACATGTTGATTTCTCCGGACTGACCGAAAATGGAGATATATGTTTTACCAAAGAAACAAAGTTATCACAATTTTCATTTATGATAGAGAAACCAAGATCATATAATGTTAGTTCACCAATGTGTATTTCACGCGTAAGTGGTACACGATTATATAATGTTAGTTTACCTGTGTCTATTTCACACGTAAGTGCTACACGTTTATATAATGTTATATTACATGTGTCTATTTTACGCGTAAGTGCTACACGATTGTTTAATGTTAGTTTACCTGTGTCTATTTCACACGTAAATGCTACACGATTATATAATGTTAGTTTACCTGTGATTATTTTACGCGTAAGTGCTAAACGATTATATAATGTTAGTTTACCTGTGATTATTTTACGCGTAAGTGCTAAACGATTATATAATGTTAGTTTACCTGTGACAGTCTCAAGCGTAAGTGCTACACGATTATATAATGTTAGTTTACATGTATTTATTTCATACGTAAGTGCTAAACGATTATATCTTGTTAATTTGCATGTGTTTATTTCACACGCAAATCCTACAAGATTAGATAAAGTTAGTTAACCTGTGTATGTTTCAATACGTAGGTGCTACAAGAGCATATACTGTTAGTTCACCTGTGTCTATTTCACGCGTAAGTGCTACACGATCATACAATGTTACTTTACCTGTGTCTATTTCACACTTAAGTGCTACACGATCATGCAATGTTAATTTACTGTGTCTATTTCACAAGTAAGTGCTACACGATCATGCAATGTTAATTTACTGTGTCTATTTCACACGTAGGTGCTACATGATCATACAATGTTACTTTACCTGTAACTATTTCACACGTAGGTGCTACCGATTCAAAAAGTGAGAGAAAGTCCTCTTTGATATTGTCTGAAATGCAGTAATCCGGTGCGTAGGAAATACAGTTGTATCCTCCCTGGCCAAGCCTATATGAAGATAGTTAAACAAAAGAATTATTAAAAGATGAAAAAAAGACAAATCGCACGTTTCTTTGCTGCATGTACAATCGTGTGCGAATATTAGAAGAAACGATGTGCAGTCAAATGTTACTTAAAACATAAAAAAAGATAATATACATTATGCAGATGAAAAGAAAAAAAAAGCTATATTTTTCGCATTTTTCCCATTAGTTGGGTCTGCAGATGGGGGGAGTGGGGTGACTTCCCGGAGGAAGGCCGTTTATGTGCCATCGCCGCGAAGTGTTCGTGTCAGAATGGTATTTTCACCTAGGATCGGAAAGACGTTATTCGAACTGGCCCTCACCTGGTTTGGGTCACGACGAGTTATCAATTCGGGCTCTCCCTCTCCACGCCGATAAAGAAGTGAGAAATGTGAAACTGAACATGTTATTGAAGTAAAGAATAGTTTACTACCAACTTTATGAGATATGAACCAGTTAGCCCCGGTCCCTGTATCAAGAAGCTAGGGTGCTTAAGCAGTTACCTACCGATGATGAGATGGTATCATTTTCCAAAGGTGTGAATTAAGTGATTCTAATAACTAAGATATTATATATATATATATATACTGAGACACCTATTATACAGTAGTAAACAGGTAGACTAATGAATGAGTTATCAAACTTTCTTCTTCATATAACCATTGGGGACTTTGGGACCCCTTTGACAGACTGCATCTATCTTCTCTATTGACCTCTATCTTTAGCAATTCTTTGGAACGACTTTGCGAAGTGAGTCCAGTCAAATCTTTGATTTCATCTTACCATCTCTTTCTCTGTCTACCCCTCCTTCTTCTTTCTTTCACAATTGATCGCAAAATGGTCTTTGTCAGGGAAGATTATCAAGATACGTAGCCAAACGATTTCATGTTGCCTTTCTTCACAATAGTTGAAAGATTAGCATGCACTCTGTTTGCTTGTTGTATCTGATTGTAAACAAATGTTCATTCTGTATACGATCTAGGTAACAGATTTCAAAACCTAACGAGTACATTTCACCATTTCATCTCCATAACTTCTGTTTTCTTCAATAGCTCTGCTGTAAAGAGAACATTTCATCTCCATAACTTATGTTTTCTTCAATAGCCCTGCTGTAAAGAGAACATTTCATCTCCATAACTTCTGTTTTCTTCAATAGCTCTGCTGTAAAGAGAGCATTTCATCTCCATAACTTCTGTTTTCTTCAATAGCCCTGCTGTAAAGCTCCAAGTTACCAAAGCTTATATGCAAATGTAGATAACAAGAGTGAACATCAACCTGATTTTAGAGCCAAGAGTTATATTTGTATCCTTCCAAATATGCTATCTTCCTTGTAAGGGCTGCTATTTTGTGCATTTCTGACTGATATTTCATGTTCCTAGCCTTCATTGTTGACAATTGAGCTCAATATAAAAAAAAAAAATTACAACCGCCCCTAGTTCGTGTATATTTATTGTAATTGTTACAAAGCGCTAAGGTTGTTGGCCTTCAATTGTGTTTGCTTAACATCGCCATATGCACCTGATGTTTAATTGAGTCGTTGTATCAGGGCTGCTGGTAATTGTAATCTTTTGCTACGCTATATACGTCATCAGTAAAAGCCAAGTAGTTAATATTTATGTTACTAACACAGATCTTATTGTCTTAGTCTTCTACATAACGTGTAATTATTATTTTAAAAAAAATTATGTTAATTTAGATATGAGAGAGTAGCCAACCTTGTGGAACTCCAGATGTTGTTCTGAACCATTCCTGGTTTCCATTGACAAGTAGTTTGTATACTTGTCGTAGAGATGTCTTATCATGTGTAGAATACTCAAACTAAAATTCTACATCGTAAATGAAATCACTGAAACACTAGAAATCGGACTAACTGACCTTACACATAAATGCATGACAAGATTCTTACACGTGCGGTTAAGAGAATTTACAGCAAATGAAATTGTACAAGAAAAAAATAAACCAAGATACGTGTCGAGCTAACGAAGGAAAAGACATTGGACGAACAGCCGTCATGTATTCAAAATATGGGAAAGATAACCCCGTGACATGCCTTTTTGTTGACAATATGTGAAAAAAGATAACAAGGAAGGCAGAAAGAAACTACATAAAATAATTGCTATAGACTACGCAAATTTGAACTTTTGAACATATCAACATTTACAAGACCTTGTTGTTGCTGTTATTATAGATCCATAAATCTGTGAGCTGAGGCGATTTCGGTCCAATGAGGCGTAGTGATAACTGCAGGTATTTACATGTTTCCTTGTAGTTACATACAAGGTATTAAGTCCTTGAGTAAAAAGAGTTGCTTTGATGTCATTGAGCTTTGGACAGTCAAATGAAGATTGTGTACTTTTCCATGTCGGTGTTCACAGAGTGGACATGCTGTGGGGTTTCGTTTCGTTGTATTCTATTAATGTGGTTGTTCAGTGGTACATGACCGGTGGTCAGTCTGAAGATTGTGGTTTGGTTTTGTTGTATTCTATTAATGTGGTTGTTCAGTGGTACATGACCGGTGGTCAGTCTGAAGATTGTGGTTTGGTTTTGTTGTATTCTATTAATGTGGTTGTTCAGTGGTATATGGCCGGTGGTCAGTCTGAAGATTGTGGTTTGGTTTTGTTGTATTCTATTAATGTGGTTGTTCAGTGGTACATGACCGGTGGTCAGTCTGAAGATTGTGGTTTGGTTTTGTTGTATTCTATTAATGTGCTTGTTCAGTGGTACATGACCGGTCCTCAGTCTGAAGATTGTGGTTTGGTTTTGTTGTATTCTATTAATGTGGTTGTTCAGTGGTACATGACCGGCCCTCAGTCTGAAGATTGTGGTTTGGTTTTGTTGTATTCTATTAATGTGCTTGTTCAGTGGTACATGACCGGCCCTCAGTCTGAAGATTGTGGTTTGGTTTTGTTGTATTCTATTAATGTGGTTGTTCAGTGGTACATGACCGGTGGTCAGTCTGAAGATTGTGGTTTGGTTTTGTTGTATTCTATTAATGTGGTTGTTCAGTGGTACATGACCGGTCCTCAGTCTGAAGATTGTGGTTTGGTTTTGTTGTATTCTATTAATGTGGTTGTTCAGTGGTACATGACCGGCCCTCAGTCTGAAGATTGTGGTTTGGTTTTGTTGTATTCTATTAATGTGGTTGTTCAGTGGTACATGACCGGTCCTCAGTCTGAAGATTGTGGTTTGGTTTTGTTGTATTCTATTAATGTGGTTGTTCAGTGGTACATGACCGGCCCTCAGTCTGCAGATGGCGGTGGTTTCTTTTTTTAGACTGTTAATGATGTAATGGAAATTTGGCCTTGAAGTGTATTTAAGAAAAAAAAGTTGCCCCAATTTGACACATGGCCTGTCCATTGTGTCAATTTTCTCTTTTGTTAAAGTTGATTTGTATGGTTGTGTTTAATGATATATTGATGTTATATTGTGCCTCTCTGGATCCTCTCTTAGATAATGTATCTTGCCGTATCATTTTCTGGTATGATGAAGTTCTATGAGATCCAATTCATCATTGACCTTATGTCATGTGCTAGAGGTTATGTATTTCTATGGTGAACTGTGTTAGAGCTGGCTTGTTTGTAGTACTTCCTGCTGCATGGCTGAATATGGAATCAGTAAAAATGACTATATTTTATGTTCTTTGATGGTATAATATCAACAACAGTATTCAGATGGTACACTGCTGTTTCTAAGGATGTTATTTCTGCTTCATAAATGTTGCAGACTTCACCACAAGGGTCATATAGTTCATCTCCTGATATATGCACATAATGTGTCAAAACTCCATTCCCAGCTTTGATAATTGACTCTGTAGCTGCACCATCAGTATATACATGTGTTCAGCTATCTGGATAAGTACGATGGTGTTCTTTGTGGCGGTTCTTATTGATATGGGTCAACAACAAGACCCAGCACTCAGCCTTCAGTCTCGACAAATGATGGTCTCTGCCCTGTGTAAAGTTTTTGGTCCGAAATGAACTAACAAACGACAGTTCCAGGCAATCAAGACATTGGAAGACCTAGAAGGTGGATATAAGATTTTTCACATATTTAAATGAGCTGACTACTGCAGACTCTAGATATCCCGCGTAGAACAGAGACAACTTTAGACTAGCTAACATAGGAGCAAGGTACTAAACAATGGATAATTTTGATTATGATGATGATTTCGATGATGATGATGAAGCCCTACGTTTGTCCATCCGTTTACTCCTTAGTAAATGTACAAATACTCCTGATGTGTACACACCTATTTACATTGTTGTTTTGATTTTCTAAGACATCCAGTACATCATTTCAAAATTTCGTTGCTTGCTCTTTTATGACTTAGACATTTTTTTTTCAATCTGCAGTGATTATTTTTTGGAATCTTATTTAATTTGTCTATAGAAGTGATTTGTACATTTATTAACATACTAGGCGTGTCATAACTTAATCTGGTTTAAAAAAAGGTATGTTCGTCAGCAAAGACGATGATGCTGAAAGAGAGGGTTTTTTATGGTTACTTCACGAATCGAATAGCGTACCACGATGTCACTGGGTATTTTGCTGCAGTAAACGTTACGTTCCAGGGTGCCACTCAAATCTTTGTTACCAGCAAACTTCACGTACCACGATAACACACAAAACGTTGCTACAGTAAACTTCAAGTACCACGATGTCACTCAAAACTTTGCAGCAGTAAAATTCACATACCATAATATCACTAAATACTATGCTACAGTAAATTCACGTACTACGATATTACTCAAAACTGTGTTACAGCAAACTTCACGTACAATAATGTCACTCAAAACGTCAAATGTCACTCAAAACTTTTGCTACAGTAATTTTCTCGTACTACGATATCACTCAAAACTTTTGCTACAGTAATTTTCTCGTACTACGATGATATCACTCAAAACTTTTGCTACAGTAATTTTCTCGTACTATGATATCACTCAAAACTTTTGCTACAGTAATTTTCTCGTACTACGATATCACTCAAAACTTTTGCTACAGTAATTTTCTCGTACTACGATGATATCACTCAAAACTTTTGCTACAGTAATTTTCTCGTACTATGATATCCCTCAAAACTAAGCAAATGTAAAAGTCAAGTTCCACATTGCTAACGTAAACTGTACAATTAACATAACAATGTATCCAACACCTAAGTTGTACAGAGATGCGAGACAAATTTCGGCATAGGCCTTCATCAGGTACAAAACAATAAAATATAATAATGTCAACATGATAAGCACATACAAAATAAAGACAGAAATATAAAACACTGAAGCGAAATAATAATCAGAAAAAGCTGTGGGAAGAACCGGTGGCCAGTATTTACGTAGCTGTTTGTTACAAGATTAATAATCAAAAGGTTTGGTCACACTGTATTGGCCCAAAATGAGCTAACTTTCAAACAATTAGAAAAGGGATATACTAATAGTGATGGGAAGGAAATGTATGATAGTGTACAGAAAAAGACAGAAAAACAGATAATGAGAGAGAAAACAAGAATGGTAAAGTGGAAAAAAGCAGGACGGGTATTAAAGATAAAGCAGGGATGAATAAAAATAGAAAACAGGAAAGAATCGGAGAGGAAACTAGTGATTAAAGGAAAAAGTGGAAAGAGTTTAAACCTTTCGGGTGGAAAGTGCCAAAGCAGACTATGAGTCGGTTCTCCAAAGCGGACCGATTGTTGGTATTAGAGTCACACGAGACGATGCCAGCGAACGTCATGAACCACGATGTTACTCAACATTTTACTACCATAAACATCACATACTAGGATGTCACTCAATACTTTGCTACCATAAACATCACATACCACGGTGTCACGTAAAACTGTGCTACCGTGAACGTCACATATCACAAAATAACTCATCGCTTCGCCAAATCTGCGATGCTTGACTTACATCGCTGGATTCTAGAATCTCTATACTTTAACTTGACATCAACTTTCTTGGCAATAATCACTGTTGTAATAATATAATAAAATACAATGCAAGTAAAACAATAACCATATTAGCTTCGACACGGCGTCTGTACAGTTTGGTGTCACCCATTAATGTTATCTCTCTGACATCGGTAAACAAATGCGTAATCAGATGGATTGTACAGAATAAAGATCTGTGATTTGCTCTCTTCATATACTCACTGACACAATGCCTGTAGATACATCGTGATGTTTGGTTCTTGAGTTAGCTCGTTAATAGCGTCAGCGTTAGAGACCATGCACTTACTTAACAACTGACATTCTGCATATGACGTAACGTCTTTGTCTGTGTGATATAAACAGAACATTTTTCTGTACAAATGTGTTTGTTCTCAAAACTAAATGTTGAAGATTATGAGAAAACACTGGAAATCTTTGGAAGAAATTGAAAAACGGAATGTATGTGAAGTGATTAAATAACGTGAGGGAGGTGATGGGTTGAGAGTATCATAGGTTTGTACGATGTGCTAAGATTTATACGATTTTGTAAAGATGGTCTGTTAGCGAAACTGCACAAACTATTTAATTAATGATGCAGTCTAAAATGATGGAATAGCTGGGGTAATGTGCAAAATCACATGGACGCAAATGATGAATATAAAGAAGTGACAACATGTTGATAAGTGAAATAGAGAAAATTAAGTCCAGATATCTGACCTATAAGGATAAAGTGATGAATAAAAATGTTGCGAGGTGCGGCAAATTACTGGCTTTATGAACACGTTTTAAATCTTGTGTTGGTGAAATGTATATAAAAGATAAACTGATGATAAAGAGAGGCATGGTTTCTCTTTAAGCAGCGATGTAAAATGTGTATATTGCATTTTTTTTTCTTTACAATTTATATATAGTATATATAAAATATATATATATATATATATATATATATATATATATGTATATATATATATATATATATATATATATATATATAGTAGTGCAATCTGCAACATCAAAGCAAGAGACAGAGTGGAATGGCGCTCCATGATAGCCAACCTTCGATGCGGAGACGGCACTCTATGATGATGATGGTGATATAGTAGAGAGTAACAATATATATATATATATATATATATATATTAGGAGAAATGAACATGTAGAGTATTGTGTTGTAATTTATAAAAGATATGGACACGGTATACTTTGTCTATTGTTGGAACGATGATAGCGTAGAGCGGTTGTGTAGATGGTGTTGTGTTAGATGACCGAAACAATGATGAACACAACAATTGATGCTAAACTTAGCAAAGTGCATGGGTCAATGTAATAGCAGTACAACACAATAATTGTTTTTGTCTTTCAACTGTGTGTTCATAGTTTTTTTATCAGAATTGTAGACTGTCTATAGTAAAATACAAGTAAAATCAAGGCAACCCACCCCATGACTTCCTACT
Source organism: Megaustenia siamemsis (assembly GCA_032433765.1). NCBI lineage: Eukaryota > Metazoa > Mollusca > Gastropoda > Stylommatophora > Ariophantidae > Megaustenia > Megaustenia siamemsis. The sequence continues at coordinate 57,010,221 of JAVIAB010000159.1, forward strand.
CTATTACCTATTTTTTTATGACCATGACACATATTTGGGCGATGTGGTCTGTATCACACCAGGCCGCCGTTGATTCCCAGAAAATATCTGGTACCCATTTTTAGAAGCTGGGTAAACTCCATAATATTGTCAGTCCGAAAAAGAATTAATTACTTTTGGGGATCGAACCCGAACTTCTCTGATCAGGAAGTGAGCACACTAACCACTGACCCACCGAGTCTCCTGTAGACTGTCTTGGCAGAACATAAAATATAACGCTTTATAGTTTTATTGTGAGTTGTTTTCAAATGTAGTGGACACGGTATGATATGGGAGAGTAACAAACTAAGAGGTCTTTACGATACAATAGATGAAAGAAACAAACTAAACAGTCTTTACGATACCATAGAAGAAAGGAACAAACTAAACAGTCTTTACGATACAATAGATGAAAGAAACAAACTAAACAGTCTTTACGATACAATAGATGCAAGGAACAAACTAAACAGTCTTTACGATACCATAGAAGAAAGGAACAAACTAAACAGTCTTTACGATACAATAGATGAAAGAAACAAACTAAACAGTCTTTACGATACAATAGATGAAAGGAACAAACTAAACAGTCTTTACGATACAACAGATGAAAGAAACAAACTAAACAGTCTTTACGATACAATAGATGAAAGAAACAAACTAAACAGTCTTTACGATACAACAGATGAAAGCAACAAACTAAACAGTCTTTACGATACAATAGAAGAAAGAAACAAACTAAACAGTCTTTACGATACAATAGAAGAAAGAAACAAACTAAACAGTCTTTACGATACAATAGAAGAAAGAAACAAACTAAACAGTCTTTACGATACAATAGATGAAAGAAACAAACTAAACAGTCTTTACGATACAATAGATGAAAGAAACAAACTAAACAGTTTTTACAATAGAATAGGAAACAGTAACAAACTAAAAATCTTGCAAGTGCTGACAAGATATATGAGCTGGAAACAACAATGGTCTGGCCAGATGTGAAGAATGGGCAACAGTTGTAATTATAGTTAGTCGAAAACCCAGGCAACCCTTCAAACGAATTAAAACTGATAATTGTTCAACCGCCGTCCCAGGGGAATCATCGGAATTAACTTCTCATCTCATTGAATGATCCAAACAAAGAAAGACATCTGCTGCAGTCCAAATAATAGCAGCAACAGCACACGCCTAAAAGTATAAGCCGTAGCCGTACCGGGAATGAACGCACCTGGACTGTCCTTCGTAATACGATATCATCATTCATCGTAAGCAATCGGGATGTCGAAAAATGATCCGGATGAAAAACATAGCTCACGGTGTGCACAGAGCACTAAATTCAGTATCTCACACAGCAAGCAGCAGTCTCATTCTCAAATATTGATTGTCCTGACATGTAAAGATAACTGTATAATTTCATTGATTGTATTCTCAACCCGTAAAAATGGAACTTAGGGAAAAGCTGGCAATATACTGTAACACATAGTCTAAACAAAACCTAGCAAAATTAGAGGAAGGGATAGTGTTAAAACAGAAGTATAAAGAAGCAAGGGAAAGGATATGACGACTAGCACACATGCTCCTTACTCATTTTCTGGTCTAATCTGTCAATCCAAAATAGCATATTCAGTCAAGAGAGAGACTGTAATGTATAACAAAATGTATCTAGTTTCACACGATTAATAAGATTACCGACCATCTTTGAAATCTCGGAAGGCGAAGTTGTGGACATTTATATACATGGCTTTTTATTTCAATCGGAACGCACCGAAACGCGCTGTGGTAAACTTTGAGGGTTTTAGCGGTTAAATATAGGACAATTATTTCTAAACTATAGTTAGATGATTTAAATATTTTTGATAAAATAGTTATGGTGATTGTATAGCCCAAATGATGGTGACTCCAACATTGTATTAAAGATAAACTGTTTTGTCCAATGATCACATTCAATGGATGCCTGATGTACCACTTCATGTGCCGTACCGGTTGGCGTTAGCGATCATGACCTTCCACAATCTTCTATCCACAGTGCATCATATGAGTTCTGTTGTTGACTGTTTTCCATGCCATGACACCAAGCTATCCAGTAATTTCTATCTTTGTCGTCCGCGATCTCTCTTTCCTTTTATTTTGCCAGTTGTAACCAAGTATTCCAACTTTCCCCTTCTCATGATGTTTCCAACAAATGTTGATTGCTTCTTTCTGATGTTTTCTCAGAGCTCCCTTTTTGTGTTGGCCTCTTTGAGAACTTCCTCATTGGTCTTTTTAGCTCTCCAGGGAACTTTCAACATTCTTCTGAGAAATCCCATCTCTGTAGCCTCTAACATGTAATCTAATCATGACAAACCCCAATTTTATGAAGAGACAATAAAATCCCAAAACAAAGTCCTCAATGGGAAACATCAGAATACAGAAAAGAGGAAGTTTTAGAGAGACATTGAAGAGAATACTTATAAGAGACGCGAAGTTGGTTGGCATAGACGCATTAAACATGACTGAACATCAATCTCGCAAAAAATTGAGTTTAAGACACGAAAAACATCTACACGCCCTATGGGATGTCTAGAAGCGCGGGAAGTATCAACATTATATATATATATATATATATATATATATATATATATATATATATATACATGCAGACATAATATATGGATAGACAATGTGATATTGTAATGGTATACACGGTGTATTCACTTGGAATACACTGAAGAAACATCGATTGCCACCACAAATCATCGACGTCAGATAAGTTGTATAGCATAGCCACCTCTCTACAATTCTAACTGAGGTTGTCCAGCGCCCTCGGAAAACGGAGAAAATGGCAGGAGGTCCCGTGTACCCTAGCGCACTTTGAAGAAACGTTAACAATTAGGTCGAAAAGAGTAGCCCACAAATGGCCGGTGTCTGGAATATATATATATATATATATATATATATATATAAAAAGTAAAGTACCCCCGTCACACCAAGTGGCGTATAGGGAAATATGGTGTTAGTGACCCTATATTTTACAGACCTTCAGCACATGATTTTTGGGGTAATGTGGTCAGTATTACGCCCGTGCTGCTTTACTTTCCCAGAAAAAAATCCGGTACCCATTTAAGGCTGGGTCAACCCGGAAGCCGTCGGTTGGGATCGAACCATACCCCTTGTCCGTGGTAGTCCAGTTCACTAACCACTGAGCTATCGTGGCTCCCTATTAAGGAAAATGTAGCCATGACGAAGTCGGATGTCTTGGGCCTAAAAGAGGCAGATATCGCGGCTTTGCCGTTCACTAGTGACACGGCGCATTTGCTGATGAATGCTATGAAGAATTAGAGAAGAGAACTTATTGAGGTAACTATGATAAGATAACATATTGAGATAACTATAGATAATAGAACTTATTGAGATAAATAAGAGAAGAGAACTTATTGAAATAACTAAGAGAAGAGAACTTATTAAGATAACTAAGAGAAGAGAAGTTATTGAGATAACTAAGAGAAGAGAACTTATTAAGATAATTAAGAGAAGAGAACGTATTGAGATAACTAAGAGAAGAGAACTTATTGAGATAACTAAGAGAAGAGAACATATTAGGATAAATAAGAGAAGAGAACGTATTGAGATAAATAAGAGAAGAGAAATTATTGAAATAACTAAGAGAAGAGAAATTATTAAGATAAATACGAGAATAGAACTTATTGAGATAACTAAGGGAAGAGAACTTATTGTGATAACTAAAAGAAGAGAATGTATTGAGATAACAAAGAGAAAAGAACTTACTGAGATAACTAAGAGAAGAGAGCTTATTGAGATAACTAATAGAAGAGAGCTTATTAAATAACTAAGAGAAGAGAGCTTATTAAATAAATAAGAGAAGAGCAGAAATTCCGAAAACTAAGAGAAAACGAGATTGGTGTAGAATGTTGAATGATCAACGACAAATAAAAACAAAACATTTTGCATCACTGATCACTTCATTTTTATCGAAAGCTGAGTAGAGACTCGGATGAAGGAAATCAAAGTCAGATTGGAAATGGCATCAATGAGGCCAACAAGTTATGAAGACACAAAAAATCGCCAAAAAAATTTAAAAGAAACACATTTCTAGAATCTCGTCATATTTTGGCTTTAATGAGAATTTTTTTTTAAGAAGTGTAATATGGTGGGACAAGTTGGGGACTCGAGGGAAGATGACATAGAGGCACGTAGGCAAACAATAAGATACAAGTCAATTAAGTGAGTGATTTTGTTGGAAATCAACAATTATATATAAGTAAAAAGTAAAGTAAAGTAACCCAGTCACGACAAGTGGCGTTTAGGGAAATACGGTGTTAGTGACCCTATATTTTACAGACCTTCAGCACATGATTTTTGGGGTAATGTGGTCGGTATTACGCCCATGCTGCTTTACTTTCCCAGAAAAAAATCCGGTACCCATTTATTGCTGAGTGAACCCGGAAGCCGTTGGTTGGGATCGAACCCGACCCCTTGTCCTTTGTAGTCCAGTTCACTAACCACTGAGCTATCGCGGCTCCCAACAATTATATATAGTAGCAGAAATGTACAATTATGGGGAGAATGATCACCGACGCAGGTAGGCACTGGTGTATGTTCAAAATATGAGTATCCTCATTCTCAGGTACAGTGCCTGCTGGCGTTGGTGATCATGTATCTCCACAACTTTTGATCTCGACAGTTATTTATCATTTTCGTTGACTTCCTCCAAGTCTTTCTCTTAAGCTGTCTGAGATCTTATCTCCTTGCTTCCCTCCATCTCTTCGTCCCTCGATTTTTCCAGTTGTTACAATATATTCCAGCTATTTCCTTCTCATTTCATGACCAAAAAATGATTATTGTTTCATCATTTTTGCTTTGGCCTCTTTCAGAACGTTTTTATTACTTTTCTTAGCTGTCCGCGGTTTTCTCAATATTTTTCTATTAAACTGCACTTCTACAACCTCCAGTGATTGTCCTGCCTGTCGTCATATTGTCCCTGATTCGCATCCATATGTTAAGACTGGCTCTACATACGTGCTAAGACCCTAACAATCATGTCGATGCTCAGAAGTCGAAGGCTAAGATGGCTGGGGCATGTCCAACGGATGGAAGAAAAACGCATTCCTAGGCAAATACTATATGGCGAGCTAAAACACGGAAAACGACAAATCGGCAGGCCTAAACTACGATATAGAGATATCTGCAAATCATCTCTGAAATACTTCTCCATCTGTGAAAACGACTGGCAACATCTGGCAAGTGATCGCACATCATGGAGAGCACGTATAAGGAACGGTATAACAACATTTGAGACTGTTCTAAGACAGGACTTAGAAGAGAAGAGACTCATGAAAAAGGATGGTAAACCCTGTGGACCAGCGAGCCTGACCTGTTCATTATGTGACCGCGTGTGTTTGTCAAACATTGGTAGAATTAGCCACGAGAGAAGCTGTTCGGCAAAAACAATACCTCAAAAAATACGCAATAGCCTCCACTAGACCGTCTGACAAGACGAAAAGGGCCATATACATAACATTTATGAACTCTTGTTGTTCTTGCTTCCATTGTCAAAAATGGATTGCACAGTATCCTTCTCATTTGTTGGAAAGCTGCTTTTGCTTGAGCCATTCTGTATTTGGAATCATTTGGAGCAATGCCAACCCCACAGACCTGTTTTCTAACGAAAATACAAACAAATAAATGTCAATATTGTGGACATTAAAAACTACAAAATAGAACATCAGTGATGAGAGTATGATAAAGGAAGAAGTGGTTGAGGAAGGTCAAGGAAAAGGTCGGGCAAGAAATCGCTACTGTATAAGGATTGACTGATCGATTTGCTGAACATATGACACTAAACAGAAACATTCCAGAATAGATGTCATTGTAGGCAAGTTACAACACGGACAAGCTAGTTGACTATATGACATGATTATATTCCATCCCGACAATCAAGTGATGACGTGAGTTTACCTGTGATATTGCATGACTTGGCCAAAATCTTAATGATTAATCGGTAATTGTTTTTCTCATCGAGAACAAAGCAATCATCTGGAATAGGAGGCATGTAGCAGTTGATTGCCTTCTGTGCATGCCTGATTCATGATGATTGAAACAAAGTCAGTCACATAAGAATATAGAAATAGTGATCTACAAATTTGACATACATTGACACTAAACAGTTTTCAGAAACATACAAATCAAAATGCTTGCCAAAAAAAAGAGAAAAAAAAATGAAAATAAAAAAAAAATATTGAAATTGTCGAATAAATTGCTACCTACTAGACTATTGCAAGGGTGTGTGTAGATATACTATGTGATTTCAATAAAGGACATGGGCTAACAACATTACTGGTAGAAAGATGCATCCAACTACAAAATTAGCAGGTGATGAACTAACATACCAGTCGAGAAGTACAGTGATCAAATTATTAATAATATGATAAACCAGCCCTGTTAGTAGTATACGTATATATATATTATATATATATATATATATATATATATATAGATAGATAGATAGATAGATAGATAGATAGAGAGAGAGAGAGAGAGAGAGAGAGAGAGAGAGAGAGAGAGAGAGAGAGAGAGCGAGAGATATTGAGGGGGCGCCCAAAACTTTGATTTGTAGACGTGTATAAATGTGAATGAAAGAAAGCAACAATAAAGAACTCATCCTTATTAGCAGAAATACTGACGTAATGGTAAAAACAAAGAAAAAGCCTTCACTGAAGTGCACAATAAAGGCAAGTGAACAATATTGAAACAGGTAAATGAATTTAAATATCTGGCAACATCGTTGACCTCAGATGGTAGATGTACACCAGATGTGATGCAGAATGGCTCAGGCAAGCAGCTTTCCAAAAACTGAGGAAGATACTGTGCAAACTATTTTTGACAATAGAAACAGGAAAAAAGAGTTCTTAAATGTTATGTTGAGCCAGTCTTAACATATGGATGTCAACCATGAACAATAAGACAACAGACAAGAAAACTACTGGAGGCTGTACAAATGTGGTTTTACAGAAGAATGTTGAGAATACCATGGACTGAGAAGGAGAGTAATGAAAACTTTCTGAAAGAGGCCAAAGCAAAAATGGAGCTAATTTCCAATAATAGGAAGAAGCGACCATTATTTTTTGGGCCATGTAATGAGAAGAGAACAGCTAGATTATATTGTAACAGGTTAAGGCATACAAATGCGAAGCTGCAGTAAAGCTGAATGTGAGAAAAAATTAAAAAATTAAAAATTAACAAATTAAAAAATAAATTTTTCCTTTCTTACAAACCATTTATTTTTTTTTCCTTTCTTACATACCATTTTTTTATTTTTCCTTTCTTACATACCATTTTTTTATTTTTCCTTTCTTACATACCATTTTTTTATTTTTCCTTTCTTACATACCATTTTTTTATTTTCTATGTTTTCCTTTCTTACATACCATTTTTTTATGTTTCCTTTCTTACATACCATTTTTTATAATTTTTTTTTTTCCTCCTTATATTGTAACAACAGGAAAAATTAAGCGGCGAAGAGATAGAGAGAAGCAAAAAGAAAAGATACCAGACAGCTTAAGAGAATGGCTTAGCAGAAGGTCAACAACAGAAATGATAAATAACTGTCATGATCGAAAGTTGTGGAGAGATTATTGGTTATTGGTTTTGGAAGGCCTCGGTATCACAGCAAACGAATTAAAATCCATAATTGCTCAACCGCCCGTGCCAGTGGAATCATCCGAATTACTAACTCATCTCCCAAACAAAGAAAGGTAACTGTAGTCCCCATCGTAGCAGTCTCAGCACACGCCAAAAGACATAAGGCGAAACCGCGCAGAAAGTGAACACAGCCAACTGTTCCCTGTCATACGATATCATCATTCATCGTAAACAAGCGGGATATCGAAGCAGGATCAAAACGTCAAAATATGTGGAGAGATATGATCACCTACGCCAGCAGGCTTGGTACTTGATGATGATGATGATATACATATATATATATATATATATATATATATATATATATATATATATATATATATTTATATATATATAAAGATTTGTATTATTAGAATGTAGCAATTTCATACTTATGTTAGAGTAGAAAGCTACATTTCGAATGATACGCCCATCTTCATGTACCATACTGGTTGACGTAGGCGATCCTGTCAGCCCACAATCTTCAGTCACATTGCCTCGTAGCAACAATGTTGTTGAATCTTCTCCATGCCATGACAACAAGCTATCTAGCATTTTTCTCGGTTGAATGTCTCTTTCCCTGTATTTTGCCAGTTGTAACCAAATTGTCCAACTTTCCTCTTCTCATGATGTGCCCAAAAATGTTGGTAGTTTCTTTCTGATGGTTTTTTTTTAGTAGCTCCAGTTTAGTGCTGATCACTTTGAGAATGTCCGCATTGGTCTATTTAGCTATCAATGGAACTTTCAACATTTCTCTGAGAAATCCCATCCATGTGGTCTCTAATCGTCTTTTCATTTGTTTGTCTATTATCCATGATTCGCTTTCATAAGTCAGAATTGGAAGTATATAGCATCCGTTGAACTACTCTTCTCATTTATGGTAACATATACCGTTGCATAATAAGTTTTTCAATTTCTCAAATGCTGTTTTGGCCTGAGCTATTCTGCTTTTTATTTCTGTGTCGCGTCTTCCATCTGATGTTATTTTTGTGCCCAAGTATTTGAAACGTTGCACTTGTTTCAGATTTGTCCTGTTTATTTTTAATGATGTTTGATGGTGATGATTGTTTCTTCGATGTGAGAATTACTTTTATTTTCTTACTATTCAAACATGGCTGCTCTTGTTGCTTTCTTTTACTATTATGTATATCATTTCTTGTAGTTCATTTTCAGTCTCTGACATTAAGACTGTCATCCGAATATCTCAGATCATTTATGTTAAGATCGATGACCTCATTTCCTAGATCTTTGTAGTTTCTAATTTTACGAGGCGTCACATTCCTCGTTACGATAGGTGGCGCTGCCTTGTAATGTTTTTGTACATCGTTGTTTCGGATGATTTTGGTTTAGCTGGAGCGGTCCGGAAAGCGTTACCGTCAACCTTCTGGACTTTAACGGTCACTGAACTAAATAACTCGTTACTTCTTTCTTTAGTCTCATACGATAAACGGATACACGTATAATTTTAAAAAATACAATATCACTTTGACATACGTATCCAAAACCTCAGAGACTTGGCAAATTACAGCTATCTCTCTTTATGGAAAGGGAGGATACTGTTTCGACAGAATTTATTTTAATGAAAAAAAAAAAAAAATTATATATAAGGCGTTACACCTTCGTGTGGCTACTGCCCCCCCCCCCCCGCTGTGAGGGGAGAAAAGAATATAGCCACTGTTACCTGCTACACATGTCGTAAGAGGCTACTAAAGAGGTTTTAAATACTTGCTTGTGCAGTACAGCAAGATGTGAACTGGTCAACTTTGTCAATGCTGTTATACGATGCATTTTGTGAAATGTTGTGACAAGTGTTCTGTGGCGCTTATATGGGGAATTCCTGACTGCAATGACAACATTTTACAATGATAAAATAGAAGAGTATATTTATGACTTCAGGGGGCCTCGGTAGGCTAGTTGTGAAAACCACCCCCTACTCTATCGCTGTTCAGACAAAATGTGTTCGATTCCCCCTGGAAGTAGCAAGCTTGTGAATCGTACTCTTTATTGGCCCAGGCTCTGGCAGAAATAAGTACCAGGGTTCATTTTCATGGGTTGGTGAGGTATGGCGCCTCGCTGGTGAGTTATGATGCTTGAGGCGACACTAGTCAGGAGTCTCCATACACTTCTAGATAGGCAGCCGAGCACATATGAGTAAAAAAGCAGAGTGCTAAGACCCTAATTCAAGCCGAATATATTTCTCTTTTATTTTGTTTTCTTTATGACTTCCCTATCTCTAACATTTCTAGATCGTCTATTCAATAGATGCTACAGAAACATCAGCTATATCGGTTCATTCAACACATACTCACTGACACAAGGCATCGAAGTCACTGTTTGGACTGTCCATCAACTTGAAAAAATCCTCAAAGGTGGTATTTAAACAGTCATTCATCCTATTACAGTAGTTTATTTGTGTATCGCCGGTCGCTGTAGAAAACAATTAGTACAGATGACGTGAGAGATGAGTTCTCCTAACTAATTGTTAGGTTGGAATTGTTGGCTCAAATAAAAGCACATTTTTTTGTGAGAATGAAACAAGCTTCATGAAGTTGTAGAGAACAAACAACTAAGTCGTACATGTGGGGAAACAAATGTGGAGAAAAGAAAATGAGTTTTACGATATAAACTAGAGACCGATAGAGGCGACGAGAGAGAGAAAGAGAGAGAGAGAGTGTGTGAGAGAGCGAGAGAGAGAAAGAGAGAAAGAGAAAAAGAAATCGTGATTTGCTGAAAAGTGGAAACAAATAAATATATAGAAAACTGAGAAAGACTTTGGGGCATTTTAAACAGAGATGTGACTAAATATGAACATTTATGCACACACACACATACATGTATACATAAATGCAATATATATTGATCTAAAACGTAAGAAGACAAGAAAAAAAGCAATTGAATACAATGTATAATTGTGTGAGAGAAAAGATAATGAAGGCAAGTATTGGATAATGAGGTAAACTACAGTTATGTTAGAGAAAGAAAGTTTATCAAGACAGTTGTGAACAATCTTTAATCAAAACTGTGTACAATATAGAATGTGTATTTACAACAAAAATATATAGGCTTATTGCTTTCCTTTTAAATGAGTTTTGAAAATTGTTGATGAGAAAATCCCAGTCCAGTTCTGGAATGTTTCTGACGTGATGTTCATGTATAATTGATATAGTGTGTAGACACACATGTGATGATTCTTAGTAGTGTATTTGTTGTTGAACTGTGTGTGTCTGGTAAGTAGTGTTTGTGGGGGTGTATTTATTGTTGAACTATGTCTGTCTGGTAAGTAGTGTTTGTGGGGGTTATTTATTGTTGAACTGTGTGTGTCTGGTAAGTAGTGTTTGTGGGGGTTATTTATTGTTGAACTGTGTGTGTCTGGTAAGTAGTGTTTGTAGGGGTGTATTTTTTGTTGAACTATGTCTGTCTGGTAAGTAGTGTTTGTAGGGGTGTATTTTTGTTGAACTATGTGTGTCTGGAAAGGAGTGTTTGTAGTGGTGTATTTTTTGTTGAACTATGTGTGTCTGGTAAATAGTGTTTGTAGGGGTGTATTTGTTGTTGAACTATGTGTGTCTGGTAAGTAGTGTTTGTAGGGGTGTATTTGTTGTTGAACTATGTGTGTCTGGTAAATAGTGTTTGTAGGGGTGTATTTGTTGTTGAACTATGTGTGCCTGGTAAATAGTGTTTGTAGGGGTGTATCTGTTGTTGAACTATGTGTGTCTGGTAAATAGTGTTTGTAGGGGTGTATTTGTTGTTGAACTATGTGTGCCTGGTAAATAGTGTTTGTAGGGGTGTATTTGTTGTTGAACTATGTGTGTCTGGTAAATAGTGTTTGTAGGGGTGTATTTGTTGTTAAACTGTGTGTTTCTGGTAAGGAGTGTTTGTCGGGGTGTATTTGTTGTTGAACTGTGTGTGTCTGGTAAGCAGTGTTTGCTGGGGTGTATTTGTTGTTGAACTGTGTGTGTCTGGTAAACAGTGTTTGCTGGGGTGTATTTGTTGTTTACAATGTATTTATTGTTGAACTGTGAGTGTGTCAGGGAGTACAGTTGTATAAACTCATATTTACAATGGTGTATTTATTTTTGAACTGTGTGTGTCTGGGAGTACAGTTGTATACACAATATTTGCAATGGGGTATTTATTGTTGAATTGTCTGGGAGTGCCGTTTGATAAACACTATTTAGAGAAGTGTGTTTTTTAGTTGAACAGAGTTCATCTGGATGTAATGTTTGTAGTGTTTGCAACCCTACATTTATTGTTCAACAATGTATGTAAGAAATCAAAACTGCTAATCGCAAAATCAAAGCTCAGGATTTACGAAACAAATGTATTATTCACTCTTGTTTATGCATGCGAGAACAAGAAAACAACTAAAGAAATATAAAATTCACTGAATTTATTTGACAACAAATTCCTCAGAAAAATACTTTGCATACACTGGAGTGAATTCAAGAATAGTACATAAATAAGAGACATGAAAAAAACCATCCATAAATATCAACTACAATCCAGAGAAGAACAGAAGAATGTTGGACATATGATGAGAAGACACAACACACGAATCTCAAAGCAGGCAATCAAATGGGAACCAGACGGTAAAAGAAAGTGAGGATGACTAAGGTAAGCAATAAAAATAACACTGGGGCTAAAGGCAACAACGGCACACATCAGCTCTCTCGCCGAGATTGATAGAGAACATTATTTAAAATAACCATTTAGAGCCAGAATAGAGAACATTATTTAAACTAACCATTTAGAGCCAGAATAGAGAACATTATTTAAACTAACCATTTAGAGCCAGAATACAGAACATTATTTAAACTAACCATTTAGAGCCAGAATACAGAACATTATTTAAACTAACCATTTAGAGCCAGAATAGAAAACATTATTTAAACTTACCATCTAGAGCCAGAATAGAGAACATTATTTAAACTAACCATTTAGAGCCAGAATAGAGAACATTATTTAAACTAACCATTTAGAGCCAGAATACAGAACATTATTTAAACTAACCATTTAGAGCCAGAATAGAGAACATTATTTAAACTAACCATTTAGAGCCAGAATAGAGAACATTATTTAAACTAACCTTTTAGAGCCAGAATACAGAACATTATTTAAACTAACCATTTAGAGCCAGAATAGAGAACATTATTTAAACTTACCATCTAGAGCCAGAATAGAGAACATTATTTAAACTAACCATTTAGAGCCAGAATAGAGAACATTATTTAAACTAACCATTTAGAGCCAGAATACAGAACATTATTTAAACTAACCATTTAGAGCCAGAATAGAGAACATTATTTAAACTAACCATTTAGAGCCAGAATAGAGAACATTATTTAAACTAACCATTTAGAGCCAGAATAGAGAACATTATTTAAACTTACCATCTAGAGCCAGAATAGAGAACATTATTTAAACTTACCAACTAGAGTCAATATAGAGAAAATAATTTAAACTCATCAAATAGAGATAATATAGAGAACATTATTTAAACTCATCAAATAGAGCCAATATAGAGAAAATTATTTAAAGTTACCAACTAGAGTCAATATAGAGAAAATTATTTAAATTCATCAACTAGAACCAATTTAGAGAAAATTATTTAAACTCATCAACTAGAGCCAATATAGAGAAAATTATTTAAACGTATTAACTAGAGCCATCATAGAGAACTTAATTTAAACTTACCAACTAGAGCTAATATAGAGAACATAATTTAAACTTACCAACTAGAGCCAAAATAGAGAACATAATTTAAACTTACCAACTAGAACTAGCACAGAGAACATAATTTAAACTTACCAACTAGAACTAGCGCAGAGAACATAATTTAAACTTACCAACTAGAACTAGCACAGAGAACATAATTAAAACTCACCAACTAGAACTAGCACAGAGAACATAATTTAAACTTACCAACTAGAACTAGCACAGAGAACATAATTTAAACTTACCAAAATAGAACTAGCACAGAGAACATAATTTAAACTCACCAACTAGAACCAGTATAGAGAACATAATTTAAACTCACCAACTAGAACCAGAATAGAGAACATTATTTAAACTTACCAACTAGAGCCAGCATAGAGAACATAATTAAAACTCACCAACTAGAGCCACCATAGAGAACATAATTAAAACTCACCAACTAGAACCAGTATAGAGAACATAATTTAAACTCACCAACTAGAACCAGCATAGAGAACATTATTTAAACTTACCAACTAGAGCCAGCATAGAGAACATAATTAAAACTCACCAACTAGAACCAGTATAGAGAACATTATTTGAACTCACCAACTTAGCCAGCATAGAGAACAATATTTAAACTCACAATAGAGAGAAATATTTAAACTTAACAACTCGAGCAGTAAGAACATTATGTAAATTTAGCAGCTTGAGTCAAGTTTACTTACAGAAGTGAGCTAGCACACAAGTTAATGCCACACAAAAAGCTTCCAGCATTCCCATTTATTGATGTTTAATTGTGACCAAACGTATCCCAGCAATGTCAGGCAACCTTTCCAGCGTATGAAACATTCAAGTCCGACCGTTGTCCGCTTGGAAATAAAACTTGCAATAAAATAATACACTCCTACATACTTGCCCACATATTGTCAAGCACACAAGTACGATAAATCTTGAACAAATACCAACTTCCACAACAGTACGAGATAAACTCCATGTAATATCGCTCTTTAAAAACACGCCCGTCAGTTTTATACTTTTAGTGAATCTTTTTGAGTAGCATTAATCCATATGTAGTTATTACTGCAAAGGTCGAGGTGATCCTTCAAAAACACCTGTTGACAAACACGTAACTAAACTACATTAACTGATTACATGGCACGCGTGCTACCGGGATGAAATAATATTAATAACATTTCCGTCATCTTTATCTTCACTGCGGGCGTCGATGATTTGATTGGTTAATTTCATGCCAGCTTTAGTATCAACAAATGTAGACTAATAATAAACAAGGCAGCAAAAACAATTATCATTCGTTTAGGTTTACATGGAAAACGTCTGACATCATTAGTGAAGAAATGTAAAGCTTGTATATCCATGTCACGCGATCAAGAGGCTTGCCTGGATCATTGGGACCAGGTTGAGGGCGGACATTGTGTCAACGGTGAACATAAATTGTTATTATCTCAGGAGGACGATCAATTGCAGGAGGCACGAATAATTGACGCCGCAAATAATAATGGACAGATATATATATATATAGAGAGAGAGATTGAAAACGATATATTGTGCTGGCGCTCCGCAGTCTCTGAGAAGGTAAAGGATCAAGCAAATCAAAGTGACGTGAGGTTAACATGACTGGGGTCGTCTCACAGTCTCAGAAATCATCATCATCATTGAGTGCCGTCTCCGCAACGAAGGTTGGCTACCATGGAGCGCCATTCTGCTCTATCTCTTGCTTTGATGGTGCAGGTTGTCATCGGTTGATTTGTCCATCTTTTGATGCTACTCGTCCATGTTAATCTTGGTCTGCCTCTGCCTCTTTTACCTTGTATTTTCCCCTCCAGGATTACTTTCAGTAGGTTGTTGTGTCTTTTAACATGGCCAAAGAATCGCATTTGTCTTGTTCTAATTGTGTTCAGAAGTTCTCTTTTCATTTTTAGTTGTTTTAAGACTGCATCGTTTGTTTTCTTTTCCTTCCATCCAATTCTACCTATTCTTCTATATATCCACATTTCAAAGGCTTCAATTCTCTGTTCTATTTTCTTGTCTAATGTCCATGTTTCAGCACCATATAGGAATATTGAGAAGATGTAACATTTTGCTATTCTTAGTTTTAGCTCTGGTGTTATTTGTTTTGATGTTAGTATGTCCTTCATGACATTAGAATTACTTTTTACCATTCCTATTCTTTTGTTTATTTCAGTTGTACATTTTCCATCATTGGTTATAGTATGTCCAAGGTAGTTATAGTTCTGAACTGTCTCAAGGTCTATTCTTTCAATTTTGATATCCACTTGTGGGTTTTGAGTATTTTCTTTGTTTATGATCATAGTTTTAGTCTTTTTGATATTCATATCTAGTCCATATTTTTTGCTTGTCGTGTTTATTTCATTAAGTAATTGTTGTAGGTCTTTAGGATTTTCTGCTAGTAGTACAGTATCGTCAGCATATCTTAGGTTATTGATTATCTTTCCATTAATTTGTAGGCATGGCATCTCTATGATGTTTTTAAAGATTTGCTCAGTGTATAGATTGAACAAGCTTGGTGATAGGATGCATCCTTGTCTTACTCCTCTTTTTATATCAATGGGTGTAGAGAACTCTTTGTTATATTTTATTATTGCTGTTTGCTCCCAGTATAGATTGCATATTAGTCGTATATCCATGTCATCTAGATGTATCTCTTTTAAAGCATTCTATAAGTTGTTTGTGGTGTACTCTATCAAAAGCTTTGGTGTAGTCTATGAAGCAGGCATATATTGGTTTGTTTACTTCTGTGTATTTTTCGATTAATGTTCTCATGCAGAATATGGCTTCTTTTGTCCCGCTATTTTTCCTAAATCCAAATTGCTGCTCATCTAATTCAGTATTGATTTATTCTGAATCCTTCCTTGTATAACTTTTAGCAAGATTTTTGTAACATGGCTCATTAGGCTTATTGTTCTAAAGTCACTGCATTCAACTGCACCATTCTTTTTAGGCAATGCAATGAAAGTTGATGTTTTTAGTTCATTTGGTATGCATCCTGTGTGGTATATGTCGTTGCATATGTCTGTAATCACTTCAATGCCAAAATCTTCAAGTGCCTGTATCATCTCTATCTGTACGCTTTCAGGTCCTGCTGCTTTTCCCCTTTTCATTGTTTTTATAGCTTTTTCCACCTCAGATTTTAAGATTTTATAGCCTGGTCTCAGAAATAGATGTTCGTAAACCGACATGGGTCATCGAAACAGTATCAGAAATAGATGTTCGTAAACCGACGTGGGTCATCTCATAGTCTCAGAAATAGATGTTCGTAAACCGACGTGGGTCATCCCACAGTCTCAGAAATAGATGTTCGTAAACCGACGTGGGTCAACTCACAGTCTCAGAAATAGATGTTCGTAAACCGACGTGGGTCATCCCACAGTCTCAGAAATAGATGTTCGTAAACCGACGTGGGTCAACTCACAGTCTCAGAAATAGATGTTCGTAAACCGACTTGGGTTATCAAAGCAGTATCGTCATTCCATGCAGATTTGAGCTGTAGGAAAAACGATTGTCAATCGAGACTCGTATCTCTAAAATAGTGTATCTGATTAAACTAGGACGTCACCCTCTCTCCATGTATCTTTATATGTATATATATATATATATATTAGTTAGAGAGGGAGATACTGTGAGTTGTTTTACTTGTTATAAAGATGAGAGATAGATGGATAATTGAAGTTGTTATTTGGTTATGGAAGGTCCCAGTTCCACTGCAAACGAATTAAAATCCATAATTGCTCAAACGCCCGTGCCAGCGTAATCATCCGAATTGATATCTCATCTCCCTAACAAAGAAAGGTAACTGTATTCCCCATCGTAGAAGTCTCAGCACACGCCAATAGACATAAGGCGAAACCGCGCAAAAAAGTGAACACAGCCAACTGTTCCCTGTCATACTATATCATCATTCATCGTAAACAATTGGAATATAGAAACATGATCAACACGGATGAGACACACAGCTCACGGTGAGCACAGAGCACTTAGCTCAGTAGCTCCTGCAACAAGCCAATGAAAGTTGTCTTTCCCGTTAGTCAATGGAAATGAGAGAGAAATGGATAATAAGAGTTGTCTTACTCGTTTGCCAATGGACTTCTGCAGAAACAGCTGTGAGTTCGTGTCCAGACAGCTCATAAGTAAACATTGAATATGAGATGTCACTTGAGGAGAACTACGTTCTTGGGAAGATAAAGATTTGGACAAACCATCAATCAACGACAGACAGGCAGTGTGAGTAGGTTAAACGATAGGCAGTATGTGTGAGTAGGTTAAACGATAGGCAGTATGTGTGAGTAGGTTAAACGATAGGCGGTATGTGTGAGTAGGTTAAACGATAGGCGGTATGTGTGAGTAGGTTAAACGATAGGCGGTATGTGTGAGTAGGTTAAACGACAGGCGGTATGTGTGAGTAGGTTAAACGATAGGCGGTATGTGTGAGTAGGTTAAACGATAAGCAGTATGTGTGAGTAGGTTAAACGATAGGCAGTATGTGTGAGTAGGTTAAACGATAGGCAGTATGTGTGAATAGGTTAAACGATAGGCAGTATGTGTGAGTAGGTTAAACGATAGGCAGTATGTGTGAGTAGGTTAAACGATAGGCAGTATGTGTGAGTAGGTTAAACGATAGGCAGTATATGTGAGTAGGTTACACGATAGGCGGTATATGTCAGTAGGGTAAACGATAGGCAGTATGTGTGAGTAGGTTAAACGATAGGCAGTATGTGTGAGTAGGTTAAACGATAGGCAGTATGTGTGAGTAGGTTAAACGATAGGAAGTGTGTGTAAGTAGGTTAAACGATAGGCAGTATGTGTGAGTAGGTTAAACGACAGGCAGGTAGTGTGAGTAGGTTAAACGATATGCAGTATGTGTGAGTAGGTTAAACGATAGGCGGTATGTGTGAGAGGTGCGGTCAAGAAGTTAAAATATCGCCATTAGGCCCCGACAATGATACGGAGATAATGGAGTGACTCGAATGGAGAGAAGTAGAAATATAGTGACCATTGTTGTTAGAATGTATGTAGAGAATATTGTGCTTGAGTTTGATGTCAGCTTAGTTAGTTAAGCCATAGAAGTGCTATCATTAAAGACAGTAGTGGTTAGTTTGTGTAGAACATACTTTATTGCTAGAGGATTAAGCTTAGATTGGTGAACAGTAGAGAGACAAACGTGTATAGAGAACATATGTCGCAATGGCTGTCAGATATCTATAATATCGTTATTGTATTTCGTGTAAGTGTTGACTGTTAGTGATGTGTTAAATATATATTAATGCACTCTATTATTATTAAGTTATTTGCAGGTCATCATCACTGCACTCCGAACATCTCAATAGATGTTTTGATCCGATCCTCAGCAAGTCTCGCAGTGTCGATCTGCTGACGACTTCAGTTCTGTTTTTGTTGATTAATCTTCTCATATCCCCACTAAGTTTCTTGATTCTGACTGTTCCCATCTCTTTCATCCGAAGGAGTGACGTGGACCCATGGTTGTCGAAGTTCTGTGCCCTTCCCACATCTCGGAGGGCATTGATGATGCCTATCCGATCCATTGGTTGAACATCTTCAATGATAGTGCTGCTTGCTAAACTGTTTATACTCTTTCATTTCACCAATGACTGTACCCTTTAAATACGTACAGAGCACGCCTCCATTTTTCATCAATCTCATCGAATCACTCAGGATGCAGGCGTGGGTGTAGTCTTGTGACTCTAACCAGAAGAATACCCTGGTCATTGCCATCACCTCCATCATCATGCTACTAGTGATCATAACGTATGCACCGCTTTCTTCCTTGTCTATTCTGCGTGCCGAGTGTGCCTATGCACTCCTTTGGTGTCGTATTACAGATTCGTTTGTATAGATGACTGCATCTTTCTCTTCGGTGTTATCACAGATGAAACCATTGACCTCCGCATTGACCACGATTCAATCTTGTTCCCTACATTTCCTGTCGAGTGTGACAATACACGAGAATGTCCCTCAGAATGACGTAGTCACCGGTATCCACTCCTCGCCAACGTTGATATTGGTAAGCACACATACCAATTTAATGACATATTCTGCTCGGTCCACCCATGATTTGTCTCTTTTGGCCTGCCACCTTTCACTGTGTTGAGATCGTGGTTTCATGGATGCTCTTTATCTGTACTAATCTTCAGGTACGCTCGTGCCCTCCAGATCTTGATTCTGTCATCCATGGTTGGAAAGTCAAGAAGATACTTCATTGCTACACAGAGAGTGTCCCTCGTACACCCCATAGCTTCATTCCGTATTTTCTCCAGCCTATCAATTTGAGTCGTACTGACAGTAAGAATTGCCAGGGCATACTCGATTGGTGCGAGGATTAGTTCCTGGAACAGAAATAGTAAGTAGCCTCTGTTCGATGTTGGCAGCTGTTATGACCATCAAGGCAATTTAAACACCGAATTACGTCATCAACCAGTCCCTGGTCACCTCATCAGTCCCCACTCGTACCCTCGTTGTTTCCGTGTTAACGATATGAATGTAAAGTGAGAACCATGTAACTGATGCATTTTTAGAATGAACCAATTCACCTGATACTCACGCCAGGAAGAGACGCCATCGAGTTCGTTTTACAGTGTGGAGGCGATGCCACTTGTGTCTCTCCCTGTCGATATACCGGAATATCATCAGCAAAAGTCATAGTTCTTCCCTGTCGGTATACCGGAATATCATCAGCAAAAGTCATAGTTCTTCCCTGTCGGTATAGCGGAATATCATCAGCAAAAGTCATAGTTCTTCCCTGTCGGTATAGCGGAATATCATCAGCAAAAGTCATAGTTCTTCCCTGTCGGTATAGCAGAATATCATCAGCAAAAGTCATAGTTCTTCCCTGTCGGTATAGCGGAATATCATCAGCAAAAGTCATAGTTCTTCCCTGTCGGTATAGCGGAATATCATCAGCAAAAGTCATAGTTCTTCCCTGTCGGTATAGCGGAATATCATCAGCAAAAGTCATAGTTCTTCCCTGTCGGTATAGCGGAATATCATCAGCAAAAGTCATAGTTCTTCCCTGTCGGTATAGCGGAATATCATCAGCAAAAGTCATAGTTCTTCCCTGTCGGTATAGCAGAATATCATCAGCAAAAGTCATAGTTCTTCCCTGTCGGTATAGCGGAATATCATCAGCAAAAGTCATAGTTCTTCCCTGTCGGTATAGCGGAATATCATCAGCAAAAGTCATAGTTCTTCCCTGTCGGTATAGCGGAATATCATCAGCAAAAGTCATAGTTCTTCCCTGTCGGTATAGCGGAATATCATCAGCAAAAGTCATAGTTCTTCCCTGTCGGTATAGCGGAATATCATCAGCAAAAGTCATAGTTCTTCCCTGTCGGATATAGCAGAATATCATCAGCAAAAGTCATAGTTCTTCCCTGTCGGTATATCAGAATATCATCAGCAAAAGTCATAGTTCTTCCCCTCCCATGTGTCTCTTCCTGTCGGTATAGCGGAATATCATCAGCAAAAGTCATAGTTCTTACCCTCCCATCCAGTCGTTATTGTGTACAATATAAATAGAACTGGTGACAATGGTGAGCCATGTGGCAAACCTTGACAAATGGATGTTTGCTCGTATGACCAACTTCCACATCAGAGAATCTTAATATCGCTAAATGGTAGAAATGTCGATGGTTGTCATTGTTTTAATAGACGGTAAAAACGATGGAGGGTGAAATAATCATAACGATATTCATGTTTATCACTTTAATAATCCCAGCTCCCACGGAAGGTATGATATTGACGATAATGGTTTTTCTTGTGGTTATGATTCTACTCTATAGACCATTACACGTGAGATGCGAATCTAGATCACCCATAATTGTTGGAATAGCTGATATTTTGTTCGGGTTTTACATAATGTTTAATTCTTCATTTCTTTCTTTCTTCCTCATGTGCCAGCATTGTTAACGAGTGACATTATTTGCAGTTTTTTGTTTATGTTGATCTGTTATATACTTACATCTTTCTTTTTGATTCTTGCTCTATATTTCTGTTTTTCTTCAGCCCCCACCCTTCTTATTTTGCTAAGAATATATTCACAATGTCTCTATTTGCCACTTATTATAAATATTTGTATACCACTTCATTTGAAGAACTATCATCCTCCATCTGTATTATGTTGTTTCTTCTCTACATTCACTCGCCTTTAATGTTATACTCGGCTGCCAAAACGCATGAACTCAAATACTTCGATATGTTGTCTCATTCTTGTCTACAAGACTGTGTTTTTATTTAAAATATATGTCCCTGTACACAAAGTTGTTCTGCTACGAGGTAAAGCGATTTCTGCTTATAGTTTCATATAAGTGTTTATACTCTATCCAGTACCATTAAGTATCCATTCTAGTTAGATTGTGGATACATTTTTCCTAAGTGCTTTAGTTGGTGTCGGTCATAGCCTAAGTAACAAAAAGTAAAGTACCCCGTCACGCCAAGAGGCGTATAGAGAATATGGTGTTAGTGACCATAAACTTTACTGACCTTCGGCACATTACTTTTGGGGTAATATGGTTGGTGTTACGCCCGTGCCGCTTTACTTTCCCAGAAAAATTCAGGTACCCATTAAAGGCTGGATGAACCGGAAGTCGTCGGTTGGGTTCGAACCCTACCTCTCGGTCATAACATACTTTGGATAAAATGTCTTTCGTTACTTACATTTGTTCTTGTCTTGCCGGGTTTGATTGCCCTACCATAATCTTGTCATCATTGCTGTTTTCTTCCCCTTCTCTTTTGCCATCTCTCTCTCTCTCTCTCTCTCTCTCTCTCTCTCTCTCTCTGCGATCAAGACTCAATCATAATAGGATTCGAGACCCTCTCATGACGTCAGCAGTCTGTTTAAGTGAATCGATTGCCCCATATAGTTTCTCTTCCAGTGAGGTGGGTGTGGACCACATGTCTCTTCTCATCACTGTGTACTGGGGGCAATCCTATAGAACATGTTTTGTAGTCATGTTGTCCAGTGTACAGTGACATAGGCTGGTTGTACCTATTTTGAATTTGGTGAACATGTGATTTCTCATTCTATTGTGGTCAGTGCGTAGGCGAAGTATGATGACTTGATCCCTCCTTGATAGTTGGTGGTATCCGTCCCTCTAACAATTTATATAAATCTAATTCTTGAGGTTAAAGAAAATATTTAAAAAGAAGAAATACAATATTGTAATGCGTGTCACTAGCAGATGTCTTTACTGGCAGTCGCTGCATGCTGTTATTGACGGGGTTAGATATGAGAAAGCGTTTCGTTAAAACAAACAAATAAACATTCCGCGAAGTGGCTACTACGTCACAGCATCAAGTATGTCAACTAATTATCATGACGGGAATGTGCGAGCTCACATTTCTGTAAACTGCTGGCGTTGTGAAAAAAAAGAAAATAAATTTAATTTTAAATAATTAAAACGGTCAAGATTTAATTAAAGATATGAATATAAGTTTGTTTGTTTGTTTGTTTGTTTGAAGTATTCTCAACAAATGAAAACATGAACGACTTTGCTTTCTCCTCATAGAAATGTTGACATGAAGTGTTTCTTTACATTTAATCTCGAGAAGGTGGAAGAGATTTCTTTAAGACAACGTGTACATGTACACGTGGAAGTGTAACAAATTGGAAAGTTTATTTTGTGGCCTTGTGACGTCGATTATTGTCCGTGGTCGACGTGTCCATTTTCTGTTCCAGAAATCCACGTGTCCAGCTGACGTGGAACATACCAACATTGTGATCCACGTGTCTAATTAGAGTTCTAGAAATAACGACATCCCTCGCCAGGTTTCTTTAAAAGCCAGAACTGTAGTCCCAGTTCATCATTTCACAGTCAGACAGAGCCCAGTTACGATGTTTCAGTGTCAGACTCCAGGGACTCCCAAACTCTGGTAAGTTATTGTAGACCGACTATACTGAGTTTGTTGTCCACCATTCTAATGACGACTGTCCTCGGTGAGTACAACCTCGTTATAATTATGTTATTTCTTATTTAATACATAACAGACGTCCCGTGTGTGCTTTAATGTTAAATAAAGTGTCCGCCGGTAAAATTTAAACTAAAATGTGAAACCGTCTTGTTGATATTATGTATGTAGTTGTGATCTCTGTTTCTATTTAAACACACTCGCCGTGCTTGCGTTCAATGTCTTAAATACCACCATCGGTATCATTAATATGTGTGCCCGTTAAAAAAAAACATCGTGTTCATATTTTCAAAACTTTGATCAACACTAATAATATACACCATCATCATGAGAATTAAACATCGTTATTAAAAATAAGGAAAATTACAATATCATGATTAATTTCAATATCGTCATGCTATACAACATCACTAACACTTTGATCATCAACACAATTATCAATCATCTTTTTTTCGCAAATGAACATCACAATAAACAACATACAAGATCATTATCAATAACATCGTTCTCACGGTAGACGACATCATCACAATCTTAAACATCACTATTTTTTAAAAAAATATCTAGCTATACAAACCCACATAACTAACAATAACACACATACATTTTACCAGCAATGATATCGTCTTATAATAAAAGATTAATACCACACTTATGGTAGACAACATGGCCACCTTAATCAATATTTTAATTCTCTAGCTTCACAAATCAACATGGCTACCAACAACAGCATTCACTATAATCAGTGACATCGTCTTCAGACTAAACAACACCATCACCAGCTTTATCAACATCAACCATGTATAAATCATGAGCTTGGAGAACTAACATCGCTACCACAAGCAGCAATCACTATTGTCAGTGACACCGTATTAATACTAAACACACTTCACCTGACAGCTGACTTAATGAGAGAGTCTGGAAATCTACTTTGACTGAGACCTGATCGCAGAGAGAGCGAGATATATATATATATATATATATATATATATATATATATATATATATATATATATATATATATACTAAACAACACCATCACCAGCTTGATCAACATCAAACATGTATAAATCATAAGCTTGGAGAACTAAAATCGCTACCACCAAGAGCAATCACTATTGTCAGTGGCATCTTATTTATTAATACTAAACACACTTAACCTGACAGCTGACTTAATGAGAGAGTCTGGAATCCTACTTTGATTTAGTCCTGATCGCAGAGAGAGAGAGAGAGAGAGAGAGAGAGAGAAAGAGAGAGAGAGAGAGAGATACTAAACAACAAGATCACCAGCTTGATCAACATCAAACATGTATAAATCATCAGCTTGGCGAAATAACATCGCTATCACCAACATCAATCACTATTGTCAGTGACATCTTATTAATATTAAACAACACCATCACCAGCTTGGTCAAAATTAAAAAAAAAACATATATAACTAATAAGCTTGAAGAACTAACATCTCTACCAACAACGTTCACTATCATCAGTGTCATCTTATTTATTATAACCAACACCATCACCAGCTTGGTCAAAATAAAAAAAAAATGTATAAATAATCAGCTTGAAGAATAACATCTCTACCAACAACTTGTTAGAATTGTCAGTTATCATCGTCGTAATCATGAAACGACATCAGCTCCATCTTACCCACCACCAAAGTTATCAATTATCGTTGTAACAACAGAAACAGCGTTAACCACAATATTGTTTTTTTCTGTATCATCTTCACGTCAGACCGGAACATTACAACCCTGATAACCGCAACTTTATCAAGTGTAAACGTCACCAAATCTAAAAAAAAAAAAACCTAAGAATAGCAAAATGTTATATCTTCTCAACATTCTTGTATGATGCAGAAAAATTGACATTAGACATTAGAGGCTGGGTGAACCTGGAAGCCGTCGATTAGGATACCATAGCCTATGTCTTGCAACGTAGACCATGTGTCTATATGGTTTTATCTGACGATATCGCTTCTCTCTCTCTCTCTCTCTCTCTCTCTCTCTCTCTCTCTCTCTCGCTGCGATCAAAATCAATCAGAGTATGATTCCAGACTCTCTCATGAAGTCAGCTGTCCATTTAAGTGCCTCGATTGTCCCATATAGTTTTTCTTCCAGGCAGTTTAGGTGTGGACCACATTGCTCTTCTCAGGTCTGTGTACTGGGTGCAATCATGTAGAACATGTTTTGTAGTCATATTGTCCAGTGTACAGTGGCATAGGATGGTTGTACCTATTTTGAATTTGGTAAACATGTGATTTCTCATTCTATTGTGGTCAGTGCGTAGGCGAAGTATGATGACTTGATCCCTTATTGATAGTAGATGGTATCCGTCCCTTTCGTTATGCTTTGAGTGTTCTCGTTTCCATTTTTCATGGTACTGACCTTTGAGGATGGATTTAGCTTCATCATAACTGAGCGGATGGTTCACTTGTGGAAATCTCCCTCCGTCTTTTGCTAATTTGTTTGCTCGTTCGTTCCGGTGTATATTACAGAGTGATGGTATCCACTGAATGACTACTCTCTGAAGTTATTGCATAGTTGGTCCAGGGTTTTTCTCAATGCATCAAGTTCATTGTTCCTATAGTTTTTTAGAGCTGTTGGTACTGACAGTGCATCAGTCAGAATCACCAATTTATTGTGCATGTTATTTTTGAGTTGAGTAGCCAGTGTTGCAGCATCTCTGAGGGCCTCAGATTCTGCTTTAAAGTTATTTGAGAATTTTCCAGTAGCCATTGACTTGGTGATATCGTCCTGGTTATTCAGCGTCTAGAACATACCTCCCCATTTAATTTCTCGTGGCATTTGTAGCAGAGTCATCTGTGTATATATCGCTTCTGACTTGGCTGATAACACTAGATTTACTATTTTTTGTGTCGGAGATTGCTCTACTTTGAATTTGTGAATGATCTAAAAAAAATTATTGCTTTCTATATCTTTTATAGCAAGCCGTCAGTTAAAAAACTTCACATATCACTACTTTGGGTCTTTTTATGGATATCCTACAGCCCGCAAGATGTATTCTTCACGTGTAATAACAATTGCTTGCATTGCTTTTGTTGCTGTTCTTTCAGTTGTATCTGACTGAACTGGTCACATACTTATGTGACGACAACCATGCTATCTGCTTCAATATATCAGTGCTTATCTTTGAGATTTATCTGTGATTCAGTTCAGTGACTAGGCCTCACTAAGTTCTCTGATTCTCTATGTGGATACATAGTTATATGCTTGGAACACTTTGGGTATCTCAGTCATTAATTACGATCAGGATTGTTGAGTCGTATAAGTTCGTTTGCTTTAAGTATGTGACCTGTTTTTTAAATCATGAAATAATTTCCAGCTGCGTCTGAACGCTGCATATATAAGTGAGGTTGTTTTATTTATGATTCAAGATCACGAATACATTTAATTTCATCCAGGGTTGTTTAAGTTATTTGTTATATGACAGCAGGCCCGGCACGTGATAATGATGATGCTGATGATGTGTAAATGGTGTGTACATGAAGTGTCCATGGTGGGTATATGATATATGTAACTCAGAAAAATAAAATTATTAAAGAGTGTATTGCTAAGCTTATGGTTTTGGAAGATGAGTTATGTGATTTTTATTCAAAATATGTGATGTTTAATTAATACTCGTCAATAAATAATCATCAAGTACCGGGCCTGTTGGCGTAGGTAATCATGTATCTCCACAACTTTTGATCTCGACAGTTATTTACCATCTGCCAAGCTATTCTCTTAAGCTGTCTGGTATCCTTTCTCTTTGTTTCCCTCTATCTATTCGTCCCTCAAATTTCCCAGTTGTTACAATATATTCCAGCTGTTCCTTTTTCATTACATGGCCAAAAAATGATGATTATTTCTTCCTAATATTGGAAATTAGCTCTCTTTTTGCTTTGGCCACTTTCAGAACTTTTTCATTGCTCTTCTAAGCTGTCCATGGTATTCTCAACATTCTTCCGTAAAACCACATTTCTACAGACTCCACTGATTTTCTTGTCTGTTTTTATATTGCCCATGATTCACAACCATAAACCTGGCTCTACATAACATGTAAAAACACTTTTTCTTGTTTCTATTGTCAAAAATAGCATAGTATCTTCCTCATTTTTTTGGAAAGCTGCTTTTGCCTGAGCCATTCTGCATCTCACCTCTTTCGTACATCGTCTGAGGTTAGCAAAGTTCCCAAATATTTAAATTCATTTACCTGTTTTAATATTGTTCCACTTGTCTTTATTTTGCATTGAAGTGATGTCTTTTCTTTGTTGTTACCATTACTTTTGTCTTTTTGCTATTAAGGCCCAGTCCTTTATTTTGAGTCAATAAATACGCACCTTTAATAACTCTGTAAAAAGTAATATGAAATACCTCCAGCCACGACGGACCTATAATACAATTAACCATCACGTGACGAGGCCTGCGTGGGCCTGATATATTAACTGATCAAAGAACAAACAATAATAGCACCTAGACCAGAAACACAGCCACATACACTCTAATGATATTACCACTTGGGTAGAAGAAAGCGCCAGGCTACCAAGATATGATTGAGTCCAACCTTAGCCACAGCTCCAAGTATTAACGAGTAAAACAACTTCTAGCATCGCTATTATGGGTCGCGTCTCGCCTGGAAGAAAAGACAAATCCTAGCGCTTACGGTTTTATAATTCTGTTCGGTAGTTATTACACCTTGTATCTTCTTCTACTTCTACTTTCCTTCCTCATTTGCCTTTCAGCATTAAGGGGAGATATAATTTGCGGTCTTTTGTTCTTATGTTAGTCTCTGCTGCTGTTATGTTTCCTAGTGCTTCTAACATTCTGTTGATCCATCTTTTTCGTGGTCGACCCTTGGGTCTGGTATTCTCCCAATGTTCATTGAGGGCTCGTTCTGTTGTGTTTTGTTTACTCTTGACACTTGGCCAAACCATTGTATCAGTTTTTTTTCTTTGTATATTCTATGGCGGGGGCTATTCCAGCTTTTTTCTCAGTTTTTTTTTTCATTTATGATCTTATATACGCCTTGTATACGCATAAACATAGGTATAGATCATAAATGTCAAGCCGTCTAATCTGTTGTTTTAAAGTCACTGCTTTTCACCTGTCATTTGTTCTCATGTTTCTGTTGATCTATGTGTCAACTACCCTAGAGAAGTCCTGCTTTAGCATTTAAAGTCATCGTGATTAAACCTCTTTCTTTTCCCCGTTTGCATGTCAGCCACGATTAAAGATGAAGTTTCCAGTAAATTTATTGTTTCTCTTAATGGTAACTTTCCTAGTGGTGTTAATATAAAAAAAATAAACATTGTTTTGTTTGTCAACCATGGATCTGGTGTTGTTATAGCATTTGTTTAAAGCTCGTTCTTTCGTATGTTTATGTTTATATCTTATCAGCTGGACATAACTTATGTCTCTTGTCTTTGTTTGAATTTGCGTTTATTTTTGTTTATATTATTTGTATATATATATATATATATATATATATATATATATATATATATATATATATATATACACATATGTATATTACATCTGAGGCTCTATCCCTTGGTTCGTCTAGCACTTTTAGCTTCTGTAGTGGCCTTTGGTCTTATTTTTTCAAGGTCAAACGTTCAAGGATGATATCATTGGCACCAGGTAGGAAAGTGTTGCAACAAATCTGGAATTGTCACGTGGAAAATACGAGATTAACATGTATATATCAAGTGCATGATGTATCAACTTCCGAAACGTCTCAACATTTATCATCGTCACCATGTCCTTTAGAGAATGTTGCATTCACCACAGCCCATCTAAAAGAGTCTCTAGCATGATCTCTAACTACTACTGTTGTTATGTTCAATGTCTGTTTGATCTCATGAAAGGAACTCCCTCTTGGTCTCACCTCTACGGTCTTTTGGTCGTCCGGTAATTATGCCCTTCATTATTGTTCTTTTTTATAACATTTATCATCTTCTTCTAGGTCTAGCCTTGATGCTTCGCCCAGCGACCATGCCTTCCATTATTATTATTTCCATCATTTATCACATCGGGGAATTATTTGTATAACTCTCGATATGGTAATCAGATCAACAACCGTTAGAAAGGGCTGACTGTATCACACATCACGTGGCTATAGAACGTTAAGCGAGACCTGGAGGTAGCAGTTCAAATACGGCTTCTAACGCCTTGAAAAAAAAACAGTAGCATTCAGTGTTTTGTGTGGCATAAGGCCATAACACATATTTGTGATTAGATCTAGGCAGTTGAATTGAGCGCTCGTGTGTGTCTGTGCGTTTGTGACTTCAATAAATATTGTAAACATATTGTTTGACGTAGGAGCAGCTATAGCTCAGTGGTTAGTGAACTGGACTACAAAGGACAAGGGGTAGGGTTCGATCCCAACCGACGGCTTCCGGGTTCACACAGACTTAAATGGGTACCGGATTTTTTTCTGGGAAAGTAAAGCAGCACGGGCGTAATACTGACCACATTACCCAAAAAATCATATCATGAAGGTCTGTAAAATATAGGGTCACTAACAACATATTTCCCTATACGCCACTTGGCGTGACGGGGGTACTTTACTTTTTACTTACATTGTTTGACTTAATTCAAAGTTAGAGAGAAATATAGAGGTTCACATATTACATAACCTTAGCTTATAATGTGTTGAAGAAAATTGTTAAAGAAGTAAATTAAAGATGCTACTGCTACTTGTGTCAATGAAATCGTTGTCGTTGTTACATTTAATGGCATCAGTTATATTTAATCTCCAGAACGTGATGGACCAGCCTTTGTTACACGAACACATGATCGTGAAATACACACAATTAGAAGATTGAAATGTGACCTTCACATTTGGAATCCCCCAAGCTCCATCTGAAGCCACCACTCCACCAAAACACGTATAGCCTAATCACCAATACGAAGTGTATGCGGCATCATTCAATGACTTTCACTCTACAGGCGATGACAGCAAAATGTCCAAGCAAATGTTGTCTTTCACCATTTTCATAACGGCTATTTGCTGTAAGTAAATTATCATTTGTTTTAAGTATTTACCTTTAACACTCAATTTGCCATGATTTGAATGCTCGCTAGTTAGAAATGAGAACACAAACATACAATGATACGATTGGTATCGGCCGATTGGTTACGTTGTTATAGTTGCACTTATGTTGCTCTTTTATTATAACACAACTCCATTACTAAAAATGACACTACAACTGTATGTTCATAAATACCATATTGATCACAACTACAACAAGCATCACAATTATAATTAGTGTGTTGTCACTGAAGTCGCAATCGTTGTCTACAAAATCAATGCCACCAGCACCGTCACTAAATTAAGAATCACAAACAACTTCAACGCAATCAAAGCCATCAAGACGGTAACCTCAATCAAAGTCATAAACACGGTAACCTCAATCAAATCCACCAACACCGGCATATTCACACGGTAACCTCAATCAAAGCCATCAACACCGACACATCCTCAAGGTACGTTCATTCAAAGCCACCAACACGGTAACCTCAATCAAAGCCATCAACACCGACACATCCACGCGGTAACCTCAATCAAAGACATCAGTACGGTAACCTCAATCAAAGCCACCAACATCGACACATCCACACGGTAACCTCAATCAAAGCCATCAACACGGTAACCTCAATCAAAGCCATCAACACCGACACATCCACAAGGTAAGTTCATTCAAAGCCATCAACACGGTAACCTCAATCAAAGCCACCAACACCAACACATCCACGCGGTAACCTCAATCAAAGCCATCAACACCGACACATCCAGAAGGTAAGTTCATTCAAAGCCATCAACACGGTAACCTCAATCAAAGCCATCAGTACGGTAACCTCAATCAAAGCCACCAACACCGACACATCCACACGGTAACCTCAATCAAAGCCATCAACACCGACACATCCACAAGGTAAGTTCATTCAAAGCCATCAACACGGTAACCTCAATCAAAGCCACATCACCGACACATCCACACGGTAACCTCAATCAAAGCCATCAACACCGATACATCCACACTTTAAGCTCATTCAAATCCATCGAAACGGTATCATCAATTAAAGCCATAAACACAGTAACCTCAATCAAAGCCATCAACACCGATACATCCTCACGGTAAGCTCATTCAAATCCATCATAAAGGTAACCTCAATCAAAGCATTCAACATCGACAACGCAATCAAAGCCATCACAATGGTAACCTCAATCAAAGCGTTCAACATCGACGCATCAACCAAAGCCATCAACATCGACGCATCAAACAAAGCCATCAACATCGACGCATCAAACAAAGCCATCAAAACGGTCACCTCAATCAAAGCCATCAACATCGACTCATCAAACAAAGCCATCAACACGGTCACCTCAATCAAAGCCATCAACATCAACGCATCAACCAAAGCCATCAAAACGGTCACCTCAATCAAAGCCATCAACATCGACGCATCAAACAAAGCCATCAAAACGGTCACCTCAATCAAAGCCATCAACATCGACGCATCAACAAAAGCCATCAACACCGTCACTTCAATCAAAGCCATCAACATCGACGCATCAACCAAAGCCATCAACACGGTCACCTCAATCAAAGCCATCAACATCGACGCATCAACCAAAGCCATCAACACGGTCACCTCAATCAAAGCCATCAACATCGACGCATCAACCAAAGCCATCAACGTTGACGCATCAACCAAAGCCATCAACACGGTCACCATAACTATCACTTTTACAACTGCAAAACAAAAATCACAATAACAAACGTCACAATGGCAATATATAGCACACACGCCATTATGAACTATGTCAACAGCACACTACATATTTTATAGCCAACATAATTAACCACAACAGCAAGTGATACTTTCGGTTTCGTCATCGATGTCATTATTATCATTTAGAAAGAAGGATAAATTCAAAACCTGGAGAGCAAATATTTATTATTTCGACAATTACAAATCATACACATGATAACCATCGACATCATCATTATTAAGATAATAATCACAAAGAACATATCGTGCGCAATGTTCACATTTATGGTATCACCACTATCAACACAACCGTCACCATTCACCTAACAAGTAAACACAGATTATAGTAACGTTTTATGATACCATCACATTATTACCACTATCATCAACACCGTCAACATCTGTCCAACAAGAAGACTCAGATTATCAGATTATAATAACACATTATGTTACCAACATGTTATTACCAAAACCGTCATCATTTACCCAACAAGAAAACACCGATTATAGTAACATATTATGTTACTGATTAAATAAATAGCCGCCTTGGTAAGACAGCTACGACTTTCAGCAAACTCACACAAAGGGACAGGGAGAACAAGAAATTAACACTAAAGAGAAAACTCTTAGTATACCAAACGTGTTTACTTAGCAAACTATTATATGGATCTGAAACCTGGGCAATATACTCAAATCACGAAAAAAGGACTACATGTCTTCCACATGAAATGTCTCCACAGAGTAATGCACATCAAATGACAGGACAAAATAACCAATTTAACTGTCCTGCAACGTGCTGAGACCCCAACAATCATGTATATTTCAGATGTCGAAGACTAAGATGGCTGGGTCCAACGAATGGAAGAAAAACATATCTCCAAGCAAATACTATATGGTGAACTAATACACGGAAAAACAAAAATCGGCAGACTTAACTACGATATAGAGATATATGTAAATCATCTCTGAATGACTTCTCCATCTGTGAAAATGACTGGGAACATCTGGCAAGTGATCGCACATCATGGAGAGCATGTATAAGGAATGGTATAGCATCATTTGAGACTGAGCTAAGGTAAAACCTATAAGCGAAAAGACTCATGAAAAATGATTGAAAACCCTGTGGATCAGTGGGCCTGACTTGTTTATTCTGTGACCGTGTGTGTTTGTTAAAGATTGGTAGAATTAGCCACAAAAGAAGCTGTTCGACAAAAACAAAATCTAAAACAAAATACTAAATAGCCTCCACTAGACAATCTGACAAGACGGAAACGGCTATAGATGTGACCACCACATTACCACAACCGTCATCATTTGTCCAACAAGAAAACACAGATTATGGTAACACAGTATGTTACCACCACATTATTAAAACAACCGACATCATTTGTCCAACAAGAAAACACAGATTATAGTAGCACATTATGTTACCACCACATTATTAAAACAACCGACATCATTTGTCCAACAAGAAAACACAGATTATAGTAGCACATTATGTTACCACCACATTATTAAAACAAACGTCATCATTTGTCCAACAAGAAAACACAGATTATAGTAGCACATTATGTTACCACCACATTACCACAACCGTCATCATTTGTCCAACAAGAAAACACAGATTATAGTAGCACATTATGTTACCACCACATTATTAAAACAAACGTCATCATTTGTCCAACAAGAAAACACAGATTATAGTAGCACATTATGTTACCACCACATTATTAAAACAAACGTCATCATTTGTCCAACAAGAAAACACAGATTATAGTAGCACATTATGTTACCACCACATTACCACAACCGACATCATTTGTCCAACAAGAAAACACAGATTATAGTAGCACATTATGTTACCACCACATTATTAAAACAAACGTCATCATTTGTCCAACAAGAAAACACAGATTATAGTAGCACATTATGTTACCACCACATTATTAAAACAACCGTCATCATTTGTCCAACAAGAAAACACAGATTATAGTAGCACATTATGTTACCACCACAAATTAATAAACATCTTAATTAAACACAAACGGCAATGTCATCACCATCATCATCGCCAACAGAACCAGCACTCAGACCAACATTAACAGTTGGGAGATGACTGCAAAAATCACTACAAACTTTGAAGCGTAAATCTTAGCTGCTTCACATCTTGGGTTATCAAGCTATACTGTCTCTCTCATGCCACCATTGAAAGATCGAATCATCTTCAATTATTTTGATGTACAATCAAATTCTAACAGTATTATCCAAAGTCACTGGTTGATGAGGCCTTCATCAGAACTGTGATTGATGAAGACAACAGAGAGCGACAAGTTTTGTTCTCCACCTTTTCTTGTACTTGTACCAATGGAATGATCGTTTCTTGTACTTGTACCAATGGAATGATCGTTTCTTGTACTTGTACCAATGGAATGATCGTTTCTTGTACTTGTACCAATGGAATGATCGTTTCTTGTACTTGTACCAATGGTATGATCGTTTCTTGTAATTGTACCAATGGCATGATCGTTTCTTGTACCTGTGCCAATGGAATGATCGTTTCTTGTACTTGTACCAATGGAATGATCGTTTATTGTACTTGTACCAATGGAATGATCGTTTATTGTACTTGTACCAATGGAATGATCGTTTATTGTACTTGTACCAATGGAATGATAGTTTTCTTGTAATTGTTTTTCTTGTACTTGTACCAATGGAATGATATTTTTCTTGTACTTGTTTTTCTTGTACTTGTACCAATGGAACGATTGTTTCTTGTAGTTGTTCCAATGGAATGATCGTTTTCTTGTACTTGTTTTTCTTGTACTTGTACCAATGGAACGATTGTTTCTTGTAGTTGTTCCAATGGAATGATCGTTTTCTTGTACTTGTTTTTCTGATACTTGTACCAATGGAACGATTGTTTCTTGTAGTTGTTCCAATGGAATGATCGTTTTCGTATTGAAGCGACCTGTTGGTCCAGGACAAAATCTTGACACAAGCTGTACTCAGTTGCTGTATAGTCTAAAACGATAAAATCATATACTTTGCTTTCAATACTTAGGAGACGGGGGGACTGGTTGGCCTCGAGGCAAGACGCCGGTCTCGAGACAGAGAGTTTGTGTGTTCAAGTCCCTTCTGTACCAGTTGGGATTGTTATTTGTGATTTCTCTCTGCGGCAACCAGCCCTGGTCACAATCGAGGTACGACTTGAAACGTCAATTATTCATCGTCAGAAAAAATACGAGTACCTCCAAATACGGATTTATCTACCTGTACAGCAAGGGACTTGGAGCTGCGATAGCTCAGTGGTAGGTGAACAGGACTACAAAGGACAAGGGGTAGGGTTCGATCCCAACGGGTTCAGCCAGCCTTAAATGAGTACCGGATTTTTTCTGGGAGAGTAAAGCGGCACGGGCGTAATGCCGACCACATTACCCCGAAAATCATATGCTGAAGGTCTGTAAAATTTATGGTCACTAACACCATATTCACTATACGCCACTTGGCGTGACGGGGCTCTTTACTTTACTTTACAGCAAGGGGCTCAGGTGCAAATGGCTGCCAGGGAAAAAACGAGTTAACTTACAACATTTGTTTCCTATCATTTAGGGGCTTCACCAGAGCTGAGTACATGAGAACGGAAATAAAAAGTATTTAGGAGGAATACTCTGCTGCAGTTGCTGCATAATTCTTTCTTTTTTCTTGTAGAAAGTGTCGCGCTTGGGTAGAAGCTCTTCACTACACGACTGACTGATGTTAGTGCCTAACATTTAATTGCTTCCTGCTGGAACAGAATCCCATTGTGGACATTTCACCAAGAACAAGTCTATGATGGCCTGTGAGATCATTTAAGCTGTGAAATATTCTAGATCCATCATTTTTTTTTCTAGTTCATCAGTTCCATTGATGGCTTGTGAGAGGCTCGAAGCTGTGAAATCTTGTAGCTCCATAATTTTTTCTAGTTTCCTTGATGTCTTGTGATAGATCATCGAAGCTGTAAAATGTTCTTGCTCCATCAGTTGTTCTAGTTCATTCCATTGATGGTGTTTCAGCAGCTCTGTTTTTCCTGGATGAAAAGTTCCAGCAATAATCTGCAGTCTCTTCATTTGTTTGTTAATGCCTCGAATTAATACGCCTGATTCTGATTTCAATGGCGTGCGGACGATCGTGTCGAAAATTTAGCTTATCTATACCCCAGCATAAACAGCGGACGTTCCTGGGGTCCGCCTATGATTGCATCTTCTGACATATATCCAGTCGTCGTTGGAAAATATTCTGACATGTCTCTGTACTGCATTTTTAGATGTATAAATAAACCTGTAGTGTTATGTTGAGGAGCAAATGTTTGTATCTCATGAAGAATGTTTGGAGATTTGTAAAAGCCGGAAATAGAGTTGGCCTATAAATAATGGTCGTCGTTTTCAAACTTCTTTCCCAACAACGTAATGTCCTTGGTGTGTATTGATCTCTGGTCTTCTTTTTCTTCCCCTTTTACTTCCTCATATGCCTTTCAGCGTCGAGGGCAGATATAATTTGAGGTCTTTTGCTCGTCTGTTCGCCACTGCTGCTGTTATGTTTCCTAGAGCTTCTAATATTCTATCGATCCATCTTTTTCGTGGTCGACCCTTGGTTCTGGTGTTCTCACAACGTTTGCTGAAGGCTCGTTGTGTTGTGTTTTGATCTTTCTGCCTTGTCATGTGGCCAAACCATTTTTTAATCTGTTGTTTCCTTATGTATTCTATGACGGGGGCTATTGATGATAGGTACATATTCTTATCCACTACTGCTGGTTGATTCATTGTTGAAATATACATAGAGGGCTTTTTTTTTTTAATTCGGCTGTCTTTTACTGCAAGCGAGCGTTGTCGTTGATATGTTAATGGCGCTTTTCTTTTTTAATGTTTATTTGGAAATTATACTTTGGCAAAGTCTCACTTTACTGCATCTCAGTGAGTGGCCAGTGACTCAATTTGTCATGTGGTAGGTGAGGATAATTAGTATATATATATATTTTTCTGGTGTGATCTTTTAATGGTGAACTAATGTAGCCGAATATAGTGTTATGGGTATGGTTATGGGAGGCCCCAGTATCACTACAAACGAATTAAAATCCATAATTGCCCAACCGCTCCAGTCAGTGGAATCATCCGTATTAACATCTCATTTCCCAAACAAAGAAAGGTATCTGCAGTCACCATTATAGCAGTCTCAGCACACGCTAAAAGACATACGGCTACACCGCACAGAAAGTGAACACAGCCATCTGTTCTCCGTCATACGATACCATCATTCATCGTAAGCAATTGGAATATAGAAACATGAGCACTCTGATGGAGTCTCACTTTTCATAGTGTAACATCATTTGTGTTACTGCTACATCTATACACTTATAATACTAGCTACAATAGCCTAGTCTTCAAGTGTGCACATATTTCAACTATAGCAGACCAGACACTGATAAAGTAGGAGTTTTTAAAAAAGACATTGCGTTTATACGCTGACTCGTTAATTGGCACTTCCAAATTGAAAATTTTCTTTCACAAGCTTGCACGTCTGGCGAAATCCTAAAGAGTCGATGAACTGAATGTTGCGTGTGAATCCCTTTTTCCCTGGCAGCCGTGTGCACAGCGGTCCCTCGTCCCATAGACAGATAACTCCGTCTTTGGAGATACTCATATTTGTTTTCCTCCATGTAATTGACCTTTCAAGCTGGGCCTCGCTGCTGAGAGAAATCAAAAATAAAAATTCCAACTATTGCAGGCGGGATTTGAACTCCCAACCCGTTTGTTTTCTAATAATAATATTTCATATCGTTGCAGTTGTTGTTTCTGATGGAGAGTCTGGAAACTTTCCATTTGATGGTTGTTCCAAAGATGAGGTGGTCATGATATGTCTTTATTTCATTAATACAAGTAAATACGAGAGATTCATGTGCGCCCAGTTTGTTAAACACCTGCTAAGTTTTCAACACGAAACATATCCTCGAGTTCTGTTCGCTGAAGTCTACGACTGGTACTCGGTTGATAATCCCAACGTTAACGTCAGCTCTTGGCAGTTTCACGCATCTCCTGTATCTGAACCTTACGGGCACTACGACCGGAGAGTCATGTCTCAAGGAAATAAACGAATCAACGAAACGATTGAACAGAAAGTCAAGTTTATTCACAGATTGTTTTCTGACATGGCGGCTGTGAGACAGAAGGTCACTCATTTTGCGGTTCTATTTATTGAAGGACACAGGCTATCATCTGAGGAAAGCAAAACAATCCCCTATATTTTACAACATACAAGAGTCAAGATATTTGTTGTGGTGATGAATGTAAGGTTTGACGGAAACATTATTCATCTTCGGGATACACTTCTAGTGGGAATAAAAGCATTCAACCCCTTGAAACATATACTAGCTCTAGCCATGTGTGACCAATGTCTAGAAGGATGGTGGAAGTTTGAACATAGCAGAGGTACTGACTCTGTCTCTTGTTACAAGATGTTGAAAACTGAGGTTGAAATTGATAGTCTTACATCAGATTCAACATGCGAGTTTTGGGAAAATTCCTCTGTCGCAGCAACTGAAAGTAGAAGCGAGCTGACATTTGTACAGACAATGATTTATTCCTATTTGAACAGACTGAGAAAGAGTAACGAGTCTGTTAACTTTCCAGCTTTTATCCACATTAATCTCTACAAAGACAACAACAGCTTTTCCAGTAGATTCCGATGGGAAGTACGTCAGCCTCGGCCTCTAGTAGTTACTAACTGGCTGCCTGGCAAACCTTCTGGTGGCTACATCAATGAATGCGCAGTGTGGGAGTTTATCTCCAGCGATAATGTTACTGGCGACCATATGGACTTCAACTACAACAGCCGTTTCATTGACGGATGGGTAGATGTCAATTGTTCCCAGCGAATAACTACATTCATCTTGTGTGAGGTTAGTTTGTCTCGAAGATTTGAGGACATTGAACTAATTCAAATAAAACCGGCCACGAATGAAAGTTTCATGCGGGCTTTACGCAGTGGAGGCTTTGTCAAATTCAGAGACAACATCGTGTCTGTTTCATTTAATTTTGACATAAACTATTTTTATTCATTTCTTCAACAAACAGGATACGACCTATTTCCCATCTTTGACTGTGGGGCGGATGAAAGAAATCCTCGTTATATTTCGTATGCTTTAGTTTTCGATTATTACCAAGACTGTAGAAATAATCGCGATGAAAATGCTGTTTTAACGGAAAGCAGAGAAATATGGGATAATTATAATACGTGTTTCGGAATCTATTGCTGCGATGGTTCTTGTTTGTTTCTTAGGTGGGTCAACGATGGCGAGGTTGATTGTCCAGTTTGTGATCTCATCACTAGCGAAGAGTTCAACGATGAAAGTGTGGTCCTTCACAAATATATGAAGAGAAACGAGACTTGTGCCTTTATTTGTAATGATGATAAATGTGTTCACTTCTCCCAGCTAAACGATGGACACGTTGACTGTACTGGATGGGAGGGACCCTTGGATGAGACGATAGGGAAACTGGAAACAGCGGATACTTGTCACAACCAACATGGTCATAGAATATGGGCCCCAAGGTGTGTTTATGTCAGAGACAGGTACGATGCTGTTATAGGATGTAGAGATATGTCACACCTGGAGAAATGTACATACTTTGATTGTCCAGTTGGATACGTTAAATGTCCAAGATCTTACTGTATCCCTCAACATTATGTCCTTGATGAGAAACAAGATTGCACTACAGGAGAAGATGAACAGATTTATAATATTAATTATTGTAAAGGAAATTTTGCCTGTTGGAATAGCAAAGTATGTTTACATCCTGACCTAGTCTGTAACGGCTATCCTGAGTGTCCACATAAAGACGACGAATTGGATTGTGAACATGGAGACTGTGTGGAAGGTTTCCGCTGTGTGGCAGGGACCTTGACTGTATCCAGTTACAACAAATCTAATCCTTTGGCCAAGCTCCCACCTTTTAGCGACAATTTAAAATATGTGGACATGTCTGGTGTGGACCTGTCTGCTATAAAATACACGTTTTATGAAATGAATCAGATGGTAGCTTATCTTAGATTGTCTAATTGTAAAATGACAAACTTAAGCGGATTACCGTTAATGGACTTGAGGAACCTTAATTATCTTGACATTAGCTATAACAGAATACGGGTACTGGACGGCCGAAATGAAATCTTCAATGTTGATGAAGTAATTCGGGACCTTAACCTCTCATATAATGCAGATCTAGTGACTGTCAAATATCTGAATTTACAGTTTTTAGAAACACTGAACCTCTCTCACACAGGTCTTTTCGTTCTAGATGCATCGTTAATGGAAGGCTTACCCTTTCTGAAGCATTTAGATTTGAGCTTTACATTTATCGTACATTTTCATAACAGTTCCTTTACCTCTAGACTGAATTTACATACACTACATTTACGTGGACTACTCTTGGAGAATTTCTACGAAGATTTCCTTAACGGTCTAGCTATTAGCCAACATCTATACACGGACAGTTTTGAGATGTGCTGTCCACAGATCAGAGGAAACAACATCCCATACTACACGTGCCACAGTCCTGTCGGCGACATTTCTTCCTGTTTTGATTTGATTGGGCTCAATATTCAACGAGTTCTTTTATTGGTTGTCGGAGTTCTTGCAGTTGTAGGAAACGTGGTTGTTATTGTCTATCGCGTAGTCTGGCACAGTTCATCTCTCTATACCGGTTATGGATTATTTGTAACAAATTTGGGTATATCTGACTTTATCATGGGAGTCTATCTGTTCATTATTACTGGAGCAGATTACTACTATCGTGACTATGTACTCTATGACAAAATCTGGAGAGAAAGTGCTTTATGCAAAATTGCAGGTTTTCTTTCTTCTCTTTCTTGTGAAGCGTCAATGTTCTTCATTTGTCTTGTTTCTATGGACAGGTTTCTGATAATGAAGTTTCCCTTTGGTCAAGTTAAGTTTACTAAACTTGGAAAGGTTATTGCTCTCTTGTTCTCCTGGGTCTCTGCCTTTCTTCTCGCGTTGATACCAAATGTGCTTCAGTTTGAACTCAATTCTTCTAACGCGATGTGCATTGGCTTGCCTTTGACAACTAAGCGTCCCAAAGGCTGGGAGTTTTCCTTTGCCGTTTTTATCGTTCTTAACTTTTTCTTATCATTCACCATCGCTTTGTGTCAAAGAGCAATATATCACGCCATTTCCAGTAATAGAATGAGCCGGACAGCTTCATACACGTCTCCCAGGAAGGCAGAAGATATACTAGTCGTCAAGCAACTGTCACTGGTAGCACTTTTTAATTTCCTGTGCTGGTTTCCTATTGGATGTATGGGATTTGTATCTGTGTCCGGACACATGATCAACAACGACGTTTACTCCTGGACAACGGTTATCGTTCTTCCTATCAATTCAGCAGCGAACCCGTTTCTGTACACGATCCCTGTCCTTATAGAGAAATGTAAAAAGCTGAAACCTTGGCACGGACAATCTCAACACGTTTTATGTCAAAGGTGATCCTAGTTTCCAACTGTTCCATATAGTGTACATTGTATATATGGCCCTTTTCGTCTTGTCAGACGGTCTAGTGGAGGCTATTGCGTATTTTTTGAGGTATTGTTTTTGCCGAACAGCTTCTCTCGTGAATAATTCTACCAATGTTTGACAAACACACGCGGTCACATAATGAACAGGTCAGGCTCGCTGATCCACAGGGTTTACCATCCTTTTTCATGAGTCTCTTCTCTTCTAAGTCCTGTCTTAGCACAGTCTCAAATGTTGTTATACTGTTCCTTATACATGCTCTCCATGATGTGCGATCACTTGCCAGATGTTGCCAGTCGTTTTCACAGATGGAGAAGTCTTTCAGAGATGATTTGCAGATATCTCTATATCGTAGTTTAGGTCTGCCGATTTGTCTTTTTCCGTGTTTTAGCTCACCATATAGTATTTGCCTAGGAATGCGTTTCATCTTCCATCCGTTGGACATGCCCCAGCCATCTTAGCCTTCGACTTCTGAGCATCGACATGATTGTTAGGGTCTTAGCACGTTGCAGGACAGTTAAGTTGGTTATTTTGTCTTGCCATTTGATGTGCGTTATTTTGCGGAGACATCGCATGTGGAAGACATTTAGTCTTTTTTCCTGGTTTGAGAATGTTGTCCAGGTTTCGGATCCATATAGTAGTGTGCTAAGCACACATGTTTGATATATTAGGAGTTTAGTCTTTCGAGTTAGTTTCGTGTTGTTCCATGCCCTTTTTGTGAGTTTGCCGAAGGTCGTAGCTGCCTTACCAATTCGACAGTTTATTTCTTCATCAAGAGAGATGGTTTGCGTAACTGTGGATCCAAGATATGTAAATTTCTGTACTGATTCTAGTGGGCA
Source organism: Megaustenia siamemsis (assembly GCA_032433765.1). Lineage (NCBI taxonomy): Eukaryota > Metazoa > Mollusca > Gastropoda > Stylommatophora > Ariophantidae > Megaustenia > Megaustenia siamemsis. The sequence continues at coordinate 57,052,739 of JAVIAB010000159.1, forward strand.
GTCTTTTAGAGTAATAGATAGAGGTTTGAAGTCACCTTGATTTAGTATTACTGTCTTCTGAACATTAATTGACAGTGAAAAAAGGTCGCATGCTTTATCCAGGTTGTTGATCAGCGACTGTAGGGTGGCCTCACTATGAGCGACTAGGGCTGCATCGTCAGCAAATAAAAATTCTTTAAGTAGGGCAACATTTGTTTTGGTTTTTGCTCTTAGTCGTGCTAGGTTGAACAGTGAGCCATCTGGTCTAGTGCGAATGTAAATATCTCCTGAGCTGTTTTCGAAGGTGTAATTTAGGAGGGCAGCAAAAAATATACCAAAAAGGGTGGGGGCGAGGACACATCCCTGTTTCACTCCTTTGTTGCACTTGAAATTCTCTGATGGACTCCCATCAAAATGGACTTTGCCATTCATGTCTTCATGGAAGGAAATTATCAGCCTAAGTAATTTAGGAGGGCAGCCTATGCCTTCTAACGCCTTGTAGAGACCATCTCTGTTTACTGTGTCGAATGGCTTTGTGAGATCCACAAAGGCAATATAGAGCGGCATATTTTGTTCCCGACATTTTTCCTGCAGTTGTCTAAGAGTAATTTCTTCCTCATTTCACTTTGCCTACTCTGCCTGGGCACAGGATATGGAGATAGTGCTTTACCCAGTCGCACTATCCCTCTCTCGACTTCGTTTCAAGGATTTCCGAAGGAGGGACAAAGTCCATTGTACATGTTAACATAACAAAATTAAATATTGAATTTATGTTTCATTAAATTAATAATATTCTAGCATTAAGTTTTAAATACTTTAATTGTGTTTCACATTTTTGTCAGCAATAATTGTATTTTCTCTACTTCCCAATTCGTTACTGTCTCTCGCTTTGTTTTCTATCTTTCATCTGCCTCCAATAATGTTATCGTCATTTCATAATATAGTAGTTTTCTTAATTATTAATCTGCTTATTCTCTCTCTCTCTATCTCTCTCTCTCTCTCTCTCTCTCTCTCTCTCTATATATATATATATATATATATATATATATATATATATATATATATATATATATATATATATATAGCTTCTGATCATCATCTTCTGTTAGCCAAACTTAAAATTAAATTAAAAAGGTATACTACAACGAATAAGGGCAGAACGTATTTCAATGTAGGGTTTCTTAAAGAACAAGGAATTAAAGATAAATTCGCAGTCGCAATATCAAACAAATACCAAGTCCTCCAACAACTAGAAAATACTATAAATATAGAAGATCATTGGAAACAGGTAAAAAATATATGGAAAGAGACATGCGAAGAAACACTGGGGAAAAGAGAACGCCAGAATAAGGCATGGATGACAGCAGAGACCCTGGATAAAATTAAAGAAAGAAAGAACAAGAAAGCAGACATAAATAAAAGCAAAACAAGAAGTAATAAAGCCAAGACACAGGAAGCTTACACAGAGGTGAATAAAGAAGTGAGAAGATGCATTAAAAGGGATAAGAGGAAATATATAGATGAATTAGCTAAAGAGGCAGAAGAAGCAGCAAATAAAGGGAATATGAAAGAACTGTACAACAGCACAAAGAAATTAGGTGGAAAATACAAACAGATCAACGCCTTTATCAAAGATAAGAAAGGAAATCTGCTTAGTAATATAAAGGAACAACTGGAGAGATGGAAGGAGCACTTTGAAGAACTTTTGAACAGACCTGGCTCAAATAATCCTCCAGATATACTACCAGCAGAAGAAGAATTACACGTTAACTGCGGAAAACCAAGCAAAGAAGAAATAATGAAAGCCATCAAACTGTTAAAAGATGGTAAAGCCACAGGACCAGATGAAATTCCTTCGGAAGCCATCAAAGCAGATATTATCACCTCTACCAAGATGTTACATAATCTATTGGATAAAATTTGGGAGAGGGAAGAAATACCTAAAGACTGGAGAGAAGGTTATATGATCAAACTACCAAAGAAAGGAAGTTTACAGGAGTGCACAAATTATAGGGGAATTATGCTACTATCAGTGCCAGGAAAAATATTAGGCAGAATCATTCTGGAGAGACTAAAAGAGGCTATAGAGAAACACTTGAGAGATGAACAAGCAGGTTTTAGGAAGAACAGATCATGTGCTGATCAAATAACTACTCTACGTATAATAGTTGAACAAAGTTTAGAACTAAAATCCCCACTTTATATTGGATTCATAGATTACGAAAAGGCATTTGATAGTTTAGACAGAAGAATGCTTTGGAAGTTGCTGAGTCATTATGGAATCCCCATAAAGTTTATTAACCTGATAAAAACAATGTATGAAGGAACAAAATGTAGTGTGGTGCATGAAGGACAGCTTACAGAAGCATTTGAAATAAGAACAGGAGTAAGGCAAGGATGCCTTCTGTCTCCATTTCTCTTTCTACTGGCCATAGATTGGATTATGAAAATAACTCAAAACAACAGAAATGGGATCCAGTGGTCACTGACCAAACAACTTGATGATTTAGACTTTGCTGATGACATAGCTCTCCTATCACACAGCCACCAACAGATGCAAGATAAAATGAGTATATTAGATGAGAGATCACAACAGCTAGGACTAAAGATTAATAGAGATAAGACCAACATTATGAGAATTAATGCAGTTGGCAATAACCAAATAAAACTAGGAGAAATACCTCTACTAGACGTACAATCTTATATATATCTGGGCAGTAATATAGATAAAGAGGGAGGAACAGAAAACGATACCAAAATAAGGATATCAAAAGCAAGAGGAGCTTTCATTGCACTGGGAAACATATGGAAATCCAAAGAAATTAGGCTAAATACAAAAATACAAATTTTCAACTCCAATGTTAAGTCGGTTCTATTATATGGCTGTGAAACATGGAGAATAACAAAATTGACAATCACGAAGGTACAGACTTTCATTAATGGATGCTTGCGCAGAATAAAGGGATGGAAATGGCAGGACAAAGTCACAAACGTGGAATTATGGAAATGTACCGGTCAAATACCAGTGGATAAAGAAATACAGCGAAGACGATGGCGATGGATAGGACACACACTACGGAAACCAACTGAGAGTATTACACAACAGGCCCTTTTTTGGAATCCCCAGGGGAAAAGACAAAGAGGAAGACCAAGGAATTCTTGGAGAAGACAGATTGAAGCAGAGATGAAGATGATGGGGAAGACATGGAATGATCTTAAAAGAATTGCAAAAAACAGAACGACTTGGAAAGTGTTTGTTGAAGACCTATGCTCCACTGGGAGCTAAAAGGTAGAAGATATATATATATATGTAATACGCTGTTAAGAACCTATCTTTTATCATTAAGCAGTTTATTTGTTTTGTCTTCTTATCTCCGGGACTTGTCCGTGTGTATAGTTTTCATTTTCTCTTTCACAAAGTAGAGTTAAATATAATCAGCCAGTTTTCTTCACAAAGTTGTATTAATCGTTCTCCTCTTTCATTTCCTTTTTCCTAAACTATGATTTCCTGTAATAGTCTTTTATCTACCTTTTCTTACTTCCATTCATAGCACATATTACAATCACGATGTCCGATATCACTTGCATTATAACTTTATTTAGAGCTTCATAGTATGCCTGTATTTGTGCATATGTATAATCTTGAGTAGGTGAGTATGTCTGTAAAATGTGCTATGTTGAATTACTTCTTTCATTTTGAGTAGTATAATCCTATCATTGTATGTCCAGTGGGCACTTACATAATTTTTCTAGGTCTATTTATATTAGTATTCCTACACCTTTTTGATGTTCTATTTTGATGCCTGAATTTATAAATGTATATTTTCGTCATGTAAGTACTCATATTCTTTCCATCATGTCTCTGATATGTCTAAATTATCTTTGTTTAATCGTTCTACTTCTAAAATAACGAATTTCCAATTTAACTTCTTAATTTAACTTAGCATGTTAAAAGACACAACAGCCTACAAAAAGTAATAATCGAAGGGAAAATACAAGGTAAAAGAGGCAGAGGCAGACCAAGAGTAACATTGAAGAGTAACATCAAAAGATAGATAAGTCAGCCTTTGACAATCTGCACCATAATAGCGAGAGACAGAGTGGAAAGGCGCTCCGTGGTAGCCAACCTTCGATGCAGAGACGGCACTCAATGCTGATTTTGATGTGCTGGATCTGTTTTTTCTTCTGAACAATTTATCACTTAAGTCATCAGATGCAAATCATCTTCTCTATGAACAACTATAGTTTCAGCGTCTGCAGAGAATAGATATCTTATTTGGGTTTCAGTTGTGAACTTTTTGCATTTAAACGCGCTACGTTAAGTGCCGGCAAGCTTTCATAGTCCACAATGTTGACGTCATGGGAACGCATAATGAAAGAAAAAGACAATTCACAGAGGGTATGAGGGTATGTGCAAAATCAAATCTGTTTAGCTCAAACATTCAGTGTGTCGTCAAATTATACTGAAATTTTCGTTTGTTCATGATCAATAATTAAGTGTCGCATTTTGACCTTGACTTTACTCCAATTATTATGTTCTTATTATATGTATTTAATCAAAATCATTGTGTGCCATACCGGTTGAGGTAGGCGATCATGGCTTCCCACAATCTTCTATCCACAGTGCATCATACCAATTATATTATTAACTATTTACCACACCATGACACACACTATCTAGTATCTTCTCTCTTTGTTGTCTCTCTTTCCCTGTATTTTGCCAGTTGTAATCAAGTACTTTAACTTTCTGCTCCTCTTGATATGCCAGAAAAATGACAATTGTTTCTTTCTGATGTTTTTATAGTTTCCTTTTGCGTGTCCTCTTTGAGAATGTCCTAGTTGGTCGTTTTAAGGAAACTTCTGAAAATTATATCTGTAAGAAATGTAATCGTCTTTTCATTTGCTTGTCTACTGTCCATTGTTCGCCTTCATAGGCCAGATTGTATCTATTTAGGACCGACGATCTCTCTTTTCTACTTCTATTGACATAGACTTGTTGGATATGACGTATTTCATTTTCTAAAATGCTATTTCGCTGAACTATTCTGCCATTTATTTTTATGGTGCATCTCCTGTCTGATGTTATTATTATGTCCAAGTATTTGGTTCGTTGCACTTGTTTAAGATATGTCCAGTTTACTTGTATGCCGCATGATGGTGATGATTGTTTCTTCGATATGATCATTACTTCTGATTTCTTACTATTCAGACTGAGACCTTTCTTGTTTCTTTCTTTTACTATGATGTCTATTATTTATTGTAGTTTTTTTCCCACTGCTATTTGTCATCCGCAAATCATAAACTGCTTATGTTGGAAACCGTTAAGTTCACTTCCTGTATGTGTTCTATTGAATGTGTAAATGTTATAATTTAATATTAATATCTGCAGTAATTTCTACCATTTTATTTTACAGTTTTTTCTGAAAGTGAGTCTAGAAGCTTTCCATACAATGGATGTTCAACTGACGAGATAGACTTATTGTGTCTGTATTTTTTAAAAGTGAAGACGCATGCAAATATGTGCCGCAAGTTTGTTGAACATCTGTTCAGTTTTCCAAACAAAATGGAGACTCCTCGAGTTCTTTTCGCTGACGCCTACGACTGGTACTCTGTCAACAATCCCAACATTAACGTCAGTTCTTGGTATCTGCACACGTCACTTGAACAAAGACCGTATGGGCACTATGACAAGAATGCTTTACTTCAGGATTATAACAGCATCAATGAAACGATAGAACTAAAAATACAATTTGTTCAACGTTTGTTTTCCGAGATGGATGAAGTCAGGGAGAACGTGACCCGTCTCGCTATTTTATTTGTTGACGGCTACGTCTTGTCTTATGAGAAAAGGAGAACCGTGCCGCATATTTTACAGCAACAAGATACGGACATCAAGGTGTTTGTCGTTGTGATGAATGCAATACGTGAAAGTCAATTAGTTTATCTTAGAGACACACTTCTTGTAGACTGTTATTCATGCTCTCCTTACAAACATGTGTTAGCTCTAGCAATGTGCAACCAGTGCCTGGAAGGGTGGGTGAAGTTAGAGCTTATTGACAGCTCTGAGGCTGTCTCGTGTTACAAGATATGGACAACTAATAACAGAAGTAACAGCAAAGAAACATTTGATAATTGCTGGAGTGTGCACAAATCCAACGTTGTCGCTATTGAAAGTAAACAAGAATTGCATTTTTTACAGACCTGGCTACACTCATATTTCTATCAACAAATCGATCACAGTCAAACTTATACATTTTCAGCTCATTTTTTTCTGGATATCTCCAGGGAGAAAGAAACTGTTGCTAAACGATTTCGATGGGAATTAATGAGAAGTTATGACAAGCGCCCACTAGTGGTTAATAATTGGCTGCCTGGTAAACCCTCTGGTGGATTTCTCAATGAATGCGCCATCTGGAAGTTTCAATGGATCACAGATACGAATGATGTCTCTAAATTATCAACATATGGCGGTCGCTTTGTTGATGGATGGGAAGACGTTGATTGCTCGTATGGAAGTCCATTCACATTATGTGAGGTTTCTATGTTTCGTGTAGCTGATGATAACTTCCAGCTTCATATAAAACCAGCCGCGAATGAAAGTCTTCGTGCCGCTTTAACTAGAGGAGAGTTAGTGATTTTTAATGACAATATCGTGTCGGTCTCGTTTAATTTCGGTAACAGCGACTTCATCAAATTTCTGGAACAAAATGGAGACAAATTATTTCCCCTGTTTGACTGTGGAATGGTGGCACAAAATCCTCGATATATTTCCTTCTCTAACATCTGCGATAACAGCAACCACTGTGCCAACTCTCTCGATGAATATGCATGTTGGGGCAGACGCATAGAGACCTGGCAAGAAAACAGCAATAAATGCAATGGGATTGTTTGTTGTGACGGATCCTGCTTATTATCGCCATGGGTTAATGATGGTGAGGTTGATTGTGTAGTTTGTTACTCGGGTGCTGGTGATGATACCAGCGATGAAAGTGAGTTGTTCCACAAGTTATATAAGAGAGACGAGACTTGTGTCTTTTATTGTAATAGCTTTGAGTGTATTCACATCTTTCAGCTTAACGATGGACACGTTGACTGCACGGGGATGGAAGGGCCACTGGATGAGACGATAGGGAAACTGAAAACAGCGGACACTTGTCACAGCCAACATGGATATGCTATCTGGGCACCTAAGTGTGTCTATATCAGGGACTTTTATGGAGGTCACCTAGGATGTAGAGATATGTCCCATCTAGATAATTGTTCAGACTTTGAATGTCCAAATGTATATGTTAAATGTCCAAACACATACTGTATCCCCCAACATTATGTCCTTGACAGCATTAATGATTGTCCTATAGGCGAGGACGAACAAATGGACATTATCAGAGCATGTATCGGTAACTTTGCTTGTTGGAATAGTCAAGTGTGTCTACATCCTGACCTAGTCTGTAACGGACACCCCGACTGCCCACATAAAGACGACGAGGTAGACTGCAATTTAAAGTGCGCTGCCGGTTTTCGTTGCGTGTCGGGGACAACCACTGTTTCAAGCTACAACAAATCGGTCCCTCTGGCAAAATTCCCTTTATTTGACACCAACACAAAATATATGGACCTAACCGGAGTGGATCTTTCTGCTGCAGATTTTACGGACGCTAATATGCCAGTGAGTTTAGTTGTTGTTAAATGGTCTAATTGCAAGTTACGTCACATAAACTCTGATTTCTTCAAAACATCAAAACAACTTCAGCATTTAGATTTTAGTTACAACCAAATAGAGAGACTTGATAGTGTGGATAACATGTTCTTTAAAGCTATAGCAATTCTTCACTTGAATTTGTCCTTTAATACAGAACTTGTGTATCTGAGCGATTTCAAGTTGGCTTTTCTAGAAACTCTGGACCTCTCTCACACGGGTCTGTCCCAGCTCGGCGAATCTCTCCTCACAGACCTGCCTTCTCTTCAACATTTGGACTTAAGTTTCACATTCATCACAAGCTTTCATGACACATTTTTTCCTTCTAGTCTGAACTTACAGACATTGGATTTACGTGGGCTAGAAGTGAACAATTTCTATGAAGATTTCTTTAACGGTCTCACTATCAGCAAACATCTGTACACGGACAGTTTTGAGATGTGTTGTCCACAGATCAGGGGAAACAACATCCCATACTACACATGTCACTCCCCTATAAGCGCTATTTCTTCTTGTTTTGACCTGGTGGGAGCTAATGTTCAGCGAGTAGTTCTCTGGGTATTGACTGTTTTTGCCGTTTTTGGAAACCTTGGTGCTATTGTCTATCGTGCAGTCTGGGACAGGTCATCTCTCAGAACATATAGCGGTCTGTTTGTTTTGAACTTGTGTTTCTCAGACTTCATTATGGGAATTTATTTATGTATTATTACTGCAGCAGATCATTATTATCGTGATGTATATGTTCTACATGACAAGACCTGGAGAGAAAGTGACATTTGTAAATTAGTTGGAATTTTGGCTGTTCTCTCTTGTGAAATGTCTGTTCTTGCTTTCATAAGTATTACTCTAGAAAAATTGTTGAGAACAAAGTTACATTTTGTTGAAGTTGTTTTTTCAGGCTCGAGTAAAATTCTTCCCCTGGTGCTGACTTGGATCATAGCAGCCCTTCTTGCATTAACACCTGTTGTGTTCAGGTTTGACATCAACTCATCTAACGCCATGTGTGTTGGTTTACCTTTAACAAACAAGCGTCTCAAGGGCTGGGGTTTCTCTTTTAGTGTCTTTATAGTGCTCAACTTCATTCTGTGTCTGCTCAACATGTACGATCAGGGAGCGATACTACACGATTCGTCTGGAAGCAGAACTACTCGAACCACAACTGGGATGTCTAAGACGGACATAGAAGACAAACTATTGGCTAAACATATGTCTCTGATGGCGCTGTCCAATTTCATGTGTTGGTTTCCTATTGGAATCATGGGATTTTTGTCGTATAGAGGATATGAGATCAACAGTGATGTACTTGCGTGGACAACAGTTATCATTTTTCCCTTAAAGTCAGGAGTAAATCCAATTTTGAACATAATTCTTGTTCTCATGAACATATGGGAAAGGTTTAGATATGGAGTTAATAAACACACGTAAGTGTATATCCACTTTGATGTAGTAGTCTTGCATTGATGTATATCACTGTTGATATGACTTTGTGTATATCCACTATAATATAGTCTGCTTTACATTGATGCATACCACTGTTGATATGACTTTATGTATATCCACTATAATATAGTCTGCTTGACATTGATGCATGCCACTGTTGATATGACTTCGTATATATGAACTATGATGTAGTCAACTTACATTTCTACTATTATTGATATGGGTTTATGCCGTTTCCGGAATGTTCCTTAATTTTTTTTTATTTTTCCAGGTTTAGTGATTAAGGACCGTATACTCAGTGCGGTTGCATCGAGATTTATAATTCAGAGGTTACATTTAAATCCAACAAGGACAATAACATATGGACCATACACAACTGAAATTGGTGTTGACTTACACGTTACAGCCTCTGCCATCTATTACGACGAGACACGTTAATTTATTATATATATTAGTATCGCAGTATTATTTCACAAGTGCTCTGGTCACTGTTTTGGCGACATATTCATCTTCTGCGATCATGGCTCATTCAGACTAGGATTTCGGACTCTCTTATGAAGGCAGTTCGAGAATATGAAGACATAGACGAAGAAGGGGTTATGCATTTCGTTATAAGGTGCGTTGATCATCATCCTCATCATGTTCCCTACCGGTTGGCGTAGGCGATCATGTCCTTCCACAATCTTCTTTCTACAGTGCATCGTATCAGTTCTGTTGTTTAATGTTTACCATGCCATGACACGAGCCTATCTAGTATTTTCTCTCTTTGTCGTCCGCAATCTCTCTTTCCTTTTATTTTAGCAGTTGTAACCAAGTATTCCAACTTTCATCTTCTCATGATGTATCCGAAAAAATGTTGATTGATTCTTAAAGTGCGTGGATCTACATACAAAATGGTCACTTTTCTAAAATGCTCACAAGTACACTATCTAGACTAAAAGTATACATATTCCCTTTTATAGGAAAAAAAAACATACTGGATTTCATGCAATATCAACATTTTCTGTGCTCCAGTGTCACATTTGTTGCTTGTTTGAAGAATTCGTCTCTATTTGGCTGACAAGAACATTTATTCTGATGGCTTTTGTTATGGCTTATTCTTTATATTTGCTTTTCGATGCACGCCATTTTTGTGTATATGCCTGCATCTTTTGAACGATTATTTACCATTCCTCATGTCCACCCGTAACTGCCGCACTGTGTTATACAATGTGGTACAATCTGCATGTCCACCCGTAACTGCCGCACTGTGTTATACAATGTGGTACAATCTGCATGTCCACCCGTAACTGCCGCACTGTGTTATACAATGTGGTACAATCTGCATGTCCACCCGTAACTGCCGCACTGTGTTATACAATGTGTTACCATCTGCATGTCTACAGGTAACTGCCGCACTGTGCTATACAATGTGGTACAATCTGCATGTCTACAGGTAACTGCCGCACTGTGTTATACAATGTGGTACCATCTGCATGTCCACCCGTAACTGCCGCACTGTGTTATACAATGTGGTACAATCTGCATGTCCACCCGTAACTGCCGCACTGTGTTATACAATGTGTTACCATCTGCATGTCTACAGGTAACTGCCGCACTGTGTTATACAATGTGTTACCATCTGCATGTCTACAGGTAACTGCCGCACTGTGCTATACAATGTGTTACCATCTGCATGTCTACAGGTAACTGCCGCACTGTGTTATACAATGTGTTAGCATCTGCATGTCTAAAGGTAACTGATGCACTGTGTTATACAATGTGTTAGCATTTGCATGTCTACAGGTAACTGCCGCACTGTGTTATACAATGTGTTACCATCTGCATGTCTACAGGTAACTGCCGCACTGTGTTATACAATGTGGTACCATCTGCATGTCTACCCGTAACTGCCGCACTGTGTTATACAATGTGTTACCATCTGCATGTCTACAGGTAACTGCCGCACTGTGTTATACAATGTGGTACCATCTGCATGTCTACCCGTAACTGTCGCACTGTGTTATACAATGTGTTACCATCTGCATGTCTACCCGTAACTGTCGCACTGTGTTATACAATGTGGTACCATATGCATGTCTACCCGTAACTGCCGCACTGTGTTATACAATGTGTTACCATCTGCATGTCTACAGGTAACTGTCGCACTATGTTATACAATGTGTTACCATCTGCATCATGTCTACAGGTAACTGATGCACTGTGTTATACAATGTGGTACCATCTGCATGTCTACCCGTAACTGTCGCACTGTGTTATACAATGTGGTACCATCTGCATGTCTACCCGTAACTGTCGCACTGTGTTATACAATGTGTTACCATCTGCATGTCTACAGGTAACTGATGCACTGTGTTATACAATGTGGTACCATCTGCAATGTTTTTTCACAATATGTATGTGTATATATATATATACGTATATATATATATATATACATATATGTATATACGTATATATATATATATATATATGTATATATGTATATAAATATGTATATAAATATATATGTATATTAAACATTTATTTACAATTATTTCAACATTACACACAGTTGCCACAATATACATTTAAATGAAGGATATCTTTTTTTCAATTATTGAAAATTTGAATGAAAAGACGATTAGAGGCCACAGAGATGGGGTATCTCAGAAGAATGTTGAAAGATCCCTGGACAGCTAAATAGACCAATGAGGAAGTTATCAATGTGGCCAACACAAAAAGGGAGCTCTTAAAAAACATCAGAAAGAAGCAATCAACATTGTTTCGGGTCACCATGAGAAAAGGAAAGTTGGAATAATTGGTTATAACTGGCAAAATAAAAGGAAAGAGAGATCACGGACGACAGAGAGATAAAATACTAGATAGCTTGGTGTCATGGCATGGAAAAATGTCAACAACAGAACTGATACAATGCACTGTGGATAGAAGATTGTGGAAGGACATGATCGCCTACGCCAAGCGGTAGGGCACATGATGATGATGATGTATCGAGGATTTCCATTCTTTTTAAGATATAAATATAAAGATAAGACATTTTTGAGTTTTCAAATAGAGTATAGAGACTCCACTTCTCCAGGGCACATATTTTGGTGCGCATTACCCAGTGCTAAGTATTTTACTTAATGTTTTTCCTTTATTGATGACAAGCACAGTATGGATGAAATACTGGATAGCTTGGTGTCATGACATGGAAAACAGTCAACAACAGAAGATAATGGAGGGACATGATCGCCTACGCCAACCGGTATGGCACATGATGTTGATGATGATGACACGCCGAGTGACCTTCTATTACGCTGTGTCGAATGGAGGATAAGCTTTCTCACTTGATGTCGTACCGAAGAGAGACCAACCGTGGGACCAGTCAGTCTGTTGTTCTGTTCTTCTGATTGTCTTAATTGATGTCAAACAAGTTACAGTCTTCTTCTTTTACCTTTTTTAGCTCCCAGTGGAGCATAGGTCTTCAACAAACACTTTCCAAGTCGTTATGTTTTTTGCCATTCTTTTAAGATCATTCCATGTCTTCCCCATTATCTTCATCTCTTGTTCTATCTGTCTTTTCCAAGAATTCCTTGGTCTTTACAGTAGCTGACCTATATTATAAATACTCATAATGACTATAACAATTAAATTTGGTTACAGTATTTTGTATTTGAAGCATTAAGAGGAGTATATCTGAGGCAATTATTGTGCCATTATTTTCTTTTATTTAAGAGGTATTTGCTTTAAGCGCTTGGAGAGACCAGAATGATATAATCTGAAATGAAATTATAATACAAATAGCAGACATTGAAAAAATCCTACGATACATACATAAACAACAAAGAATCTGGGTTACACACTAAGAAATAACTCCATGCGATTCCTTACAATACAAAGTATATATTGAAAGAGGTAAGTACAGAAGAACAAGAGACAGACGCAGAGTAAGATGGACAGACACCAAAGAAGTGATACAATAAAATCAGTTTACACTGAGTGAAGCAGCCAAAAGGATGATAACCAGAACTTTGTATCTCCCTGGACACCCGAACGGATGTAAGAGGAAGTGAAGAAAGAGAAAGAAGATATGTCGGTTCATGAGTTTCCTCAATGGGATACTTTAGAAAGACAAATGTTAAACTAAAAATTGTATCGAGTAAAATGAAACTTAGTGTTGGCCATAATGTAACATAATTAGCTGATGGTCAAACTAATATTGGCACTATCACCATAGTGTCTCTACATGAAGAGGATTGAAGACTTTCCTTAGGATTGGACAATGTAGAATATATGCAGAATTGCTAAACTCATTGTTTAAGAAGCATTGTCGGATTCTTGGAAATTTAGGAAAAGTTAGAAACACATCAATTGTAATGGCACTTGAGCTACAACAGTTTCATAGGACACCGAGTTGTTTGTTACGGTGTACACACGTGTTAGATTATTCTGTACGTGATTATGTCAATAGGACACCGAGTTGTTTGTTACGGTGTACACACGAGTTAGATTATTGTGTACGTGATTATGTCAATAGAACACCGAGTTGTTTGTTACGGTGTACACACGAGTTAGATTATTGTGTACGTGATTATGTCAATAGAACACCGAGTTGTTTGTTACGGTGTACACACGAGTTAGATTATTGTGTACGAGATTATGTCAACGATGGTTTGCTGATTTTCTAATTGAGCCTTGAGAGTGGCATGAGTGTAGCAGTTCATGTGGACGCTAGAAAAGCAAACACTTACACTATAGAGTGTGATAGATTCATGGAGGTCAAAGGAAATAGCATATATATATATATATATATATATATATATATATATATATATATATACATATATATATATATATATACATAGTGATATATTGTATAAGCAAGCAAGACTATTATACAGACGAGCATATGAAGTGTAACTAGAGGGCTACAAACATTTAAACAAAACCAAAAAGACATCTTCTAGTCAGCGTATGAGGTGTTCAGCACAGACGTTGTTGCGGACATTGGTGCTTCCATTCCTGTACTGCTATAATTATTGACGAAGTGTTCGCCACTGCCAAATATCTGGTAGATCTGCAACAAGGAAGTAAACGTTCTTACTGTAACAGACTGCATTAGTAGAATGATAGACAATGTTGCATATATATATATGTGTGTGTGTGTGTTTCATTTGGATGCACACAGGATGAATCCATAGATGGTCGCATATTCCGTCGAGAATCTCCAGAAAATGAAAGTAGAACCTTGATCCATGTGCACGAACTCCGTAGCAGGGCCTAGAATCCACTGTATACAAACGTTGATGCTGACAAATTTTTCTCCGACAGCCAAATTGATGGACTACTCTGTTACAGTTTATAGGAGCCACAAGAGCTCAGTGGTTAGTGAACTTGACTACTAAGTAAATGAGGTCGGGTTCGGTCCTGATCGATGGCGTCAAGTTTTACCGAACCTTAAATGGTGTTTGTTTTTTTTTGTAATGGTAACTTCCACACCTGCGCATTGCTCTGGTTAACACTTAATGTACCGAAGTAAACATACGGGGGGAGGGGGGGGGGGCGCGAGAATCGAAGGAGTAAAGAATTGAAGAACACCACTGTCTTATAAATCACATTAAAATGTATTTATTAAAAAAAATACATGATACACCATAAGATCTTTAGCAGAAAGAGTCATAGAGGTGTAGACAGATCAAGACGTACGTTTCGTAGATTATACCAACGCATTTGACAAAGTAAAGCATCAAGAAATAATCAAAAATAAACGTAGACAGCAAAAGATCCATGAATAATAAAGAACGTGTACTGGCAACAAACATCGACCATAAGAACTGGAAACAAATTTTGAATATTTTAACAAATAAAACAGGGTGGTAGACAAGGTTGTGTGCTGTCACCAGATTTGTTTAATATTTATAGTGAGATTATTTTAAGATCCATAAGGGGCATGCCTGGAATAACAATCGTTGTTAATAATATAAATAATCTAAGGTATGCTGATGATACAGTCTTAATAGCTAAGATTGATAATAAGTTACAGGAAATGTTAGACATTATAGTGAAAAAAAAACAAACATAAAGGACTCACACTTAACAGCAAAAAGACAGAAGTAATGGTCACAACAAAGAAAAAGGCATCACCTCAGTGCAAAATAAAACAAGTGGAACAATATTAAAACAAGTAAATGAATTTAAATATTTGGGAACTTTGTTAACCTCAGACGGAAGATGAACAATAGAGGTGATATGCACAATGGTTCAGGCAAAAGCAGCTTTCCAAAAAATGAGGAACATACTATGCAATCCATTTTTGACAATAGAAACAAGAAAATGAGTTCTTAAATGTTATGTAGAGTAGTATTAAGATATGGATGCGAATCATGGACAATTGGACAACAGACAAGAAAATCACTGGAGTCTGTAGAAATGTGGTTTTACAGAAGAATGTTGAGAGTATCATGGACAGCTAAGAAGAGTAATGAAGATGTTCTGAGAGAGGTCAAAGCAAAAAGAGAACTAATTTCCAATTTTAGGAAGAAAAAATAATAATTTTTTGGAAATGTAATGAGAAGAGAACAGCTGGAATATATTGTAACAACTTGGAAAATTGAGGGATGAAGAGATATAGGGAAGCAAGAGAAAAGATACCAGACAGCTTAAGAGAATGGCTTGGCAGAAGGTCAAGAACAGAACTGATAAATGACTGTCGAGTTCGAAAGTTTTGGAGAGACACAATCACCTACGCCAGCAGGCTTGGTACTTTATCATGATGATATTTGCCAGATCCGTCTTCACTTGCTGCAACTACCTTAATTTAAAATTACAGGCATGGTGCTTGATGATGATGATTGAAAAAAAAATGTTTTATACATCACATAAGAGATGATTGAAGTAGGATTATATCATCATCATAGAGTGCCGTCTACGCAACGAAGGTTGGCTACCATGGAGCGCCATTCTGCTCTTTCTCTTGCTTTGATGGTGCAGGTTGCCATAGGATGATTTTTCCATCTTTTGACGTTACTCGTCCATGTTAGTCTTGGTCTTCCTCTAACCACTTTTACCTTGTATTTTCTCCTCCAGTATTACTTTTAGTAGACTATTGTGTCTTTTAACATGGCCCAAAAATTTGTCTTGTTTGAATTGTGCTTAGTAGTTCACTTTTTATTTTTAGTTATTTTAAGACTTCATCGTTTGTTTTCTTTTCCTTCCATCCAATTCTACCTATTCTTCTACGTATACACATTTCAAAGGCTTCAATTCTCTGTTCTGTTTTCTTGTCTAATGTCTATGTTTCTGCACCATATAGGAATATTGAGAAGATATAAAATTTGGCTATTCTTAGTTTTAGCCCTGGTGTTATTTGTTTTGATGTTAGTGTGTTCTAGGATTATAATGTAGTAAACAATGTTAAAATACAATAATAATTTATATAAAAAATGCCTCATAATCTGTGATCAATTAACATTATCTCATTTCACTTAGCAGATCTTGAAATGAGATCGATCATATTTGCTTTTTTTCTATATAATTATATCCTTCCATAATTAATACTATTTTTGAACACACACGCAGTTTTCCTTCACAATTAGTACACTATCTATCTATCTATTGGCCTTTCAAGCCGTAGCCGGCCCATAGGGCGTAGACCAAGATACTCCTTCTCCTATCTGAATTTTTGTTCTAGCAGTTTTCAATTCTTTTAAAGATATTTTATCAAATCTCGCCATGTGTCTCTGTTCTGTTCAAGCAGCTCTATCTCATTGAGGGAGCCGAATCCTGCTGCTCTTGCCTCTCTCATCAATGTTATTCTCAGTGTCTCCATGAGTCTTCCTCTTTTTCTCTTACCTGTTGTTTCCCATATAAGGGCTTGTTTTGCTATTCGGTTATTATCTCTTCTCATCACATGTCCAACATGCAGGCAGATGTGTTAGTACACTACAGCTAAAAAAACGTATATGTTTATTTATATAAAGTTATATGCCAAACGATCACGAAGATACAGACTTTCATTAATGGATGCTTACGCAGGATAAAAGGATGGAAATGGCAGGACAAAATCACTAACATAGAATTATGGAAATGTACCAAACACCAGTGGCTAAAGAGATAAAGCGAAGACGATGGCGCTGGATATGACACATACTACGGAAGCCAACTAAAAGTATTACACAACAGGCCCTTTTTTGGAATCCCCAGGGGAAAAGACAAAATGGAAGACCAAAGAATTCTTGAAGAAGACAGATAGAAGCAGAGATGAAGATAATGAGGAAGACATGGAATGATCTTAAAAGAATGGCAAAAAACAGAACGACGTGGAAAGTGTTTGTTCAAGACCTATGCTCCACTGGGAGCTAAAAAGGTAGAAGAAGATGTGCCAAACGACACGACAAAATGCTCTACTTTCTTGTAAACAATCATGAGCAATGTATTCGAAAAAAAGCCGATTTGTATTTACTCTGAGACTAAAGCGATATCGAATAACACAAAAACGTGCTATGAATCGTTACAAACATTAGTATGTATTAAACATTATAGTAGAAGAGATGCGATTTATTTCTTGCATGACCTATGAGATAAAACCCCACGGTACGTTATAATTGTGTTTGTGCAGGTAGTTTACTATAAGAAGACATGTGATTTATTCCTTGCATGACCTATGAGATAAAACCCCACGGTACGTTATAATTGTGTTTGTGCAGGTAGTTTACTATAAGAAGACATGTGATATATTCCTTGCATGACCTATGAGATAAAACCCCACGGTACGTTATAATTGTGTTTGTGCAGGTAGTTTACTATAAGAAGACATGTGATTTATTCCTTGCATGACCTATGAGATAAAACCCCACGGTACGTTATAATTGTGTTTGTGCAGGTAGTTTACTATAAGAAGACATGTGATTTATTCCTTGCATGACCTATGAGATAAAACACAACGGTACGTTATAATTGTGTTTGTGCAGGTAGTTTACTATAAGAAGACATGTGATTTATTCCTTGCATGACCTATGAGATAAAACCCCACGGTACGTTATAATTGTGTTTGTGCAGGTAGTTTACTATAAGAAGACATGTGATATATTCCTTGCATGACCTATGAGATAAAACCCCACGGGACGTTATAATTGTGTTTGTGCAGGTAGTTTACTATAAGAAGACACGTGATATATTCCTTGGTTGACCTATGAGATAACACCCCGCGGTACGTTATAATTGTGTTTGTGCAGGTAGTTTACTATAAGAAGACATGTGATTTATTCCTTGCATGACCTACGAGATAAAACACAACGGTACGTTATAATTGTGTTTGTGCAGGTAGTTTACTATAAGAAGACATGTGATTTATTCCTTGCATGACCTACGAGATAAAACACAACGGTACGTTATAATTGTGTTTGTGCAGGTAGTTTACTATAAGAAGACATGCGATTTATTCCTCGAACAGAAAATCAAGATAAACCACAATCCATGTCTGTAGCTTGAGAGTTACCCGAACTACACCACAAACAACTTTCTTGTAAATGAAACCCAAATTGGAGGATAGACCCCCGAAGAGATCTGACCAAATTGTTGTAAGCTCATGATCATGTGACGTAAAGCGAAATTCAGTGGATCCAGCACATAAATGAACCAAGGGAATGTAAACAGAGAACCGTGTCGCGTCCACGGTGTCAGGGAGTACAGCAGTTTTAGGAAGAACTATTTAGCGTTCCAGTCAGCCAGCGAACAATATTTAATAAAGATGTAATAGTATCGAGTATATATTCCTTCCTCACTCCACAAGAGAGATGTAGATATATCTATTGCTCCTCTGTTGGCCTTTCCGGATGGTATGTTTTGTATATGTTTCTAAGATTCCATCAATGTAACTTTCTTTCTTGACCAGGTCTTGACTTTGGTGTTCTTGTAGACTTTTTTGAAGGGTGGTGGTGTGTTCTTGTTTTTATGCCATATCACGTGGCTAAACAATTGTTAATGTGTTTCAATAATGTATCCAAACACGCGAGTTATCCCAAGCTTTTGTATCAGTTATTCACATGTTTATTAACATGCATTTAAAATATTTCATTACGGTAGCAATTTGTCTCCCTGTTGGGTAGTCTATTGACCAGATCTGTTATTGACAGCACAATGTTGAAATAAAGATTATCTTTTGAGATGTCCGTTTTGTCTTTTGTGCTATATCCTTGTTGGACAACACACGTGTCATCTGCTCGATAATTTCACAAACTTTATTGCAGTTGAGTCTATTTCTGCAGCCTGAGAATTATTATTGGTCATTAGACAAACGTTATACATAAATACAACCACATGTTTTATTTGACTTATGTCTGACGTTCGGTAAACTCACAGAAAAGGTCTGCAACAACGGGAAACTAGCACTAATGACCAAACTCTTAATATATCAAACTTGTATGCATTGCACACTACTATATGGATCTGAATCCTGTACAACATACGAACAACGGCTAAATGTCTTCCACACGCGATGTCTCCTTAGTCTTACTTATAATGTACATCAAATGGCAGGACACGATAACCAACTAACTATCCTGCAAAGTGTTAAAACCCCAACCATCCTGTCGATGCACATATGTCGAAAACTACGATGGCTGGGGCACTTCCAGCGAATGGACGAAAGAGGCATCCCCAAGCAAATACTATATGGTGAACTAACACACGGAAAAAGCCGTATCGGCAGACCTAAACTACAATATAGCGATATATGTAAATCATCTCTGAATGACGTCTCCGTCTGTGAAAATGACTGGGAACATCTAGCAAGTGATCGTTCATCATGGAGAACATGTATAAGGAATGGTCTAACATCATTTGAGACTGTGCTAAGGGAAAACATAGAAGAGAAAAGACTCATGAAAAAGTATGGAAAATCATGTGTATCAGTGGGTCTGACTTGATAATTCTATGGCCGTGTGTGTTTGTCAAACATTGGTAGAATTAGCCACGAGAGAAACTGTTCGACAAAAACAAAACCTGATAAACCCAAAAAAATGTGTTCAATAGCCTCCACTAGACCGTCTGACAAGACGAAAAGGACCACATAGTTTGGCGTTATGTTCACTCTTTTTTTCACTTACAGTACTAAAGATTATGTTAGTTGATGTCGATTTCCTTGTTGTGCTATGTGTCCAATTAGGAAATAAGTTAATCACAATTAATTCTCGGTATGTGTTTTCGCAGTACTTATATTTACCCATAACACTAGCACATAATCGTCTGCGAATAAACTCGCATTAATATATGGATAAAAAGACACTACTTTACCATGCATGTCTTTATCTGAGCACCATTGCACAAATATAGATACATATTGCTCTATTTTGCTGACTACAGATGCGTCTTGACAGGCGCGGTTAAAATCTTGCACACATCTCCTGGATGATTCAGTTATCCTGGAACAAAACAGCTTAATGTGAGTGCAGCGGTCAGCATAAAGATAAGTAAATCACGACCAGTCATGCAGGTGAGTAACACAAAATCAACTTAATGTGAGTGTAGCGGTCAGCATAAAGATAAGTAAATCATAACCAGTCATGCAGGTGAGTAACATAAAATCAACTTAATGTGAGTGTAACGGTCAGCATAAAGATAAGTAAATCATAACCAGTCATGCAGGTGAGGAACACAAAAACAACATAATGTGAGTGTAGCGGTCAGCATAAAGATAAGTAAATCACGACCAGTCATGCAGGTGAGGAACACAAAAACAATATAATGTGAGTGCAGCGGTCAGCATAAAGATAAGTAAATCACGACCTAGTCATGCACATGAGTAAAACAAAGAACTTAATATGAAGAGAAAACAATACAATTAAGAACGTTGTAGTAGGTTCTACTGCAGCAATGTTAACTAGCGTCAGCTTGTGCTGTATGTGTGCCTGATATATACGGAGCTGTAAACCGTCATTTAAACCGTAGACAGAATGCATGTTTCCGTTCTGTATTCTATATTATTAGTAGTCAGTAAGAACATACACCCATATCAAGCAGCAAACTTCAGTCGCAAGCGATAGATATTCATCCTTAGCAACAGACGTCAATCCCTAGAAATAGGTGTATCCCTTTCAGCAGATGTAATCCCTCACAATGTTCATTCATCTGTAGCAACAGACGTCAATCCCTAGAAATAGATGTATCCCTTTCAGCAGACGTAATCCCTCACAATGTTCATTCATCTGTAGCAACAGGGATTCATCTCTAACAACATACGTTCATTTCTAACAACGGACATTCAACACCTTACGCCCATACAACAGAAAACTCTTGTTCTGACATTGTCCAAACATTATTTCGCCATGCGACATCTGCATTGAGTGTTTTAGTTTGTTTACGACAAAAGACTGAGTGTTTCCATTGTTACATGACATAAACAAATAGTTCTTCCACCCCCTCAATCGTGTATAAGCTCAAGAATAACAGAAAGGAAATCATGTAGTTGGAAATTACAATTAATAGAAACAAAATTACGTGAATGAAATGTCAGAATTGAAATATATAAAAACTATGTTTAGATCGGTGCTATACAGAACCAATTCTGACCTATGGAAGCGAATCATGGACAGTAGACAAACAAATGAAAAGACGATTAGAGGCCACAGAGATGGGATTTCTCAGAAGAATGTTGAAAGTTCCCTGGACAGCTAAAAAGACCAATCGAGAGGAAGTTCTCGAAGAGGCCAATACAAAAAAGGGAGCTCTTAAAAAACATCAGAAAGAAGCAATCAACATTTTTCGGGCACATCATGAGAAGAGGAAAGTTGGAATTCTTGGTTACAAGTGGCAAACTAAAAGGAAAGAGAGATCGCGGGCGACAACGAGAGAAAATATTGGATAGCTTGGTGTCATGGCATGGAAAACAGTCAACAACAGAACTGATACGATGCACTGTAGATAGAAGATTGTGGAGGAACATAATCACCTACGCCAACCGGTATGGCACATGAAGATGATGATGATGTTTAGATCTTTAACTCCTTTCGTACATTTCACCGCAATGAGTGTCATGCCGTTTTCTGCAGCGTACGTTTCGCCGCATAGTGCGCCACGATCAAATTGATTAATGTGAACGCCATCAAACCATATTCTTTTTACATGTCCTGTATCATCTTGGTATTGGTGAAGTATAATACCTTGTTCAATTATCTAAAAATTCACATATAATATGTTATATGTAGATTGATTCTTAAAACCATGAACAATGTTGTCTCTGAAATATTTTCCGTTACGTCGATAAAAAGCTACCGTGCGGAAAGAGTTAAGTAACGAGTTTACAAATCAGTTTTAATCAGTCGCAATTGTGTAGGTGAAACTGACAGAGAGTGGTGGGGCAATATAGTGGTACAATGAGGAGGACCTCAGAAAGTGGGCTTATCTATCCTGGTAGTGAAACTTCGGGTATAAACTGCTATCAGCGAATGATTGACAAATAAATGACTGGTATGGCACTGCAGGGCCAGTATTCTGTCGAGCATCCCTAGGATGTTCTTGTTTTTACATAGAAAAATTAAGTCATATTTATAATTACTTCTATTTCTCATTTAAATTAGAAATTATTTTGTTGTAGATACTTCAGTATTAGTTAGCTATGTAGGGCTAAATATATTTACTAACATATATTTGTGTATGTATTATTTATTCCTGCTGAAGGCCTATTGGGCCGAAACGTCGCTTTGTTGTGTCGCTCATTAATTACAAAAACCATTAAACATACCATTTTTTTGTTCAATTCTTTTTATATTCTCCTTTACACTCAGCTTAACTGCAGATTCGCATTTGTATGCGGTACTTTTACATTGGCCCACAATTAACACGCTGCAACATCTAGTCAGGACAGTTGCCTTGACCCCCTCACTTTTAACAAGACGCAACTTCAAGCCAGAAAAGTTGTCTTGATCTCCCCCCCCCCCCCCATTTAACAAGTCGCAACTTGTAGTTAGAACAGTTGCCTTGACCACCCTCCACCTTCCCCCCCCCCCCTTTTAACAAGCCGCAACTTCTAACCAGAACATTTGTCTTGACTGGGAAAATTGAAATTAAAAAATCGAAAAAATGGTATGGTAAAAGCTTTACGTGATTAGTGGACGATACAGATTTAAACGACGTTTCAGTCTAATAGGCCTTCAGCAGGAACAAACAAACAATACGGTCACACAGATATGTAAGTAAATAAAAGTAATCCTACATAGATAATTAGTAACGAACATCCAAAACAAAATAATCGAAATTGATTAAAGAAAGGAAAAATGACTTCTCTGTGTCGTGGACCGTGGTCAGAATGGGAAAAGGGCGAGTCACACGGTTCTAGCTGTAATTATACCCTCTGGTCAGGTGAAGGGTTCTAAAAATATACGAGCGGGGGGAACGATGTCTAGGTAACCTCGACTGCAAAGACACTGACAATGTCTAAAAGTATCTAAGGGCCCGTAAATACATGTACACACACACACAAATGTGTGTTTACATATATACACGTACAAACAGACATGCACCTACTTATACATATCAACATACACCTACATATACATACATATATATGCATACATACTTGCACACACATACAAGCATGTATATATATATATATATATATTTATATATATATATATATATATATATATATATATATCCTTAACATATGTACACACACATGTATGTGCACACCCATACAGGGACAATCATTTATGTGTAGAAATGTGCGCAAAACGCACATATCACCAGAAGAGTACACACCGAGGTCAGTGTGGAAAAACAGAGGAAATAGAACAGTAGAATAACAGGTACTCAAAAGTCTGAGAGTGGGGTACAATAAAAACATATGAGGGGTAAGTAGCACAGAATATAGAGGTGTAGGAGAACACCGAAGTGTCTCAATGGGGACTAGTGGAGGTGAGCTATGAATGACATGACATAGTAGATAGACTAAAGAGCCCAAACATGGGCAGTAGAGAAGGCTATGCAAAAGGGAAGGAGCAATCGAAAGGGAACTATGTGTACGAGTGTGATACATTCATGCCCCTTGGGGTCAGCGAGCCATACTAGACTATGAAGCGGTTCTCCAAAGCGAATCGGCTGCGGTCGCCAGAGTGACAAAGGACAATACCGGTGATACAGATGTCGTCTTTGCCCTTGTGATCTTGGGAGTTGAAATGGGAAGATACTGGAGTGCCAGTATTCTGTTGAACATCTCGTAGATGTTCACAAAATCTTTTCGCTAATCGTCGTCCAGACTCGCCAATGTACGTCATGTGGCATCGTTGGCATATGATGGCATAAATAACGTTACGTGACACACATGTGAAGCCGTGCTTGATCTTGAACCGTCCATTAGGGAATAAGACCGAGCCAGTAGGGAACACAGAGGCACAGGTGATACAGTTCCGACAACAAGGGGCCGTATCGAAGTATTGATGAACGGAACGAGGGAGATGGCTCCTAACCATAATATCTCCCAAATTCCTGTCGCGCTTGAAGGCGATCATCGGGGGATCACTGAAAAGTAGACGGGTAATGGGATCAGAGAGGGGAATGGAACGGTAGCGGTATCTTCACAGTAGCTACATTGAAAGGGTGATACGTAAGGGTGAGTATGGTTCTCTCAGAAGGGGGGGGGTGGAATTAGTGAGTGCCTCGGGACAGGAGATAAGGAGGACTCGCTTGAGGGCAGACTGGACGATCGAATCTGGATAAAACCAACGGCTGAAGAAACCTAACATTTTTGTCTTGACGCCCCATTAACAAGCCGCAACATCTAGTCAGAATAGTTGTCTTGACTCCCCTTTAACATACATGAACGTCTAGTAAGAACAGTTGCCTTCACTCCCCATTAACAAGCCGCAACTTCTAGTCAGAACAGTTGCCTTCACTCCCCATTAACAAGCCGCAACTTCTAGTCAGAACAGTTGCCTTCACTCCCCATTAACAAGCCGCAACTTCTAGTCAGAACAGTTGCCTTGACACTCCCTCCCCCCATTAACAAGCCTCAACTTCTAGTCAGAACAGTGGACTTGACACTCCCTCCCCCCATTAACAAGCCTCAACTTCAAGTCAGAACAGTTGCCTTAACCCCCCGATTAACAAGCCTCAACAACTAGTCAGATCAGTTGCCTTGATTCCCCATTAACAAGCAGCAACATCTAGTCAGAACAGTTGCCTTGACCCCCCACCCCATTAACAAGCCGCAACTTCTAGTCAGAACAGTTGCCTTGACCCCCCACCCCATTAACAAGCCGCAACTTCTAGTCAGAACAGTTGCCTTGACAGCCCCCCCCCATTAACAAGCCTCAACTTCTAGTCAGAACAGTTGCCTTAACACCCGCTCCCCCCATTAACAAGCCTCAACTTCTAGTCAGAACTGTTGCCTTGACATCCCCCCCCCATTAACAAGCCTCAACAACTAGTCAGATCAGTTGCCTTGATTCCCCATTAACAAGCAGCAACATCTAGTCAGAACAGTTGCCTTGACCCCTCCATTAACAAGCCTCAACTTCTAGTCAGATCAGTTGCCTTGATTCCCCATTAACAAGCAGCAACATCTAGTCAGAACAGTTGCCTTGACCCCTTCATTAACAAGCCTCAACTTCTAGTCAGATCAGTTGCCTTGATTCCCCATTAACAAGCAGCAACATCTAGTCAGAACAGTTGCCTTGACCCCTCCATTAACAAGCCTCAACATCTAGTCAGATCAGTTGCCTTGATTCCCCATTAACAAGCAGCAACATCTAGTCAGAACAGTTGCCTTGACCCCTTCATTAACAAGCCTCAACTTCTAGTCAGAACAGTTGCCTTGACCCCTTCATTAACAAGCCTCAACTTCTAGTCAGAACAGTTGCCTTGACCCCCCGATTAACAAGCCTCAACAACTAGTCAGATCAGTTGCCTTGATTCCTCATTAACAAGCAGCAACATCTAGTCAGAACAGTTGCCTTGACCCCTCCATTAACAAGCCTCAACTTCTAGTCAGATCAGTTGCCTTGATTCCCCATTAACAAGCAGCAACATCTAGTCAGAACAGTCGCCTTGACCTCCCATTAACAAGCCTCAACTTCAAGTCAGAACAGTTGCCTTGACCCCTCCATTAATAAGCCTCAACTTCTAGTCAGAACAGTTGCCTTGACCCTTCCATTAAGAAGCCTCAACTTCAAGTCAGAACAGTTGCCTTGACCTCCCGATTAACAAGCCTCAACAACTAATCAGATCAGTTGCCTTGATTCCCCATTAACAAGCAGCAACCTTCTAGTCAGAACAGTTGCCTTGACCTCCCATTAACAAGCCTCAGCTTCAAGTCAGAACAGTTGCCTTGACCCCTCCATTAACAAGCCTCAACTTCTAGTCAGAAGAGTTAATTAAATATGAAGTATCATTACTACCACACGGAAACAACGTAAAACTGTCATGTGACCGTCAAAATGTCTGATACAGAGATGCAGGTTCTTCCATGTCTACACTTTCATGACGGGAAATGTCACCAACTTAGAGACCTGACAACGGCATACACCAACAATATTCACATCGTCATATTAGAGCGCACTCAGTAAATGCAAAATATGAATGAAACAAGAAATCCACCAGGTCTAAACAGCCATCACTCTATGTCAAGCAAACAAATAAATACAGAGAATGACATAGCTGACAATATTTCTTATACTGAATGTAATAATATTACAAGCAAACTGAAATGTAATTCCTTGTTCCCCTGTTCACGTGGGTCACTATAAATGTAACCGTTACGATCTAATGGGTGACCACCACTCTAAAACAAAGTGTAAAGCTTAGCGAGGTCACCCGTAACGTTTGCATGTCTATCTTCAAGAAATAAATTAAGTCAAAGCAAATTATGTGGAGTAGGACAGATGAAATCAAAGATGTGTGGTGTATATAGGCAGACTTTGGGAAATGTTAATACACACTCGGAAAATAATGTGGAGTAAAAGTAAAAAAAGAAAGTAAAGGGCCCCCATCACGCCAATTGGCGTAAGGGAATATGGAGTTAGTGACCATATATTTTACAGACCTTTAGCACATGATTTTTGGGTAATGTGTCGGTATTACGCCCATGTCGCTTTACTTTCCCCAAAAATGTGCGTTACCCATTTAAGGCTGGGTGAACCCGGAGACTGTCGGTTGGGATCAACCCTACTTCTTGTCCGTTATAGTCCGGTACACTAACCACTGAGCTATCGCGGCTGCCAATGTGGAGTGGGAAAGAGAAAATATAAGATGCATGGTATAAAGGGAGACTTTGAGCAAATGTTAATACTCACCCGCAAAATAATCCAAACATCTCCCCATTGAAAACTAGATCTCTGCCTCCTCTGTTTTTCATATAGCGAAACGCGTTAATTCTAGCAACACAGTTCTCCAGTTTGAAACAGTCGGTTTCCGTAGCAGAAAGTATAGCAGCCTCTAAACAACCAACATAAGGAATAAATCTTTATGGAACAATTTACACAAAACAGAACATTAATTGTTGATTGAACCCTGCCTTACATTATTGTCTCCGTCAGTATTTAATTTATATGTATATATATATATATATATGTATTATATATATATATACAAATATATATATATATATATATATATATATATATATATATATATATACTATTACACACACACATATATATACACATATATATATATTTATATATATATATATATATATATATAGACTAATATATATAATGCTAGAAAGACAGACAGAAAGACAGGCAGGCAGACAGACAGATAGACAGACAGACAGACAGACAGACAGACAGACAGATAGATAGATAGATAGATAGATAGATAGATAGATAGATAGATAGATAGATAGATAGATAGATAGATAGATAGATAGATAGATAGATAGATAGATAGATAGATAGATAGATAGATAGATAGATAGATAGATAGATAGATAGATATAGATAGATAGATAGATAGATAGATAGATAGATAGATAGATAGATAGATAGATAGATAGATAGATAGATAGATAGATAGATAGATAGATAGATAGATAGATAGATAGATAGATAGATAGATAGATAGATAGATAGATAGATAGATAGATAGATAGATAGATAGATAGATAGACGGTGAGATAGAGAGTCAGATATATAGATAGAAAAACCATATCTACTGACGACAGTCTGTGTATATTAATCACGAACATTATAATATTAACACATCACATATTTTATACCAAGTTTATCCCATATAATGTCCATTCAAATGTTAGCACAAATGACCCTTTGGAACAGTTGCATTTAACCAAGTGAATAAATGAATGGAGACAAATACTAATTATGGAATATTATTATGGAGGGAAACTACCGACTCGATTGATCTGCGAATCATTTCAACGGGAGAATAAAGATTACATCACACGGAAACAAAATAACAACAAATAATCCACAACAGAAAAAAATAAAGCATAAAAGACAATCCGAAGCAGAATCAAATCCCTACTACACGACACAACGCCTTGCCATGAGATACAAGCGTTTGAGCACACGTCCAACTAAGCTACCTAAAATTATAGCTACCAGTGGTGATGTCTTTCATGCATGTCTACTCATGAAGTACAGATCCTGATCCTGTCTATTGTTCTTTGTTTTTTTTCTTCTTCTGTTGTTCATTATTTATGATCTTTATTTTCTGTGTGATGTCAACATACTGCTCTCCTGATGTGATTAGCTGATAAATCACTGACCGTTAAACAAGACGTTTGTGGCCTACCTGTCAAGTCAAATAGAACATTAAACTTCTAGACTCACAAATCGTTTCCTAAGTAACCAACTGGAAGAACACAAAAACAGAACAGAGAAAGTACTTGATGAGCTATATATCCTGTATTTGGCTTATCAAAGCAAATCTCCTCAGGTCTGTGTGTCTCTTTATGTGTTCACCATGTTTCTGTTGTCTTACACAAATTACAACTTACCGTCCTTACTCTATGCTCATGTTCTTTATGAGTATCTTTGTGCAGCACCACCGAGAATGGCGTGTAACTTACCAACCAGAACCAGGACACAAGTCACGTAAGCAGCTTTCATCATGTCTCCTTTTGGCCGATCGTCTTGTCACGCAGTGTCAAGTAGCAGTCGTTGTTGATTTTGAAAGTCCGGAGATAGCTTGAGTTGAATCCAAAAGGTATCCAAGGCTATATATAGCATATAGCGATATTATAAATCTTGTGATTACATAAAAAGAAAGCAATAAAAAATACCAGTTTATAACGTTTATTATGAGTCATAACTAATTAAATATTGTAATTTCGTCAGCGTCCATGCGTTTTGTTGGAAATTACAAATTGTGTATCCCTCCCCCTTACTGGTACACTTTATTTGATTCGTTAAATATATATTACATGTGCGCAGTACAATCCCATTGGTTAGGTCCTAGACTCGTGCTGATGTTGCAAGCAGGGAACAGATAGTAAACGTCAGGTAATTGTTTAAATGCACAACTTATTAATTAAGTTGGTGCAGTACCAATCATCATCATCATCACCATGCGCAATACCGATCGGCGTAGACGATCATGTCCTTCCACAATTCTCTATCTACAGTGCATCGAATCAGTTCTGTTGTTGACTGTTGTCTATGCCATGGCACCAAGCTATCTAGTATTTTCTCTCTTTGTCGTGCGGGATATCTCTTTCCTTATATTTTGCCAGTTGTAACCAAGTATTCCAACTTTCCTCTTCTCATGATGTGCCCGAAGAATGTTGATTGTTTCTTTCTGATATTTTTAGGAGCTACCTTTTGTGTTAGCCCATTTGATAATTTCCTCGCTGGTCTTTTTACTAGTACCAAT
The DNA here is from genome assembly GCA_032433765.1 of Megaustenia siamemsis. NCBI lineage: Eukaryota > Metazoa > Mollusca > Gastropoda > Stylommatophora > Ariophantidae > Megaustenia > Megaustenia siamemsis. Next base: position 57,082,662 of record JAVIAB010000159.1, read on the forward strand.
AGGGAGAATAAACCGACACGTAACCAAATATCTAGAGACACCAGAATATACTAAAAAAAGAACTTTCTTTCTCTGAGACGTTATTTCAGCAGTTAAATGACGTACCCAGTTGAATAAAGGAAATGCGCATTACAGTTTTATATTGATCAATAATTATGTGTTGTTATTTTAAAAATAAAACCCGTCTTCATACGAGGCTATTTTCTGAGGAAAATTCCACTGACCCAATTTATTATGACGTCACACTACCGGGGAAGGCAACATTCAGTCTGATAGAAGCTACATAAAATATGGTTCAACATTTTAGTAACAAAGTTATTGACTTCGGTTTTCTGGCTATTGGAGAAATGTGAAACATCAAAAACCAGTCACATTAAACGTGGGCCCTACAGGAAGTATTTTGTTATATCATGTTCAAACTTATGATCTATCTATCTATCTATCTATCTATTGACCTTTCGAGCCGTAACCGGCCCATAGGGCGTAGACCAAGATACACCTTCTCCTATATGAATTTTTGTTCTAGCAGTTTTCTTTTAAAGATATTTTATCAAATCTCGCCATCTGTCTCTGTTCTGTGCAAGCAGTTCTATCTCATTGAGGGAGCCGATTCCTGCTGCTCTTGCCTCTCTCATCAATGTTCTTCTCAGTGTCTCCCTGGGTCTTCCTCTTTTTCTTTTACCTGTTGTTTCCCATATGAGGGCTTGCTTTGCTATTCGATTATTATCTCTTCTCATCACATGTCCAACGTATGACCATCGTCTTTTCTTTATTACTGAAGATATTAGTGGTTGATTGGCGATTTCTCTAATTTCCTCGTTTGTTTTGAATTCGTTCCATTCTATACCAAGTATTTTCCTTAGACATTTATTTTCGAATGCGTTCAACTTTGTTTCTATATCTCTTGTTGTTTTCCAGCTTTCACACGCATACGTAAGGGTTGATAGTACATTTGATTTGAATAGCCTAAGTTTTGTGTTTGTGCTAATGAGTTTTGATTTCCACAACTTTTCAAGGCTTCTGAAAGACATTGCTGCTTTAGCCAGTCTGATTCTAATTTCTTTGCTCGTATCCCCTTCTCGATCAATGTGACTTCCAAGATAGATAAAGTGATCGATCTCTTCTACTGGTTTGTTTTCCATGTATATTTTGTCACTTGTTGGAATTAAACTTTTCATGACTTTAGTCTTTTCATGATTGACCTCAAGCCCAATTTTGCTGGCTATTGATGATAGTTCATTTGTGTTTTCCTGCATCGTTTTTATCTGATTGCTGATGAGAACTATGTCATCAGCAAAGTCCAGGTCCTCCAAATGGTCTCCTTGTATCCATTCGATGCCTTTATTACCAGTGCAGCATTTCTTCATTATGAAGTCCATAACAATTCCAAATAACAAGGGCGATAAAATACATCCTTGTTTAACCCCAGTTTCTATTGGGAAACATTCGCTCAGTCCTTCCTCTGTTCGAACTGCACATGTGTAACCATCATACATGTCTTTGATAATATTTATGATTTTTGATGGTAAGCCATATTGCTTCAGAATTTTCCACAAAGAATCTCTATGAATACTATCAAATGCTTTTTTGAAGTCGATGAAGTTAAGTACAAAAGGTTTTTGCTTTTCAATGTGTTCCTCCAATATAAGTTGTAGAGTGAAAATGTGGTCAAGACAGCTTCTCCCTTTTCTAAACCCAGCCTGTTCTTCACGCATTACTGTATCTATTGAATCCTTTATTCTATTTAGGATGATTTTACAGAATAATTTTGAGGCAACTGACAAAAGTGTCACGCCTCTCCAATTGTTACAATCTCTAAGATTGCCCTTTTTTGGGATCTTAACAATGATTCCTTTTTTCCATTTATGAGGCGTCTTCTCTGTTTTCCAAATGATGTTGAACATTTTTTGGAGATGTATTAAATTATGGCTATCAATTGCCTTGAGGATCTCAGCTGTTAACTTATCCTCTCCAGCAGCCTTGTTATTGGTCATTAGCTTTAAGGTGGTTTCTATTTCACTCAAGGTGAAGTCATCTAAATTTACATCTAATTCTGCTGCTGGTGTTTCAGCTTCAAAATCTATTAAACTGTGAGGTAGTGGACGGTTAAGAATTTCTTTGAAGTGTTCCGCCCAACGGGCTTTTATGTCTGCGCTTGTTGTTAGCATTAATCCAGATTTGTCTAGAATTGGTGTTCCACTGGATGTATAGGTGTTTGTCAGCATCTTTTGTACAGTATAAAGAGTTCTGCTGTCTCCTGTAATTGCAGCTGTCTCTGCTTTCTCTGCCAAGTTGTCTATATAAGCTCTTGTATCTCTTCTTGCCGAACTTTTCACTTTGTTGTCTAATTCTTTGTATGTTGCTTTTGCCAGAACCTTTCCAAGATCTGTCTTTACATTAGTCATGGCTCTCTTCGCTTCTCTTCTTTCTTTGATGTATTTCCATGTGGTGTCTGAGATCCAAGCTCGTTTTTCCATTTTCTTCAGTCCAGCACTTGCTTCTGCTGCTGTCATTAGTATTTTGCTCTGTGAGTCCCACATTTCATTGATATCTAAGTCTATTTCACCAAGTGCTGAATAACAATTACTTAGCTCTATGTTAAACTTTTCCTTTATTGCTTCATCTTTCAGTTTATGACTATCAATTTTATGTGTAATTGACCTCTTCTGTTGGTTTCTAAATTTTAATCTTATTTTCCCAATGCACAGGTTGTGGTCACTATTAACATCAGCACCTCTGTATGCTCTTACATCTATTAATGATGATCTGAATTGTTGTTTAATACATAGGTGGTCAATTTGATTTGATGTTCTATCATCAGGAGATATCCATGTTGTTTTGTGGATATTTTTATGTGGAAATAATGTCCCACCTATAACTAAATTTTCTATTAAACATAATTCTATTAATCTTTCTCCATTCTGGCTTGTTGTATTACAGCCTTCTCTCCCCATCACATGTTCCACTCCTGCGTTATCTTGTCCTACTTTGGCGTTGAAGTCTCCCATTACAATTAAAAGATCGTGTTTTGGTATTTTGTTTATAAGTTGTTGCAGTTGGTTATAAAAATCATCCTTAACTTCATCATCAGCTTCGTTAGTAGGCGCATAACATTGAATAATTGAAAGTCTTCCATGTTTTGTTTTGTATCGTGTTCGTATCAGACGGCTATTTACCGGTTCCCATTCTAATAAACTTCTTGCAGCTTTGTCTGTCATCATTATGCCTACTCCTTCACGGTGTTTTCCATCTTCCCTTCCAGAAAAAAACTACTATTTTATTATCAATAGATCTCCTACCTGTTCCAGGCCAGCGCATTTCGCTTAATCCTAAAATATCTAGATCGTATCTGTCCATCTCGCTCGCGACCTGTGCATGTTTCGTCGGAGCGGCCATTGTTCGCACATTCCAGAATCCTATTTTTGTTGTTGTTTTAGGGCCGAAAAAACTATCACTACTATCTACTGCTAATTTACACATTCTGTATCAGGTCTACGTTTCATTAACAACATCGTTTTTACGATAGCGGCTTGTTAAACCTCTGATCAACGGTTCTATACCAAGCCGGAGAAAAATAATTCCTCCATTTTGGAAACAACCGGAAACCAAAACTTATGATAGACACTATTTATATAGGCATACACGTAGTTGTGAGGTTGTGTGTGTTTTACTGAGATTGAAATAACAAATAATCTGGACCTTCTTCAAATCACATCAGATATAAGTGAATGTCTTAAAACTCCAGCAGTTTGAGAACAATCATGGCCGAACTCTCTAACAAGTATTCCTAATAGGGCTTCCAAGAATAGTGCAAGTGTCAGAGGTCACTGGGTCATATACATATTATTGAATTATAATTGCGTTACAAATGTTGACTCTGGAAATGAAGTGATAATCTGATACAGTTATGGGACTGTCGGTACATGGCGATGCAACTAATTGTATAATCTTCTTCTTCTGTGGTCATGACGTCATTCAGACTAGGCAGCTATCTGTTTCAGTGATCCGGTTGCCCCGTCTAGTTTCTCTTCCAGGGAGGTGGGCCACATTGTCCTTCTTACCTGTATGCTGTGGGCAGTCCTGTAGAACATGTTTAGTTGTCATGTTATCTAGGGTACAGTGGCACTTGCTGATAGTTCCTACTTTGAGTTTGATGAACATGTGATTTCTCATTCGAATGTGGCCAGTGCTTAGGCGAAGTATGATGGCTTCATCCCTCCTTGGTAGTTGGAGGTATCCGTCCCTCTCGTTATACTTTGGATGTTCTTGTTTCCATTTTTCATGACACTGGCCTTTGATGATGGATTTTGCTTCATCGTAGCTGACCAGATAGTTCTCCTGTGGAAATATACCTCCCTCCTTACCTAGTTTGACGGAGCGTTCGTTTCCGTCTATATTACAGTGTGATGGTATCCACTGGATGACCACTCTCTGAAAATTAGTGCACAGTTGGTCTAGGGTTGTTCTAAAGTCATCTAGCTCACTGTTCCTGGCTTTTCTTTTACAGATCTTAGGACTGACAGTGCATCAGTCATATCACAAATTTCTTGTGCGCGTTATATTTGTGTTGGATAGCCAGTTTTGCAGCGTCATTGAGAGCTTCAGTTTCTGTTTTATAGTTGTTTGAGAATTTCCCAGTAGCTATTGGCTTGGAGATCTCTTCCTGGTTATTCAGTCTCAAGAACACACCTCCCCCTCCATTTATGGGAGCGTTTGCGGCAGATCCATCTGTGTATATATGTGAATCATGTGGGTAGTTGTAGTTTATATGCTTTTTTCTGCTATGTGCTTTCTCTCTGTGTCTATTTGGTGCATTTTTTTCATGATTCTTATGTTTCCTTAAGTTCTGGTATTTTATGTTTCCCGTGAGGAGTCACATCAGATGGACTTATGGGGTTTAGCATTGTTTGGTACAGTACTGGATCACTAGTTATCAATTCTTTGGACATTGCAGCGAAGTTGCTCCTCTTTAATCTTCCTTTCTCGAAACCAGTTACTTTTTGGTGCATGGGGTATTTAATTGTATATGTAGTGTTGTGTGTGAGTGAGTGTGCGTGTGGTGCTTGGAATGTGAATTTGTATCACACACATTTGTATATTAGGACAACGTGGTCCACACCCACCTGCCTGAAAGAGAAACTGTATGGTTCAATCGTATCACTTAAACTGACAGCTGACTTCATAAGAGAGTTTTGAATCCTACTCTGATTGAGACTTGATCACACAGAGAAAGAGAGAGAGAGAGAGAGAGAGAGAAAGAGAGAGAGAGAGAGAACCGCACCAACTGATATAGCTCGGCTTCTGAGTTCTCTGATTGTTAGGATACATTTGATGATAAATAATATCTGACGTCTTTCATGAGTGATTAATCAAGTGGTCAAGCACACATTTTAAACAAGTCAGTACTACATCAGAACATGTCAGTTCTCGTGGTGGCGTTATCAGTCATTACTATCGAGCTATATCAGTCAAATATGATCTGCATTGATCGCTACGCTCGACTACTGGCAATGTCGTCAACGACCCCAATTAGTAATGAACATAACCCCATTTAAACAGCCAGCTACTGGGACTCACCAGATCAAAAAGTCATATAAGCTAATATCAATATCAGTAATTAGCTGACTCACATAATAATAAAACATAATACACCAGATATGAATATATTCAATAATAGGCAGCACATTAAATCCGTCATATTTTATGTTAGTGCCAAATCATAGTTTACAAATACAAACCTGTGTGGGAGAAGTGTTTGAATGACGACCTGTTTTAATTGCAACCAGAATAACAAAACTTGTAGACCAGCTTGGGAAGTGTAGCAACAAAATCAGTCCAGCTTGGGAAGTGTACCAACATAATCAGACCAGCTTGGAAAGTGTACCAACATAATCAGTCCAACATGGAAAGTGTAGCAACAAAATCAGACCAGCTTGGAAAGTGTAGCAACATAATCAGACCAGCTTGGAAAGTGTACCAACATAATCAGTCCAACATGGAAAGTGTAGCAACAAAATCAGACCAGCTTGGAAAGTGTAGCAACATAATCAGACCAGCTTGGAAAGTGTACCAACATAATCAGTCAATTGCAATTCGCAATTTAATGAGTCAACGAGGAAAAATACAAAGGGTGTGCATATGCAGTTCGGTTCCTATTGATTCGCAAACAAAAACATAGCATTCATCAAAACATCGAGTGAGTTAATTGTTTTAAATTGTTTTTATTTATTTATTTTTTTTTTTTTTTGCTTTGTAGAGACGTTGTGCACTTATCTTGACAGCAAATTCAAGTAGAGATCGGATTTAAAAAAACAATAACAAATGCATTTTATGAAGGTAACCAGAAAGGAACACAATGTACAACTATAAGCTTACTACAGTAAGTGATTTAGGTTCTGTGATGTTAATCAATACATCCGGTACAGACAGTTTTCAGTGATCTCATTATCATGTGCCATATCGGTTGGCGTAGACGATCATGACCTTTCACAATCTTCTATCTACAGTGATCTCAGACGGTGAATTAAAATGAAAATTACGAAGGGAAATAACCACATTATTCTTTAAAAAAGGTATTCTTCTCGCTTTACATTCCGTCCACAATTGCCTTTCTGCGTCCAAGGGAGATATAGTTTGCTGCTGTTTGCTCTAATTGTTGATCTCTTGTTCTCATGTTTTCTAACGTTTCTAATTGTCCATCAATCTATGTTTTCTTGGTCCACCGTTGTGTCTGGTGTTCTGGTTGTGGGTCTCCTGTTCTCATGTTTTCTAACGTTTCTAATTGTCCATCAATCTATGTTTTCCTGGTCCACAGTTGTGTCTGGTGTTCTGGTTGTTGATCTCTTGTTCTCATGTTTTCTAACGTTTCTAATTGTCCATCAATCTATGTTTTCCTTGTCCACCGTTGTGTCTGGTGTCCTGGTTGTATCTGTTGAATGTCCATTGTGTTTGGACTTTCTGTCTTATCAAGTGGCTAAATATGATATCTGCTGTTTATTTATGAATTCAATGGCAGGGATTAGTCCTGAGCTTTTTTCTAGGCTCTCCATTTATGATTATATCTCTGAGGCCCATTCCTGTCATGCGTCTAGCACATTTTATAACAGCGGTGGTGGCTTTTCTTATTGTTCTAGAGTCTATAGTTTAAGTGACATTGGTAGTACAACGTTGGAATGGAGTCGATGCTGTAGAGCGCCCGTTTTACCTGTCGTGTTATCCCATTGATTGATGCAGTGCTGACCGCTGACCGACAATTTGACAAGCTTTGTCGCCTCTTGAGTTCATTTTCTCTGCTTTTGAATTATATTGAGGTCCATAAGTGCTCTGGTCTCCTCCAAATAAATTCCTGGGCGTGTAGTGACTAACGACGCCAATGATAATTGTTCTCTTTATCCAACTAGAAAGTCACATTTAAAGTCGCTATGTTTTCAAAGTTATCAATAACTGAGTGTTCTTGACTATTCCAATAAATCCCAGCGGTTATGTTCGAGGCTAGTCGTGGATAGTTCAATCGTCAATATTTCATGAGTTGTTCATGGGTGGCTGATTCCTTAAGCTCGGCCGCTCGATCGATAATTGCGCTTTGCTTGTCATAATGAGATTGGAGCAATCTTGCTACATAAGACAATCAATGGATTTGTTTGTGAGAACAAAACACTAAAACATCACAAATAAATAATTGATCGGCAAGCTGGGCCGTCACAACCTGCACGGTTTTGGTGAGCAGGAAAAGCGGTGATTTCTATATCAAACTTATGGGTGGGGTGTTTTCTATATCAATCATGTGTGAGTGGGGAGTTTTCTATATCAACAGTGTGGGTGTGGTGTTTTCTATATCAAACGTATGGGTGTGGTGTTTTCTATATCAAACATGTGGGTGGGGTGTTTTCTATATCAAACATGTGGGTGAGGTGTTTTCTATATCAAATATGTGTGAGTGGGGAGTTTTCTCTATCAAACGTGTGGTGTGGTGTTTTCGATATCAAACGTATGGGTGGGGTGTTTTCTCTACCAAACGTGTGGGTGTGGTGATTTCTCTATCAAACGTGAGGTGTGGTGTTTTCTATATCAAACGTATGGGTGGGGTGTTTTCTATATCAAACATGTGTGAGTGGGGAGTTTTCTATATCAAACGTGTGGGCGTGGTGTTTTCTATATCAAACGTGTGGGTGATTTGTTTTCTATATCAAACGTATGTGCGGGGTGTTTTCTCTATCAAACGTGTGGGTGTGGTGTTTTCTATATCAAACGTGTGAGTGTGGTGTTTTCTATATCAAACGTGTGGGTGAGGTGTTTTATTTATCAAATGTATGGGTGAGGTGTTTTCTATATCAAACGTGTGGGAGAGGTTCTTTCTATTTCAAACGTGTGGATGTGGTGTTTTCTATATCAAACTTATGGGTGTGGTGTTTTCTATATCAAACGTGTGGGTGAGGTGTTTTCTATATCAAAAATATGTGAGTGGAAAGTTTTCTGTATCAAACATGTGGGTGATTTGGTGTATATGTCAAATGTGTGGGTGATTTGTTTTCTATATCAAACATGTGGGTGATTTGTTTTCTATATCAAACGTGTGGGTGTTTTGTTTCCTATATCAAATGTGTGGGTGATTTGTTTTATATATCAAAATTGTGGGTGATTTGTTTTTATATCTAACATGTGGGTGATTTGTTTTCTATATCAAACATGTGGGTGAGGTGTTTTCTATATCAAACGTGTGGGCGTGGTGTTTTCTATATCAAACGTGTGGGTGATTTGTTTTCTATATCAAACGTATGTGCGGGATGTTTTCTCTATCAAACGTGTGGGTGTGGTGTTTTCTATATCAAACGTGTGAGTGTGGTGTTTTCTATATCAAACGTGTGGGTGAGGTGTTTTATTTATCAAATGTATGGGTGAGGTGTTTTCTATATCAAACGTGTGGGAGAGGTTCTTTCTATTTCAAACGTGTGGATGTGGTGTTTTCTATATCAAACTTATGGGTGTGGTGTTTTCTATATCAAACGTGTGGGTGAGGTGTTCTATATATCAAACGTATGGGTGAGGTGTTTTCTATATCAAAAATATGTGAGTGGAAAGTTTTCTGTATCAAACATGTGGGTGATTTGGTGTATATGTCAAATGTGTGGGTGATTTGTTTTCTATATCAAACATGTGAGTGATTTGTTTTCTATATCAAACGTGTGGGTGTTTTGTTTCCTATATCAAATGTGTGGGTGATTTGTTTTCTATATCAAAATTGTGGGTGATTTGTTTTTATGTCTAACATGTGTGAGTGGGGAATTTTCTCTATCAAACGTGTGGTGAGGTGTTTTCGATATCAAACGTATGGGTGGGGTGTTTTCTCTATCAAACGTGTGGGTGTGGTGATTTCTCTATCAAACGTGTGGTGTGGTGTTTTCTATATCAAACGTATGGGTGGGGTGTTTTCTATATCAAACATGTGTGAGTGGGGAGTTTTCTATATCAAACGTGTGGGCGTGGTGCTTTCTATATCAAACGTGTGGGTGATTTGTTTTCTACATCAAACGTATGTGCGGGGTGTTATCTCTATCAAACGTGTGGCTGTGGTGTTTTCTAATTCAAACGTGTGAGTGTGGTGTTTTCTATATCAAACGTGTGGGTGAGGTGTTTTATTTATCAAATGTATGGGTGAGGTGTTTTCTATATCAAACGTGTGGGAGAGGTTCTTTCTATTTCAAACGTGTGGATGTGGTGTTTTCTATATCAAACTTATGGGTGTGGTGTTTTCTATATCAAACGTGTGGGTGAGGTGTTTTCTATATCAAAAATATGTGAGTGGAAAGTTTTCTGTATCAAACATGTGGATGATTTGGTGTATATGTCAAATGTGTGGGTGATTTATTTTCTATATCAAACATGTGGGTGATTTGTTTTCTATATCAAACGTGTGGGTGTTTTGTTTCCTATATCAAATGTGTGGGTGATTTGTTTTCTATATCAAAATTGTGGGTGATTTGTTTTTATATGTAACATGTGGGTGATTTGTTTTCTATATCAACCATGTGGGTGATATGTTTTCTATATCAAACGTATTGGAGGGGTGTTTTCTATATCAAACTTGTTTGTGGGGTGTTTTCTATATCAAAAGTGCGTGGGTGATTTATTTTCTATATCAAACGTGTGGGTGATTTGTTTTCTCTATCAAACATATGGATGATTTGTTTTCTAAACCAAACGTGTGGGTGATTTGTTTTCTATATCAAACTTTTGGGTGATTTGTTTTCTACATCAAACGTGTGGGTGATTTGTTTTCTATATCAAACATGTGGGTGATTTGTTTTCTATATCAAAAGTGTGGGTCATTTGTTTTCTATATCAAACATGTGGGTGATGTGTTTTCTAATTCAAACGTGTTGGTGGAGTGTTTTCTATATCAAACATGTATGACTATGGAGTTTTCTATATCAAACATGTATGACTATGGAGTTTTCTATATCAAATGTGTGGGTGATTTGTTATATCAAACATATGGGTGATTTGTTTTCTATATTAAATGTGTGGGTGATTTGTTTTCTATATCAAACGTGTGGGTGATTTGTTTTCTATATCAAACTTTTGGGTGATTTGTTTTCTATATCAAACGTGTGGATGACGTGTGTATTATAAATTCTAATCCCAACGTGTTTGCGATTTATTTTCTATTTCCACAGGATGTTTGTACAAGAGGAATAAAATGCAACATCTCAATGTTTCTATAGCGTTCAAGTATTCCAATAATTTAGTGAGTCTTTTTATTTTGGCGAGCGTGTAAAGTAAATCCAATACTCTCTCATGGTTACATTAATTAGCTGCTACATAAATTCCCCGTTTCACAAATGTGTATCTATTTTGGGAGCACTTTATTTTCTTTACATGAATTAGTTTGATACTTCTCACTTTGAGCGCACATTCTGAGCAGATGTTTTGTTGGAAAGCGAAGAGTTAACAAATATATCAGAATAAAAAGTTAATGACCTTGAAATTATTGGAAATGAAGCTATAAATATGACACGCTTTCCACCGATATATGTTCTGTTTAATAGTTGTCGTCCAAATAAAGATGAACCCAGTATGTTCACATATTAATCACTAGTTTAAGAACAATCTGTGAATATGTAATAGCAATAGTTGTCTTCAGAAGAAAGTTGGATCATTGGAAACTGTAACTGTTCGGTGAGACCGCCAGCAGTACCTAACCATCAACAGCAGATATATCTCTACAAGTAAACCAGTAACAGTCATGTTGGCTTGTCTAAACATCATCACGAGGCTATTCATCAACAGCAGATATATCTCTACAAGTAAACCAGTAACAGTCATGTTGGCTTGTCTAAACATCATCACGAGGCTATTCATCAACAGCAGATATATCTCTACAAGTAAACCAGTAACAGTCATGTTGGCTTGTCTAAACATCATCACGAGGCTATTCATCAACAGCAGATATATCTCTACAAGTAAACCAGTAACAGTCATGTTGGCTTGTCTAAACATCATCACGAGGCTATTCATCAACAGCAGACATATCTCTACAAGTAAACCAGTAACAGTCATGTTGGCTTGTCTAAACATCATCACGAGGCTATTCATCAACAGCAGATATATCTCTACAAGTAAACCAGTAACAGTCATGTTGGCTTGTCTAAACATCATCACGAGGTTATTCATCAACAGCAGATATATCTCTACAAGTAAACCAGTAACAGTCATGTTGGCTTGTCCAAACATCATCACGAGGCTATTCATCAACAGCAGATATATCTCTACAAGTAAACCAGTAACAGTCATGTTGGCTTGTCCAAACATCATCACGAGGCTATTCATCAACAGCAGGTATATCTCTACAAGTAAACCAGTAACAGTCATGTTGGCTTGTCTAAACATCATCACGAGGCTATTCATCAACAGCAGATATATCTCTACAAGTAAACCAGTAACAGTCATGTTGGCTTGTCTAAACATCATCACGAGGCTATTCATCAACAGCAGATATATCTCTACAAGTAAACCAGTAACAGTCATGTTGGCTTGTCTAAACATCATCACGAGGCTATTCATCAACAGCAGATATATCTCTACAAGTAAACCAGTAACAGTCATGTTGGCTTGTCTAAACATCATCACGAGGCTATTCATCAACAGCAGATATATCTCTACAAGTAAACCAGTAACAGTCATGTTGGCTTGTCCAAACATCATCACGAGGCTATTCATCAACAGCAGATATATCTCTACAAGTAAACCAGTAACAGTCATGTTGGCTTGTCCAAACATCATCACGAGGCTATTCATCAACAGCAGATATATCTCTACAAGTAAACCAGTAACAGTCATGTTGGCTTGTCTAAACATCATCACGAGGCTATTCATCAACAGCAGATATATCTCTACAAGTAAACCAGTAACAGTCATGTTGGCTTGTCTAAACATCATCACGAGGCTATTCATCAACAGCAGTTATATCTCTACAAGTAAACCAGTAACAGTCATGTTGGCTTGTCTAAACATCATCACGAGGCTATTCATCAACAGCAGATATATCTCTACAAGTAAACCAGTAACAGTCATGTTGGCTTGTCCAAACATCATCACGAGGCTATTCATCAACAGCAGATATATCTCTACAAGTAAACCAGTAACAGTCATGTTGGCTTGTCCAAACATCATCACGAGGCTATTCATCAACAGCAGATATATCTCTACAAGTAAACCAGTAACAGTCATGTTGGCTTGTCCAAACATCATCACGAGGCTATTCATCAACAGCAGATATATCTCTACAAGTAAACCAGTAACAGTCATGTTGGCTTGTCTAAACATCATCACGAGGCTATTCATCAACAGCAGTTATATCTCTACAAGTAAACCAGTAACAGTCATGTTGGCTTGTCCAAACATCATCACGAGGCTATTCATCAACAGCAGATATATCTCTACAAGTAAACCAGTAACAGTCATGTTGGCTTGTCCAAACATCATCACGAGGCTATTCATCAACAGCAGGTATATCTCTACAAGTAAACCAGTAACAGTCATGTTGGCTTGTCTAAACATCATCACGAGGCTATTCATCAACAGCAGATATATCTCTACAAGTAAACCAGTAACAGTCATGTTGGCTTGTCTAAACATCATCACGAGGCTATTCATCAACAGCAGATATATCTCTACAAGTAAACCAGTAACAGTCATGTTGGCTTGTCCAAACATCATCACGAGGCTATTCATCAACAGCAGATATATCTCTACAAGTAAACCAGTAACAGTCATGTTGGCTTGTCCAAACATCATCACGAGGCTATTCATCAACAGCAGATATATCTCTACAAGTAAACCAGTAACAGTCATGTTGGCTTGTCTAAACATCATCACGAGGCTATTCATCAACAGCAGTTATATCTCTACAAGTAAACCAGTAACAGTCATGTTGGCTTGTCTAAACATCATCACGAGGCTATTCATCAACAGCAGGTATATCTCTACAAGTAAACCAGTAACAGTCATGTTGGCTTGTCCAAACATCATCACGAGGCTATTCATCAACAGCAGATATATCTCTACAAGTAAACCAGTAACAGTCATGTTGGCTTGTCCAAACATCATCACGAGGCTATTCATCAACAGCAGTTATATCTCTACAAGTAAACCAGTAACAGTCATGTTGGCTTGTCTAAACATCATCACGAGGCTATTCATCAACAGCAGGTATATCTCTACAAGTAAACCAGTAACAGTCATGTTGGCTTGTCCAAACATCATCACGAGGCTATTCATCAACAGCAGGTATATCTCTACAAGTAAACCAGTAACAGTCATGTTGGCTTGTCCAAACATCATCACGAGGCTATTCATCAACAGCAGATATATCTCTACAAGTAAACCAGTAACAGTCATGTTGGCTTGTCCAAACATCATCACGAGGCTATTCATCAACAGCAGGTATATCTCTACAAGTAAACCAGTAACAGTCATGTTGGCTTGTCCAAACATCATCACGAGGCTATTCATCAACAGCAGGTATATCTCTACAAGTAAACCAGTAACAGTCATGTTGGCTTGTCTAAACATCATCACGAGGCTATTCATCAACAGCAGGTATATCTCTACAAGTAAACCAGTACCGATCATGTTGGCTTGTCTAAACATCATCACGAGGCTAATCATCTACAGCAGATACATCTCTACAAGTATATCAGTTATAAACATGTTCGCTTGTCCAAACATCATCACGATGCTCATCATCTACAGCAGGTATTCATCTACAATTAAACCATTAACGAAGATGTTGATTTGTCCAAACATTATCATGATGCTATTCATCTACATCAGTTTTTTTTCCCCCTGCAAGTAAACCTGTACCGAGCACGTTGACATGTTCAAACATCACCACGGTCTTGATCACATTGAAATTGTAACACACTATGTCAAGCTGACATTCATAAATGTGTGATTTGCTTATTAATTCTGCTTGTTCAAATAAGCAACCAATGAGCGTGAACGATAAGTGACATCACGTGAGACGAGCACGGTAACCTGTACTGAGGGAAACAAGTTAAGATTTAATGAGCGGTCTGTTTATAGATTGGCATGTGAGCTTGTTGAGTGGTACGATGCTATTTGATTGGCTCAAACAATGTCGTATCGTCGTTGTCTGTCAGTCTGCATCGATGAAAACCATACTAACGACTTTATTATTAGCCATGTGTGTCACTGTTTATTTAATTGATATTATAGTGATTTCTTGTATGTTGATGTCTAGATGCCAAATTGGTATATCTGTTTCAATCTGCATCAGATTTCTGGGATGTGGGCGTTAGGAATAACCTGGGAATGTTCAATGATCGAGTTCTTTTTTTTATTAGCACTAGAAGTTAGTAAGGTGCCATCTTTACTCAGAACAGGTCCTGCCATTTGATATAGATGAACCTGCTGTTTTCTTATATTATATAATACCTGGTTATTTCCAGTTTCGGAGGTGAATTCAGCTTCAACTGTCAGATTATCTTTCTATGTTCTTGTATCACATCTTGCGCAGTTTTTCACCTTATTATTAAGGTCTTTATATGTTGCTAGTATTTTACCGAACTCAGTCCTAACATTCAACACGGTCAGATTTGCTTAGAGACTGTTTTGGGTATGCTCACATGTGATGTCTGAGATCCATATATATATATATATATATATATATATATATATATATATATATATATATATGCATGTATATAAATGTGTGTGTGTTTAAAGAAATTGCAAACACAACCGCTAAATAGTTATGTTGCACTTGAAATGAAAGTGGAACAAAATGAAGATTATAAGGTCGCAAGGAGGCAAAGTAGAAAAATAAAGATTAGGAGACATACGTCCTGAACACATTTATTGAAAAGGTTGACCTTCCAGCAGACATCAACAACATTAGGATGGGACTGGTCACTCATCTCTTTGTTACCTTCCTGACAGTTCTTTCGCTTGTTTTTCTTTCTTTCCTGCAGAAATACGACACTTATTTCCACCTTCTCTTCCTCCTGTCAATAAATGTCCTCATAAAGTTCTGGCTAACTCTTCTACAGTTCTAGAACTTTTCAGTGGTCTGTTATATTAGTCCAATAAATATCCCAGAAAGACATTTACAATATAAGTCAAATATTCGACATCGCAACTCTCCAAAACTTAATGTATTTTTTAACCAAAGCTAGACGTCGTAGAATGTCCAGATGGATCGACTATTTAACAATTTCAGCCGATTTCTGGAGCAATGTGTGGATATCGAATTGAATTTAAATTTTGACCGCTGTAACGCTGTCAGCATTACTCCCGAAGTCCTACTTTGCCAAGCGAACGCTGACATAGTAGTTTCTCTTTATCCCATACTTTTAATCTACCATGTGCTAAACTAGCGTATTTTCAAGGGATTCAACACTAATATAATTACATGACTTGTAGCAAAACTAAAATGACCCCCCTTGTCGTTATATTGTTCCCAGTATAAACGACTTTATGATGTTTTAATTGTGACCGTGATTACCGATATTTAAGTGGGATATGATTTATTCTTATTTATGTCGTGTGTTCGCAGTTCGATAGGCAAGCACATGGTTCGACAAAAATGTCGCCGGCAATACGGGTATGTTCAACCCATATGTGAAAAGTCTGTGACGGTGGATGGGACGGATGAATCAGAAATGATCAACGGCCCAGAAAGCGAAAACAGCAAAGTGTGTGGTACACATGAGGCATATTCAGAACACGAAAGGCGAATACGGCACACCACCGTGAAAGAGATTTGAGCCTCATCATGTACTAGTCCAGAGGAAGCCATGTAGAGGAATTCGAACTTATATCGGAAGAAAGATCTTAAAATAAGTATTTGGAATGTTAGGAATCTATATCAAGAAGGAAAATTGGAAAATCTGATTCAAGAAGTAGAACGAATAAATATATATATTTTAGGTATATCAGAGACAAGATGGAAAGAATGTGGGCACATAGAGGACGAAAAATATACATGTATATACTTAGGAAACACAACAGAACATCAAAGGTGGGTAGGAATACTGATAAAAAGAGAGCTACAAAAATATATAAGTAACCACTGGACATACAGTGATAGGATTATACTACTCAAGTTGAAAGCAACAGGCCTGTCTGTTCCGGATAATTTAAGTTAAATTAAGTTCTCGGTATCCGATTTGGAAAAACCACCCGACTGGACTACCGACGTTCGGACAACCCGTGTTCGATTCCCGCTGGGAGCAGTGTGAGTTGTACTCGTGGTTGGAAAAAATAAATCCCACCTCGTTCGACCCAGCCGTTGGCAAAAATGGGTACCAGGGTATTACCCTGGGAAGGGTGAGGAATGTTGTTTCGATGCTTGAGGCGACACTATACAGAAATCTCCGAACATTTCTGGATAGGCGACCGAGCACATATGGGTGTAAACTCGCGTGCTGAGAGGCCGCTTCAAGTCTCGTACTTTACCTTGACCGTTACCTTACAATTCGACATAACAATAATACAGAATGTGCACCTACTCAAGACTACACAGATGAACAAATAGTGGCATACTATGAAGACCTAAATAAAGTTATGAAGCAAGTAACATCTTCAGACATCTTGATTGTAATGGGTGACATGGACGCTAAAGTAGGAAAAGGTAGATATAAGATCATTATAGGAAATCATGGTTTAGGAAAACGAAATGACAGAGGAGAAAGATTAATACAATTCTGTGAAGAAAACAGGCTGGTAATATGTAACACCTACTTTGAGCAAGAGAAAAGGAAACTATACACATGTAAAAGACCTGGAAAAAGAAGAGGAATCAAATAGATTACATAATGGTAAAGAAAGCCAAAACCTACTCAGGGGCAGATATTAATTCAGATCATAATCCTGTAATGATTAAATTGAAAATCAAACTAAAGAGAGACAAGCAAAAGTCTAAATCATCAACAATACCACTCGATATAACAGCTTTAAATAAAAAAGATATAATAAATAAACATATACAATACAAGTAAAGAACACATACCAGAAGCTGCAACAAGAAGGAATTGAACAATACAGAAGAGAAAATCCTAATGAAAAAATAACAAACAAATGGCAATGCATAAAGAAAAGCATACAAGAAACATGCGATACCTTACCCAAAAGAGAAAAGAACAAAAAACAAAAATGGATAACTAACACCATCTTAGAAAAAAATGGAAGAAAGGAGATAAGCGAAGAACACTGCCCAATTTAATAACATAGATAATGAGATACGCAAAATGTGCAAAAAGGCAAAGAAGACTGACTCAGCCAAAAATGTATAGTAATATATACTATGGAAAGCAAACAAGACTTAAGAGGAATGCACACATACATAAAGAGAATGACTAATACAAATTAAAAAAGCCACAGAAGGTGGATGCATTGCAGACAAAAAAGTAAAAATGCTATCTGACAATAAGGATATTATAGATAGATGGCAGGAATATATAACAGAACTATTTCAGAATCAAAGGGACAAGAAACCAGTTGTAAAATGTACATCAGGCCATAAAATCTTAAAATCTGAGGTGGAAAAATCTATAAAAACAATGAAAAGAGGAAAAGCAGCAGGACCTGACAGCATACATATAGAGATGATACGGGCACAGAAGATTTTGGCATTGAAGTGATTACAACATATGCAACGACATATACCACACAGGATATATACCAATGAACTAAAAACATCAACTTTCATTGCATTGCCTAAAATGAACAGTGCAGTTGAATGCAGTGACTTTAGAACAATAAGCCTAATGAGCCATGATACAGAAATCTTGCTAAAAGTTATACAAGGAAGGATTCAGAAAAAAATAAATACTCTACACCCATTGATATAAAAAGATGAGTAAGACAGGGATGCATCCTATCACCAAGCTTGTTCAATCTATACACTGAGAAAATTAAAAAAAAAAATATCATAGAGATGACAGGTCTACAAATTAATGGAAAGATAATCAATAACCTAAGATATGCTGAATATACTGTACTCATCATCATCATGTGCCCTACCGGTTGGCTTAGGTGATCATGTCCCTCCACAATCTTCTATCTGCAGTGCATCCTATCAGTTCTGTTGATGACTGTTTTCCATGCCATGACACCAAGCTATCCAGTATTTTCTCTCTTTGTCGTCCACGATCTCTCTTTCCTTTTATTTTGCCAGTTGTAACCAAGTATTCCAACTTTCCTCTTCTCATGATGTTGATTGCTTATTTCTGATGTTTTTTAAGAGCTCCCTTTTTGTTTTGGTCTCTTTGAGAACTTCCTCATTGGTCTTTTTAGCTGTCCAGGGAACTTTCAACATTCTTCTGAGAAATCCCATCTCTGTGGCCTCTAATCGTCTTTTCATTTGTTTGTCTACTGTCCATGATTCGCTTCCATAGGTCTTAATTGGTTCTATATAGCACCAATGAACACTCTTTCTAATTTTTATTGACATAGATTTGTTGCATAAGACATTTTTCATTTTCTGAAATGCCATTTTGGCCTGAGCTATTCCGCTTTTTATTTCTGTACTGTACTACTTGCATAAAATCCTAAAGATCTACGTACAACAATTACTTAATGAAATACACATGACAAGCAAAAAATATGGACTAGATATGAATAAAAAAGATTAAAACTATGATCATAAACAAAGAAGACACTCAAAATCCACAAGTGGATATCAAAATTGAAGGGATAGACCTGGAGACAGTTCAGAACTACAACTACCTTGGACATACTATATAACCAGTGATGGAAAATGTACAACTGAAATAAACAAAAGAATATGAATGGCAAAAAGTAATTTTAATGTCATGAAGAACATACTAACATCAAAACAAATAACACCAGGGCTAAAACAAAGAATAGCAAAATGTTACATCTTCTCAATATCCTATATGGTGCAGAAACATGGACATTAGATAAGAAAGCATAACAGAGAATTGAAGCATTTGAAATGTGAATATATAGAAGAATAGGTAGAACTGGATGAAAGGAAAAGAAAAGAAACGATGAAGTCTTAAAACAACTAAAAATGAAAAGAGAACTACCAAGCATAATTCAAACAAGACAAATGCGATTTGTGTGGAGAAGTCTTTCTTCATCCATTTTGAGCACGTGACCTATGTATTCCCAGCACCATTTTCTTATAAAGATTAACAAGTAAACATATTTTTGTTTAAAAAAAAATAGAATATTAGAAAATAAATATTGAAATAATTTAAACTGTTATTGTATTCGTCATTTCATATTTGCTAAAAAAGTATTGAAATCAGAATAAGTGTTTAAACACATGATTTGTTGTAAATGGGAAATTTAAAAAAAAATGCTTTATTTAGCTGGTAAAAAGTATTAAACAATAACAAATTTAGTGAGCTTAACTAATAACAATATTGCTTTAGTAAATGTAGTGAGCTTAACTCAAACCAATATTGCTTCGGTAAATGTAGTGAGCCTAACTCATACCAATATTGCATCAACAAATCTAACGAGTTTAACTCATACCAATATTGCATCAGCAAATGTTGTGAGCTTAACTCATATTGCATCAGTAAATATAGTGAGCGTAACTCATGCCAATATTACATCAGTAAATGTAGTGATCAAATCTATCAATAATATTGCATCAGTAAATGTAGTGAGCTTACCTCGTACCGATATTTCATCAGTACATATAGTGAGCTTAAATAATACTAATATTGCAACAGTAAATATAATGAGCTTAACTCATATATATATTTTGCTTTAGTAAATGTAGTGAACTTAATTAACACATACATATATTGCATCTGTAAATGCAGTGAGCTTAATTAACACTGATATTATTACATCAGTAAATATAGTGAGCTTTAAACATTCAATTATTGCTTTTGTAAATGTAGTGAGCTTAATTCATACTAATATTACATCAGTAAATATAGTGAGCTTGGGGGCCTCGGTAGCCTAGTTGGGAATACCACCCGACTAGACTACCGACGTTCGGACAACCCGTGTTCGATTCCCGCTGGGAGCAGTGTGAATTGTACTTGATTCCCGAAAGGGAGCAGTGTGAATTGTACTTGATTCCCGCTGGGAGCAGTGTGAATTGTACTAGTGGTTGGAAAAAAAAAATACCCCCACGGTCGACCCAGGAGTTGGCAGAAATGGGTACCAGGGTATTACCCTGGGAAGATGAGGAATGTCGCTTCGCATCTGAGTTTCAATGCTTGAGGCGACACTATACAGAAATATCCGAACATTTCTGGATATGTGGCCGAGCACATATGGGTGTAAACTCGCGTGCTAAGACGCCGGTTCAAGTCTCATACTTTACCTTTGCCTTTATATAGTGAGCTTAACTTATACCAATATTGCTTCAGTAAATATAGCGAGCTTAACTCATACCAAAATTGCAGCAGTAAATGTAGTGAGCTTTACTCATAATGCATCAGTAAATATAGTGAGCTTAACTCATACCAATATCTCTTCTGGAAATGTAGTGAGCGTAACTCATACCAATATTGCATCAATAAATCTAACGAGTTTAACTTATACCAATATTGCATCAGCAAATGTCGTGAGCTTAATTCATATTGCATCAGTAAATATATTGAGCGTAACTCATACCAATTTTACATCAGTAAATGTAGTGATCATAACTAACAATAATATTGGATCAGTAAATGTAGTGAGCTTAACTCGTACCAATATTTCATCAGTACATATAGTGAGCTTAAATAATACAAATATTGCACCAGTACATATAGTGAACTTAAATAATACTAATGTTGCATCAGTAAATATAGTGAGCTTAACACATACTTATATTGCATCTGTATATGTAGTGATCTTAACTCATACCAATATTGCATAACTAAATGTAGTGAGTTTAACTCATATTGCATCAGTAAATATAGCGAGCGTAACTCATAACAATATTACATCAGTAAATGTAGTGAGCATAACTAACACTAATATTATAGGGAGCTTAAATAAATCTAATATTGCATCAGTAAATAAAGTGAGCTTAACTCATTCAAATTTTGCTTTAGTGAATGTAGTGAGCTTAACACATACTAATATTGTATCACTAAATGCAGTGAGCGTAACTCATACCAATACTGCATCACTATATGTAGTGAGTTTAACTCATGCAATTATTGCTTTTGTAAATGTAGTGAGCTTAACACATATTAGTATTGCATCATTAAATGTATTGAGCTTAATTCATACTAATGTTACATCAATAAGTATAGTGAACTTAACTCATACCGATATCGCTATAGTAAATGTAGTGAGCTGTACTCATACCAATATTACATGACTTTATGTAGTCAGCTTAACTCAAACCAATACTGCTTCATTAAATGGAGTGTGCTTAACTCATACCAATATTGCATTACTATATGTAGTGAGCATAACTTATACCAATATTGCATCACTAAATGTAGTGAGCTTAACTCATACCAATATTGCATCACTATATGTAGTGAGCCTAACTCATATTGCGTCAGTAAATATAGTGAGCGTAACTCATACCAATGTTACATCAGAAAATGTAGTGAGCATAACTAACACTAATATTGCATCAGTAAATGTAGTGTGCTTAACTCGTACCAATATTTCATCAGTACATATAGTGAGCTTAAATAAATTTAATATTGCATCAGTAAATATAGTGAGCTTAACTCGTACAAATTTTGCTTTAGTGAATGTAGTGAGCTTAACACATACTAATATTGCATCAGTAAATGCAGTACGATTAATTAATTCTAATATTACATCAGTAAAAATAGTGAGCATAACTCATACACGTATTGCTTTTGTAAATATTGTGAGCTTAACACAGACTAATATTGCATCATTAAGTGTATTGAGCCTAATTAATACTAATATTACATCAGTAAATATAGTGAGCTTAACTCATACCAATATTGCTTCAGTAAATGTTATGAGCTTTATTCATACCAATGTTGCATCACTTTATTTAATGAGCTCAACTCATACCAATATTGCTTCATTAAATGTAGTGAGCTTAACTCATACCAATATTGCATCACTATATGCAGTGAGCTTAACTCATACCAATATTGCATCACTGAATGTAATGAGCTTAACCCATACTAATATTTCATCACTGAATGTAATGAGCTTAACCCATATTAATATTGCATCAGTAAATATTGTGAGCTTAACCCATACTAATATTCCATCAGTAAATGTTGTGAGCTTAATTCATATTAATATTTTATTAGAAAATGATGTGAATTTAACGAATACAAATCCTGCTTCAGTCAATGTAGTGAGCTTAACTTATCGTATATTGCAATCACAAGTATGCTCACAAAGACTACTCTCTAATTGTTTTTTGTAATTTTCCATACACCGATTTGTCTCGATAGTGTTTGAACATATTTTAAGTGTTTTCCAATAGAAATTCACCCTCGAGATATTCCTGTGATTCCAAGCGGCACAAACGCATCATAACGTGAGCATGGACATGATTTATATTTGATGAGAGACGAATAGATAAACTAATGCATACTTGATTTTTGTCCTCAGGGGATATAAACGATTTACAACTGCGAGATTTTCAACAAAGTCGAACTGTACACTGCCATAGAAGTAAAGTAAAGTTTCACTCCACAGCGCATTTTTGAGTGATATCGCCTTTACTTCCCAGAAAATTCTATGGTACATATTTTAAGAGGCTGGGTGACTCCAGAGCCTTGTCAGTGCGAACAAATAAGCCACTGCTGGGAATCGAACACGGGCGCTTCTGGTCCGGAAGAGAGCACACTAACCATAAATTCATTTAGTTACATGTAATACATTTAGTACATATAGTCTCATAAATTCAAGTGAAAAGTAACATGTATCATCTTCTATCGACTGTTTGGTTATGGGAGGCCCAGGTATCACTGCAAACGAATTAAAATCCATAATTGCTCAACCACCCGTGCCAGTGGAATCATCCGAATTACTATTTCATTTCCCAATCAAAGAAAGGTAGCTTTAGTACACATCGTAGCAGTCTCAGCACACGCCAAAAGACATAAGACGATACCGTATATGACTTTGCAGCACCGGGATCACTCCCGGAGGTTCATGTTAGTCAGGAGGGATTCATAATTTCACAAATTCACATTGTAGGGAGATCTTACAGTCTGTTGTTTGATGTGAGATGGGGACAGTCCGATGACTAACCGTGCTTAAATTTTCGGATTTGGAGTCAGGGTGATGTCTTAGCATCATCAATCTCTATACATTAAAACAAACAAAAAATGACGATCCTCAATTTTAGAAGGACGTGAACTTCCGATCAATATGGTGGATAGTCGGCATGAACCAATATAGGCTAAGTCTGAAAAGTGTTCCTTGTTGCAGTTTCCTCATATTCCAAGTCCGGCTTGTTGCAGGAGCTATTTAGCTAAGTGCTCTGTGTACACTGTGAGTTGTGCGTTTCATCTGTTTTGATCGTGTTTAGATATCGATTGTTTTCTACCATTCCAACATGTAAAATGGTTTATGTTTTTGCATTTGTATAGATAAACAAAGACAATGAATACGAGAACGTACTAGAATATTTGTTTCAAATAAAGCAGCGTGACGTTGTGCTAAATTATTCATGGTTTCATCCTGCCCTGCATTGTGATGAATGTCGTCATGCCCTACAGCGGTCACTGCTGAATGTAGATTTGGTGACATTTTAGTGAACACCAGAGTCAGCATACGTTTCGCTTCGTATTGCAATGTTGGACAGGGGGAATGCGCGGCTAAGGTGGGCGTGGTTATCTCTCTTTTGTAAAAGACGCTGTTGTCATCACTGTTCACACAACGTGGGCTACGTCAGCGGCGTTACATTTATCATCATTAATAGGCGGTTACTCTTTCACTCTGATGTTAATTCAAGACCAAGTTAGACTTTTACAAGGTGACAATTTCTAGAGGCGTGTAGTCTCTCATTTTCGTTATGGATTCCTTACTGTTATATTGTGCCAGTCTGATAACACTTGCTTGTGGTAAGTAGAGCCTTGATTCATGTGTTTAGAGAAAATTGTTTGTAAATGATGACTTCACCATGAAAACGTCCAGCACCAATTGGAGTTCAATACTTCAATGATCCAACATTTCCCATTATTATTCTCACCTATCGTCAGTATCATACATAACATTATCACCATTATTGCAATTAACCTCAAACGATAATAACAAAAATATTAACATCATGAGAGTTTATTAGCTTCACCTTGCAACTTAAAAACAACATAAACATATCTACCCTTTCCTCTAAAGTTTCAAGTGTTTGAGCTTTGAGACACTTACAAATACAAGAGGAAATTGATATCACCAATCATCATCAAGTGCCAGTCCTGTTGGCGTAGGTGATCATGTCTCTCAACAACTTTCGATCACGACAGTTATTTATCATTTCTGTTTTTGACCTTCTGCCAAGCCATTCTATTAAGCTGTCTGGTATCTTTTCTCTTTCCTTCACTCTATCTCTTCGTCCCTCAATTTTCCCAGTTGTTTCAAGATATTCCAGCTGTTCTCTTTTCATAACATGGCCAAAAAATGATGATTGTTTGCTGGTTATATACATGTGCTTTTTTGCACATCTGTTCGATGTCCTCACCAATTATTTAATATACAGTTTTATACGTAACTTGTACCCAACTCCCTACATTTTTATAACCCTTTACTTGTCAGTGAGAAAAATAGGTGGTCAGCCAGCCTACCAGTTTTATTTCAGTCAATGGCTGACCAAGTTCTGGACCGCAGTGAAGTGACATTTTTATTTCTTTCTTGAGTATGTAGCATATCATCGTCATTTAGTTAGATGTATGTGCATATCAAATATATATATACATATATATATGGTAAATGAATTTAAATATTTGGGAACTTTGTTAACATCAGACGGAAAATGTATAAAAGAGGTGAGATGCAGAATGGCTTAGGTAAAAGCAGCTTTCCAAAAAAAAAAATGAGGAAGATACTATGCAATCCATTTTTGACAACAGAACCAAGAAAAGGAGTTCTTACATGTTATTTATAACTAGTTTTAACATATGGATGTGAATCATGGACAATAGGACAACAGACAAGAAAGGCACTGGAGTCTGTAGAAATATGGTTTTACAGAAGAATGTTGAGAATACCATGGGCAGCTACGAAGAGTAATGAAAATGTTATGAAAGAGGTCAAAGCAAAAAGAGAGCTAATTTCCAAAATTAGGAAGAAACAATCATCATTTATTGGCCATGTAATAAGAAATAAACAACTGGATATATTGTAACTGCTGGAAAAATTGAGGGAAGAAGAGTTAGAGGGAAGCAAAGAGAAAAAAATACCAGACAGCTTTAGAGAATGGTGGTAGAAATGTTCTCACAAACAACGATTTAGTCGGTAGAAATGTTCTCACAAACAACGGTTTAGTCGGTAGAAATGTTCTCACAAACAACTATTTAGTCGGTAGAAATGTTTTCACAAACAACGATTTTGTCGGTAGAAATGTTCTCACAAACAACGATTTAGTCGGTACAAATGTTCTCACAAACAACGGTTTAGTCGGTAGAAATGTTCTCACAAACAACGGTTTAGTCGGTAGAAATGTTCTCACAAACAACGGTTTAGTCGGTAGAAATGTTCTCACAAACAACGATTTAGTCGGTAGAAATGTTCTCACAAACAACGGTTTAGTCGGTAGAAATTTTCTCACAAACAACGATTTAGTCGATAGAAATGTTCTCACAAACAAACAACGATTTAGTCGGTAGAAATGTTCTCACAAACAACGGTTTAGTCGGTAGAAATGTTCTCACAAACAACGGTTTAATCGGTAGAAATGTTCTCACAAACAGCGATTTAGTCGGTAGAAATGTTCTCACAAACAAAGATTTAGTCGGTAGAAATGTTCTCACAAACAACGGTTTAGTCGGTAGAAATGTTCTCACAAACAACGGTTTAGTCGGTAGAAATGTTCTCACAAACAACGATTTAGTCGGTAGAAATGTTCTCACAAACAACTATTTAGTCGGTAGAAATGTTCTCACAAACAACGATTTAGTCGGTAGAAATGTTCTCACAAACAACGATTTAGTCGGTAGAAATGTTCTCACAAACATTAATATAATCGAGTTTAGAAATGTGGTACAACACAGTGGGTTGTATTGAAGAAATGTTGTAGAAAATAGTGGGTTGTGTTGTAGAAATGTTGTAGAACATAGTGGGTTGTGTTGTAGAAATGTGGTAGAAAATAGTGCGTTGTATTGTAGAAATGTTGTAGAAAATAGTGGGTTGTGTTGTAGAAATGTGGTAGAAAATAGTGGGTTGTATTATAGAAATATGGTAGAAAATAGTTGGTTGTATTGTAGAAATATGCTAGAAAATAGTGGGTTGTGTTGTAGAAATGTGGTAGAAAATAGTTGGTTGTTTTGAAGAAATATGGTAGAAAATGGTGGGTTGTATTGTAGAAATACTGTAGAAAATAGTGGGTTGTATTGTAGAAATGTGGTAGAAAATAGTGGGTTGTATTGTAGAAATGTGGTAGAAAATAGTGGGTTGTATCGTAGAAATACTGTAGAAAATAGTGGGTTGTATTGTAGAAATGTGGTAGAAAATAGTGGGTTGTATTGTAGAAATGTGGTAGAAAGTACTTGGTTGTATTGTAGAAATGTGGTAGAAAATAGTGGGATGTATTGTAGAAATGTGGTAGAAAATAGTGGGTTGTGTTGTAGGAATGTGGTAGAAAATAGTTGGTTGTATTGTAGAAATATGGTAGAAAATAGTGGGTTGTATTGTAGAAATATGTTAGAAATAGTGGGTTGTGTTGTAGAAATGTGGTAGAAAATATTTAGTTGTATTGTAGAAATGTGGTAGAAAATAGTGGGTTGTATTGTAGAAATATAGTAGAAAATAGTGGGTTGTATTGTAGAAATGTGGTAGAAAATAGTTGGTTGTATTGTAGAAATGTGGTAGAAAATAGTGGGTTGTATTGTAGAAATATGGTAGGAAATAGTGGGTTGTGTTGTAGAAATGTGGTAGAAAATAGTTGGTTGTATTGTAGAAATGTGGTAGAAAATAGTTGGTTGTATCGTAGAAATACTGTAGAAAATAGTGGGTTGTATTGTAGAAATGTGGTAGAAATTAGTGGGTTGTTTTGTAGATATATGGTAGGAAATAGTTGGTTGTATGGTAGAGATTTGCTTCAAAATAGTGGGTTGTATTGTAGAAATATGGTAGAAAATAGTGGGTTGTATTGTAGAAATATGGTAGAAAATAGTGGGTTGTATTGTAGAAATATGGCAGAAAATAGTGTGTTGCATCGTAGAAATATGGTAAAAAATAGTGGTTGTCTTGTAGAAATGTGGTAGAAAATAGTGGGTTGTTTTGTATATATAAGGTAGGAAATGGTTGTATGGTAGAAATTTGCTTCAAAATAGTGGGTTGTATTGTAGAAATATGGTAGAAAATAGTGGGTTGTCGTGTAAAAATATAGCAGAAAATAGTGGGTTGTATTGTAGAATTATGGTAGAAAATAGGGGTTGTATCGTAGAAATATGGTAGAAAATAGTGGTTGTCTTGTAGAAATGTGGAAGAAAATAGTGGGTTGTGTTGTACAAATAAGGTAGAAAATATTGGGTTGTGTTGTAGAAATATGGTAGAAAATAGTGGGTTATATGGTAGATCTGTTAATCGTGAATTGAGCAAAGAAAAATGTTACAAAAACGGTCAGTTGAACGAGATAAATAGTACAGATTAGAGGAGTTTTATTGGAAGTGAAAATATAATAAAAACAGTGAACTGAACGAAATTTGATTAAAACAGAGATTTAAAAAAAAATGAGATATCGGATAAAACATTCAGATGAAGGAGAGAATTGGGAAAAAAATGAAATAGTTATTTCATCGAAAGAAATGGGATAACAATTCGGAGTTGAACTAGAAACAAATTTAGTTGAACGAAAGAAATACAACAGAATCAGTGAGTTATGCGAAGAGAGAAATGTGATAAATACTTGAATTGAACGGGAAAAAAAAATTCAATAACAAACAACTAGTTAGTCGACAGAATTGGGATAAAAAAAAATGTTTTGATCAAAAACAGAAATGTTCATATATATATATATATATATATATATATATATATATATATATATATATATATATATATATATATATGAACTGAACAATATAAATTACATTATAAACAGTCAATTAAACAATGAAGTGGTATAAAATCAGTTATTTGGAGGAGAACAGAAATGGGATAAGAACAATTATCTAAACAATGGTCTAAACAAGAGAGGTTGGATAAAATAAAGCGAGTTAGTCGAGAGAAATAGGATAACAAATGTTATCTGGACAAAAATAAAGAAAAAATGGTATAGAAAAGCAGAAGGTTGAAAGAGAGATATCTTGTAGAATAGTTAAATAGTCTAGAGAAATTGGATAAAACAAAGTCAGTAGAATGAGAGAAATGTGAGAATATAACAGTGAGTTGAAGGAGAGATATCTCGTAGAATAGTTAAATAGACTAGAGAAATGGGATAAAAGAAAGTGAGTAGAATGAGTGAAATGTGGGAATAAAATAGTGAGTGTTGAACATGAAACATGGGATAGAATCGCCGAATTGATGAGAATAAAAATGGAATAAAACTAGTAAATAAAACGTGATAGATGGGATTAAAAACCAGTGAGTAGAACTGAACAATTGGATAAAACCAGTGAGTAGAACTGAACAATTGGATAAAACCAGTGAGTAGAACTGAACAATTGGATAAAACCAGTGAGTAGAACTGAACAATTGGATAAAACCAGTGAGTAGAAATGAAAAATTGGATAAACCCAGTGAATAGAACAGAAAAATTGGATAAAACCAGTGAGTAGAACTGAACAATTGGATAAAACCAGTGAGTAGAACTGAACAATTGGTTAAAGCCAGTGAGTAGAACTGAAAAATTGGATAAAACCAGAGAGTAGAACTGAACAATTGGATAAAACCAGTGAGTAGAACTGAACAATTGGTTAAAGCCAGTGAGTAGAACTGAAAAATTGGATAAAACCAGAGAGTAGAACTGAACAATTGGATAAAACCTGAGAGTAGAACTGAACAATTGGATAAAACCAGTGAGTAGGACTGAACAATTGGATAAAACCAGTGAGTAGAACGTGGTAAGTTGGATAAAACCAGTGAGTACAACTTGATAAATGTGATAAAACCAGTGACTAGAACGAGAGATATGTGATAAAACCAGTGAGTAGAACGTGATAAATGTGATAAAACCAGTGAGGAGAACGAGAGATATGTGATAAAATCAGTGAGGAGAACGAGAGATATGTGATAAAACCAGTGAGTAGAACGAGAGATATGTGATTAAAAAAACAAGAGATTGAGGGAGAGAAATGGAATAGGATCGGCGAGTTTGATGAGAAGAGAAATGACATACAACCAGTGAGTAGAACGTGGTAAATGTGATAAAACCAGTGAGTAGAACGTGATAAATGTGATAAAACCAGTGAGTAGAACGAGAGATATTTGATAAAACCAGTGAGTAGAACGTAATAAATGTGATAAAACCAGTGAGTAGAACGCGAGAAATGTGATAAAACCAGTGAGTAGAACGTGATAAATGTGATAAAACCAGTGAGTAGAATGTGATAAATGTGATAAAACCAGTGAGTAGAACGTGATAAATGTGATAAAACCAGTGAGTAGAACGAGAGATATGTGAGTAAAAAAACAAGAGATTGAGGGAGAGAAATGGAATAGGATCGGCGAGTTTGATGAGAAGAGAAATGACATATAACCAGTAAGCAGAACGAGGGAAATGGGTTAAAACGAAGATTTTTCAGTGAAAAATGGGGCTACACAAGTTTAAGTTGTATATATTGTACACTTAGCTGTACAAAAGATATATATTTTATTGAAATCACTTAGTTGTACAAGAGATATATTTGATTGAAAACACTTAGTTGTACAAGAGCTATATTTGATTGAAAACATTTAGTTGTACAATCGATATATTTGATTTAAAACATTTAGTTGTACAAGAGATATATTTGATTTAAAACATTTAGTTGCACGAGATAATAATTTGATTGAAAACGCTTTGTTGTGCAAGAGATATATTTGATTGAGAACACTCAGTTGTACAAGAGATATATTTGATTTAAAACATTTAGTTGTACGAGATAATAATTTGATTGAAAACGCTTAGTTGTAGAAGAGATATAGTTGATTGAAAACATTTTGCTGTACGATATAATAATTTGATTGAAAACACTTAGTTGTACGCGAGAAAGTAATAAAATAGTCATTTACTTCAAATGAAGAGAAATGGAAAATAAAATAATTTGGACAAGAGTAATTAGATTTTTTTTTTAATCATCGAGTAAGACTTAAATATATATGATATACAAAAGCTGTAATTTTGGCGAGAAGAGAAAATGAGAAAACTGTGAGTTATACAAGAAGAGTAATTGGGGAGGCCAAACAATGATTTGTACGAGAGATATGTAATAATATATGTGACTTATAAATAAAATGTAGAGAACCCCGTTACGCCAAGTGGCGTATTAGGAATATGATGTTAGTGACCATACATTTTACAGACCTACAGCGTATGATTTTTGGGGTAATGTGGTTGGTATTACGCCAGTGCCACATTACTTTCCCAGAAAAAAAGATCCGGTGCCTATTTAAGGCTGGATTAACCCGGAATGCGTCAGTTGGAATTGAACCCTACCTCTTGTCCTTTGTAGCCCAGTTCACTAACCACTGAGCTATCGCGGCTCTCTGTATGTGACTTATACAATATGGATTTTACAACAGACAGTGAGTTAACTGAGAGAAATGTGATAGAAATAAAGATAAAGGTAAAGTACATGACTTGAACCGGCGTTTTAGCACGCGATTTTTCACCCATATGTGCTCGGCCGACTACCCAGAAATGTTCGGAGATTTCTGGATAGTGTCGCTTCAAGCATCGAAACTCAGATTAGAGGCGACATTCCTCACTTTCCTAGGTTAATACCGTGGTACGCATTTCTGCCAACGGTTGGGTCGACCGTTGGGGTATGTTTTTTTCCAACCACGAGTACAATTCACACTGCACCCAGCGGGAATCTAACACAGGTTGTCCATGTTGTATGAGAGCAAAAATACGCTGTTCAACCGTGACAATTTACCGTCTGATGCCGACCTGGCCCCTGTGAACTATTACCTGCACAGTCTAATATCGCAAGTCAACGTATCTCTCAATGATACTTTGATTTTAGCATCTGAAAACACCTACCCTTTTCGAGCATGCATAGAAGCCACTCTCAACTATAGCAAGGGGTCTAAGAAAGGTTATCTCACGAGTGCACTTTTCTAAAGCGATACTTCCAAACGCTCGGATGACACACAAGGACACGCGAATGCGGGTCTGAAAACGCGACGAAATCAGGCCCGAGGTAACCATGATCTGGATATGATAGGTCGACTTCACTCTGATATTTTTGCTCAGGAGCGTGACATGCTAAACAGGCTTGACTCGAAAATTAAATTGACCACATTAAAGGACGGTTTTTAACATCATTACTCACGACAAACCTGTCTGTTATAAAAGTGTCATCACTTACGCCACCCTGTTGGTGAGGAAAGCTTCAGTTAATCCAACAATCTCGCTGGCTCACGAAAAAGCTCTCTTACGAGTCAATGCGCGATACCCCATGAAGAGAGTTTTGATTAAATCATTTGCCTTGCCGTTCCTAAAGGCATGTTATCTTATTCCCAAGACAACCTTTTTCTGATCCAAACACCAACCCGACTAGTTCTCGGCTTACTGGACTCGGCTGCATTTAATGGAAGCTACGACACTAACCTCTTCAATTAAAAAAAAAATAAACTTTGGCCTTATCTATTTAAACGTCACGATCGCCGGTCAAGGTATTTGGGGTAAACATCTATCTACTGAA
Organism: Megaustenia siamemsis; assembly: GCA_032433765.1. Lineage (NCBI taxonomy): Eukaryota > Metazoa > Mollusca > Gastropoda > Stylommatophora > Ariophantidae > Megaustenia > Megaustenia siamemsis. The sequence goes on from JAVIAB010000159.1 coordinate 57,115,124, forward strand.
TTTGACCGCGATCAGTACGTTCGCGCCTACTTCAAGTCATTGCTAACGTTGGGTATTTTAGGAACAGACGCAGGTAACGGAATAGATTATAACGACTTCAAGAACGCCTACACTCTTTTTTCATTCGATCTCAGCCCTAGTCACCTGGCTGGACAACAATTTGGACTGGCAAGTTCAGGACACATCGCTATTCAGCTCAAATTTGCAACAGTCACGCCTAATCCTATGCAGGTCCTAGTATACGCAGAACTGATTCCGAACTAGAGATCTCTAAAACAAGACTGGTTCTTACAGATTATACAGCGTAAATACGTCGACAATGAACACGAGGGGTATTCTAAATGTTCTTATGTCTGACCTTTATGTGAGGCGTTATTCCACTGTTAGTGTAGTGGCTCGCGATCGTTTACCTCGCTATATCGATCCTACTAAAACCGCAGTCTTCGTGATTAATATCGATCTGAGTTGAAGACGTGGCTCTTACTGGGTAGCTCTCTACTACAACGCTATGGGACAGTTTGAGTATTCCAACAACTTCGCTTTTTTTTACCAAGCATGCTGAGATCATCGACTTTATCGAGAGGACTTCGAACAGACCTCTCATCTACAACTCGCGCTAGTTACAAGACCTGGTCATAACGCGTGTGGACTTTACTCTGTGTATTTTCTACTGATTAAGACTCAAGAAGGATCAATGCAAAGGGTCTTAATGCCGTTTGCCTCAACCACCAGACAAGACATAAACGATCGAATCGTGTATCGCCGACTGGTACCAACACTTTTTGCGCAAAATTAACAATCTCTAGAACAATGACGCTTGAAAATTACGCCAGTGGCTAAATATATCGCAGACACGTGTTTTACTTTCCTTTTTTTTTAACGGACTAAACCGGATCTGACCTATGTTATAAAAGTCGCGGGTGAGACAGCTCCAGTCACACATCGATCAGTGCTGAGATACAGAAGATGATGACAAACACCACGGCTGCACCAGTTGTCGATGTACCCACTAGTTGAGTCTACGTTACAGCAGATCGTGAAATGGTCAAACCATTGGTTGCGGGGCTGAAAGTGGCGTCTGTGTCTTCATACAGAGGGTCGATTATGATACATATTCGACATTTTTTCGGGACATCGGATTTAAAATATCCCACAAAATTTTGGGTCACGTTGAATTGTTCATAATTTGAACAGCTCGTTTTTATGCAGGACGAGTTATTGGCCGAGTATGATCGTCTCGAATCTATTTCATCAACACTCGAGACTGTGAACGAACCGTCGACAACTGTAGAATACATACTTGCAGTATCTACGTCACCAAGTAACGAGCCTTATTCGATAAATACTGGCTTTTACATGGCTACTGTCTACAATACTGACAGCGTTGAAAACATTCAGCCAATACCAGCACTAGCTCCTGGTCATCTTAGAAGAAAAGAACAGATCGTGGCTATGCAAGACGAGTTATTGGCCGAGTGTGATCGTATCGAGCCTAATACAACACCCCAATATATTCCAGTGAACGATCCTTCGACCACGTCAGATCACAGACTTCCAGTATCTACATCACCATGCAACAAGCCTTTTTTCGAAAAATAATGGTTTTTGCAGGGCTCCTGCCTACGACATCGACGACATTGACAATATTCAGCCAGTACCAGCGTTTGCTCCTGGTCATCTTAGAAGAAAAAGGCTAAGACTGAACATTTAAACTATTGTACACTAGATGTTGTGTTTTTATATCGTGTCTAGATGTACTGCATACGCAGTATCGGTGTTGTGTTGTATCAATAAATTATATATAATTTACAAAACATGCCTCGTATTATTTGTCATTTATGTGTACGTATATAATGGACTGTAGCTGTGAAAGTAATAGACGTTGGTACTCGTATATATTTTTTTTTCTCTTTTACTCACACACACACCCACAGGTTTACAACCACGGACAATGAGAGTATCCATATTAATTTTACGAGACAGTGCCACATGACATTTATCATCATCAAGTACCGGGCCTAGTGGCGTAGGTGATCATGTCTCTCCACAAACATTCGATCTCGGCAGCTATTTATTATTTCTGTTGTTGACCTTCTGCCAAGCCATTCTCTTAAGCTGTCTGTTATTTTTTCTCTTTGCTTCCCTCTATGTCTTCGTCCCTCAATTTATCCAGTTGTTACAATATACTGCAGTTGTTCTCTTCTCATTACATGGCCAAAAAATGATGATTGTCTCTTCCTAACATGGGAAATTAGCTCTCTTTTTGCTTTGACCTTTACCAGAATCTCTTCATTACTCTTCTTAGCTGTCCATGGTATTCTCAACATTCTTCTGTAAAACCACATTTCTACAGACTCCAGTGATTTTCTTGTCCGTTGTCCTATTGTCCATGATTCGCATCCGTATGATAAGACTGGTTCTATATAACATTTAAGAACTCTTTTTTCTTGTTTCTATTGTCAAAATGACATTTATATACAATAGACACAAATCAGCATACTTCTTTTGATATATTGTTAATACAATATAAACGTGACAACGACACAAACGTATGTCCATTATCATTGTACATAAAACTATCACAGAAGTATCATTATCATTGTATATACATATAAATACACTAGATACATAAAGGTAAAGTGGTCACATTATCGTTGTGCACACTGCGTTTGATGTAGAAATAGGATAGAGAATTTATGTGCTGTGTATATGTATAGACGCTCGATTAATATCGTTTAAACCCACATATGTCCCTTCCTGTGCCTGTTGTCGCTTGAGAACCTTCATAAATATATTTTTGTCCAATTTATTGTGATGTTTTCAAAGCCCTTTAATACTACTCTTGTCGTATTTTCCAAAACAATGGTATGTTTTGCAACATAACGATACCATCCCATCCCCTTCCTACTCTAATGTAAAAAGACTGGGGGCACGTTTATGGTACAATTTTGTTTTTTCACAGTCTCGACAATCTACCTTAACTTTAACTTTACTCTTAACAAACTCCTCCCTATAACGCTACAAGTCTCCGAGGGGAACCACTGATCGTATGCATTATAAAAAGTATCGAGTAAAAGTGCTCTATCAGCGTCAGCAAAACTAGGCTTACTTAATGGCAAATAGAGACTGTCAGTGTCCATTTCACATAGTTGAAAGTATGATCTGTCTATGAATCGGTCTAAAAGATCGTAATAAAATTGCAACATGCGTACCTTGGCGTATTGAAACACAAAGTAGCCGATTTGTAACGGAAGGTACCACCTCGTCGTCTTTTTAAAAATTTCCACTGCGAGTATATTTCCTACACCTAAATCTGTCAAATGTTTAAATAGTGGATCGTTGGCGAGATTGGAGGCGGCATCACCCTCGCAGAACGCGACGTTTGCGTGTTTCTGTCGGTGAGAGTTTTCCCGTATGCCGAATTTCCTAACAACTTGATGGAGTAATAGAGTGCGTACTAGTAATGGACTGCGTCTCATCTACATCCCTTTTTCGCCTGGCGTCGGATACGGTTTCCCAAAATTTGTTTGAAACAACTAACAGGGTGGTATTCGATCACCTGGTAGATGTTAGTTACCGTGTTCTAAATACCATTTTAATAAGGGGGGTGGCAAAAAGTATTTTCTTCCCGATATAACTACCTATCAGGGTGCGTCTAGGGGTCGTCAATAATTTATTTTTCGCGGCGTATTCCTTCATTAACTCTCCTATAACGTCTCTAACCACGTCAATGTTTTTAAATATGGGTGTCATTTCACTAAAATAGTCATTGAGAGAGTCGGGTACATGTATATAACATTCTACCAGACCAAATAACGTTTCGTCTTTAACAGATTTCAAAATCTTCGCAACGGTTTGGGGTAATTTATTCCATGCCATACGATGGTTTTGATCTGGGGAGGGCTTGTCTAAGAAAAGCAATAATGGTGCTATCAGTTTTCTTTAGTTCTTGCCATTGGCACTCCCATATCTCAACCACTTCAACTCCAACGTCGTTGTGAATTTCGCATGTCTTGTCGTATTACTCGGTTTCTTGTCTATGGGGTTAACACCGTTGTGTTTTTTAGTGAAGAGACATACATGCCCATGGGTGACACATCCCATGAACTGGAAGACTTTATTATTAGCGCTTAGGTACTCTTTTAACAGAAGACATTTACTCTAATCCTACGAGGTCCCAAATGTACCTCACCCCCGTTGTATTGAGTCCGCAACTCAACTTTATGCTTGTGAGCTACCAACGTCACCCACACTCTACCCTGCTGCTCGTAATATTTAACCTTACGTTGTCTAAACCCGTCCTCTTTCTTCGTATAATTGGAAAGTCAGTGGGAATTTTCTGCATCATTGTCCAAAGATACAGAGCGTTTGCGTCGGAGCCCTTAAGGCTCTCTACTACATTTCCAGGATTACCTCAAATAAACGTTTGCCCTTTCTCGTGGTGGCGATGGAATATTATGCTCGGGCCACCTTCAATATTATCTCTAAGGGTTTTATGAAACTCTGCCTCTCGTTTACCGCATTACGAAAAGACTACGTTTGAAGGTATGGTGTTAAAGAGGTATCTTAATGGCACACCAGGGACGGGTTTGCCGTCCATAAACATATATACACTCAAATCTGCGCAAAAATCGATTTGTTTCTCTAATGCGAGTATGAAGGGCCCGCTATTCTTATTATTAAACCACATCAGAAAATCCACGAGAGTGGACATGTTATTGTCCACCCATATCTTTTTACAATACTCGTAATCGGTGTTCGAAATATTCCAGATTTTTAACGATGAAAAGAAAACTTCATGCGGGGGAAGAGAGGTTTCGTCTAACTTTTTACGTTCGCAATATACTCATAACAAAATATGTCTTTAGTCTCTTTAATCTTGTACGCCGCCAAGTATTTACTATAAGAGAACGCCGGGGCGAGATAATTTATAATATCCAAGAACTTTAGTAGCCTGGCACATAACATTATTATTGCGCTTAACGATAAACTTGAAGGGTGAGGTCATAATTTTTTTTAAGTTTTGTTTTGTTTCGGTTTTTTTTATCTTCTACGTCATCTTCGTCTTCTTCCTCATCCTCTTCTTATTATTATTCTTCATCTTTCACTTCTGCAACTTCATCTGCTTCTTTGTTCGCGTTCACTACTTTAAACGCCGCAGCTACGAAGTGCATTGTTAAACATGGTTTGATTACATTTAGATCATATTTTCAAGAGTTGAATCCTATAACGGAGAGCTCTCTTAATTATGACGTGAGTTTCCCTACGAGGTCACTACAGTCACACATGTCTTTTAAACTGTCAAATACGTGTTTAAAAGTGGCGCTTAAGATTATATATGCTGGGTTTCGCTAATGTCTATAGATACCCCATCATTCTACTTACTAATTCATGAGAGACACCATTGCTTACAAAACATACCGGTTTCTCATACCCAGTAATATTACTGTCTATGGCACGCGACATTGGAATATTCTTGGCTACATATTCGGTCACACTACTGTTTCCTCCATTTGTCATCGCTACATTACTAAAGTAACATTCGTAATCGTATGTTGCTCTTTAGAGATACAAGTAATCATTAGGAACCTCTATACCTTGATTAGCTATCGTTTCGGGTATAGATTCCTAGATCCTAAAAACTCCTCATACATACTTATTTGTTCGCTTATCCCCAGTGCATGTCTGCTCGTGTCTTAACAAAAATGTATGAACCCTCAACAATTTTCCACATTTGGGACAAGAAAAATCCCGGGCCGCCCTATATATATCCGCTTTGTACATAAAATGTTCCTCATAAAATAGAACTCGGAAGGTGTCGCTATAATTCGTACTACCTCCAAACAGTGGGACATGGCTTGGGCATTGTCAAACGTGAAGACGTCAAAGTTAATACCGAAACACTTCTCTAATGAGGGAATCTAATCTTGCGTTACACCGGGAAACTCGTCGTCTATATCTAACTCCTGATGGTCTTGCCACTATTTCAGGGGATCGCTAGCGGGTCTGTGTAAATTACTAAGATTAACACCCCTAAATAACGCTACGCATCTTAAAAAACAGAGATTATCAGTAGAGGCTGGCCCGTGTTTGCTATGTTGTAATGTATAAATTGATTTATTGTTTGTAATGTGTTGTGCGACCTCGGATGTTAGACAACCAGTAGTATATTCTATTTAAAAAAAAGAGATAGAAGGTTGTAGATGGGATGGTTTCAACTGAAAATTTACTGCAAGGTCTGTTATAATGTGCGTGATTTAAGGGGTCGATATCTTGTAGCTGCGTAAGGAACAACCTATCAACATATGTTCTGTTATTGATAAACATCGGAGTTTCGAGTAGACAACTATTATTGAAACTGCTATGGAATAGGTGAACGTTATTGTTCTCTTTATTCTTCAAGACGAAATTGTGAGAATAATTTATTTTAAATCTCCGTGTTTGGTTGTTAAAGATGGGAGTGAGATGGCTGGGCCAGTTCGGCGATAGCGTTGAATTTGGTTTGTGGAAAACAGTGTGCATCGAGAGATGTCTATTGTCATAACTGTGGGATCTTATTGCCGGCCAATTGACGACATAGAACTGTCTAACATCTGTCGGTAGACTATCTAAACTGTCTAATTCGAGGTCCGTCCAAGCTTTTTTGTTGTTTTATCTCTCTGCCGCCGTGTCCTTCCTCTCCCTCTTATTTGTTGGTGGAGCTGCGGACTTTGAACAGACCCGTGGAAATCGAAGATGATGAGGCGGAGGAGGTTGATACTGATGAGGTTGATTGTCGTGTCGAGGATGCTGAGCTTGTAACCGTTGAAATCGCTAGATTGTGTTTATTGTTAATATGCGTCTTTAGATGGTCCTGTCTGTTAAATTCGTATACACATAGAGGACACTGGTATGTATGTTTAGTGTGAACACTGTCTCCATGCCGATCTAGATTGCTTTGGGTGGTAAATGTTTGCTCGCAGTCTTTACACGTGTATTTAGTATTACTGTGTTCATTGTCATGAATGAGTACAGATATGATGTGCTATGTACTGTATCTAGCTGTAGACTGCTCACCACCACGAGTGTTATCTAGTCGGGGTTTCTTTCTTGGGTGTTGTTATTGTTGACTCTCTCTCTCTCTCTCTCTCTCTCTGTAACATCATTGTCTATTGCAGAGAACACTGTCGGGGCCCTTGATATAACTTGTGTTGGTGCCGCTGATATAGTTGCACATGAAGCGTGCTTTTTCGCCATATGCTTTGTAAGATTGGTGGTTCTTGTGAATATGCAACCACATATAGGGCATGCGTTTCTTTGCTGGCCGTGAGCACTGTTTGCGTGTCTGGCTAGAGCATCCCACAGTGTAAAACTTTTTTCCACACTTGTCACACACTTGGCGTGGTCTGTTTGCCAGTTCATTAAGTGAGACCATCTGTCAAAGAGATAATACCATACTTTTAGTGTGCATGCCAAAGATACTTTGTAATAGTATGCATCCATTTTAAGTTTCTATTAAGACGTAGAGGTTAGGTATGATTCCTTTACAATTGTATATTGTCAGTGAGCGGTTATCTAGGTGTTTACTAATGCTTTCATAGACATCTTTGAGTCTCTATCCCAATCATGTTCATATCACTATCATAATATACTATCAATTTTTACAACATTACAACATCCCATTCTGGACACCAGTATGTTATGTCTCTGTATGATAGATTGGTTAGTTACATGTTTTTGTTAAGAACTACCAACTATGAGCCTCTATTAATAACACGGTTAACGATTACTTAGGAGTTTTTTTAAATTATTTCTGTTCAGTGTCTTGATTTATCTTCTGTGAGTGTTTGTACTAACGCGGCGAGACCGGAATATAAGAGTTACGAAAACTTAACACTTTGTTTGTGTGGTTCACGCGTCGATGTATATCTGAACAACAAGTCTAGACATGTTTCATTTCATCGATTGATTTCACATACCACGCGAGCTTATGAATTTATCGTACATGGATTCGAAAACGACTCGTTTTGTTTGTAAAATGTGTATGGCTACACTTACGATCTAATGTGGGGTCATATATGTTGACATTATCCACACTTATGATAAGACGAATAAGAAGCTTTCCCCGTTGTATAAGTCAATGGCTAAACTAGGCTATACAGTATCAGAGAGATATGACTCGTTATTCGCTGGTATAACCCTAGAAGTCGGTGATAAGGATATTTACGCCTCGTTTGCAACCCTTATGGTTTATATGCTTTCAGATGGAATTTTATACTTTGGGCGCCTAGTGATTATTTATATGCTGGCTTATCATCTAATTAAGAACCATGTTAAAGACTTGTACGACTCTGATACTGACATATCTTCTCTGGCAAAGAAGTTCGGTATTTTTGCCGGCGCTTTTATTGGTGGATTATTCGGAGACTGGCTTGTAAAAAACAGAGGTTGGAAAAATGTATAGACATCTCTAACGTAAAGGATACGATACTGTGGACTCTATTTCGCAACAGTTTTAATATGTGACCGTTACAAGATTTATCGAACATATTCCTATATGTTATGTACTTCATTTTTTATGTTACCACTAATAAAACTATGATAATAACACACAGTGTTATGTATTTTAAGCAATATTTCACGATATACCTGTATTCTTATAATGTTGATGTTTAAAGTCTGCTTCTCCGACGGTGTTTTCGTGTTGCAGTTTCTGCTGTTACATTTTAAGTTCTGGTAGGATAATATCAGTGAGGCTCTGCTGTTAGATTTATAGATCTGGAAACGTATCTAGTAGTGTTAACACTCTGGCTACTTTGTGGCGACTGACGACGCTATCGTGTGTGCGACAATGCTATTGGTTTTTAGATCACGTCTCAGCATACAGTTACGCTCGCGGTTAAAAAAAATCGACACCTGTGGTAACGATGTTTATTGATCTATGTCCTACTCACCCAAGACTGGGAGAACATTGACTGTTCGTTCATGTCGTCAGCGAGAGTAGCTGTTATATATGTATATACCTTATTATGGTCCGTATCTATCTTAAATATGGCCCTTTTACGTCCGCAAGGATATACTAAATATTAATTTATTTTTATTATTAGAATATATGCACACCATATATATATATGAAATAACTAACGTATCGCTAGTCCCTAATATGGTAGTTTCGCTTCCTGAGTGGAAGTGGTCTATAGCCGGAACACATACACTCGCTTCTATTAGCTCTGTGGAATTTGGCGGGAAGAAGCTATGTCCATCACTCATTAACCAATCTACTCAATTATTCCACAACTGTCCTCTTCGAGAGCTCAACCAACCCACCACATATCTTCTAAGTCATATACCTATATAACATTGCATCACTCTGCGGAAGGTTCCACCACTCTCCACCATGCAAAAGTGGTGGTATTTGACTATATAACTCTTGTACTTACCAGAGTAAAATCGTCATCCTTCATCCTACCTATTTGCCCAACTAATTATCGGGGACTGTTGCGTGCAAGCTTCTACTACTAACGGTATCATCAAAATGTATATTAAGCTGTAGAAATGTGCTCCCAAACAGCGAGTTGGATGGGGTCTTGTATTAACAAAAGGTAACTTGGGCATAATACATTAGATTGCACCGAAGTGCTAATAAATGATAAACTGGACTGTAGAAATATGTGCACAAACGCAGGTTTGCAGTAGAAGTGTTTAGAAGATAGTGAGTTTGTCTGTGCTGTTAGAAGTATATGTATAAAGAGATTGTGTGATAGTAGAAATATATACATGTACTGAAAGGGGAAGTTGTACGGTTGAGTTTAGGAAATGTGACATGAACTAGAAAGGTACGTTTAGAAATGATGAGTTGTACGGTTGCGTTTAGGAAATGTGAGATGAACTAGAAAGATACGTTTAGAAATGATGAGTTGGGCGGTTGAGTTTAGGAAATGTGAGATGAACTAGAAAGATACGTTTAGAAATGATGAGTTGTACGGTTGCGTTTAGGAAATGTGAGATGAACTAGAAAGATACGTTTGGAAATGATGATTTGGGCGGTAGAGTTTAGGAAATGTGAGGTGAACTAGAAAGATACGCTTAGAAATGATGAGTTGGGTGGTTGAACCGGGATTTAGAAATGGTGACGTTAACAGACAGAAACAATCAATATTTTTCGGGCACATCATGAGAAGATAAAAGTTGGAATACTTGGTTACAACAGGCAAAATGCAAGGAAAGAGAGATCGCGGACGACAAAGAGAAAAAATACTAGATAGCTTGGTGCCATAGCATGGAAAACAGTCAACAACAGAACTGATACGATGCACTGTAGATCGAAATTGGTGGAAGGACATGATTGCCCAAGCCAACGGGTATGGCACATGATGATGATGAGGTTAACCATCTAACGTGTTTTTAGAAACGAAAAGTTACTTTTATGAAAGGAAACTCAAACTGAAGAATCGTTTTCATTAACTGTTAGCTAGTTAGAAACATACGTTTTAACAGACGCTTAGCATTTGTTTCCATATGGTCAGCAGAACGAAAGAAGTATATTTAAGAACTGTGTGCTGGGTGATAGAACTAGATTTAAGAAAAGTAAGGTAGACAGAACTAGAAAGGAAGACGGTAGATGAAATGTGGGAAGTCAGCAACGCAGCTCTAATGTCATTGGCAGATTCAAGAGCTGGGTTGAAGAAAATAGAAAGAACATGGATCTGTGACAATACATGGAACGCGTACGAGAAAGAAAAGAAGCAAAGACATCAAGGAAAATAGTAACGACATATGAAAAAACCTGGCAAAAGTAGCATACATAGACCTAGACAAGAAAGAAAATAGCTCGGCCAAAAGAAACAATAGAACCTACACAGATAACCTGGCCATGGGGGTGGAGAGAGCACCAATGATGGGTAATAGTAAAACCTTTGTAATGTCACAACAAGGTTGCAGGTGAACACAACCATTTTTCTATTTAAATCTTCTTGTAGGTCTTGTTTTCTCATGTATATGTATGTAACTGGTAGCTCGTTAAGCTCCTTTATGTCGATGAATTGTCTAACTGATGTATGAAGTCCACGTAAGCACTAAACAATAGAGGAGATCGTACTGGCGCTTGTTTTACTAGTGTTCTTTTTTCGAATTGGTCATGCAGTCTGCTGCTTTCTAACTGTGCAACAGCTCCTGTTAATGTAGAGACTTCTGCATAGGTTTGTTAGATGTTGGCTTACTTACGTATGTCGCTAGCATCGTCCATTTTTGTTCTTGTTTTACTCCGTCGAATTATTTTTCCTGGACAATGAAAGCTATTGTGGCTATATCCTGCCGTCTTTCCTGCTAGCTGTTTTAGGATGATTATTACATTAGCACATAATCTATTTGTTTTTGGAACCCCTTTGGTACCCCTTGTGATACTCGCTTATATGTAGTTATGAGGCTATATCCTGCAGTCTTTCCTGCTAGCTGTTTAGGATGAATATTACATTAGCACATCCTCTATTTGTTTGTGGGACCCAATGTGATACTCACTTATATGCAGTAATGTAATTGGTTTGAGCCGTTTCTTGCAATAATGTTGGCACATAACATATCCACTAGATGAGAAGAGAGATAGCTCAAAATTGATTGTAGTCTATCTATCTACCTTTCATTTTCTATATTGGAATGATAATTGCCTGTTGCCAGTCTTCTGGAGCCTCCTGTTATTGCTATGCTGTATTGAATATTCGGTACATCCATCCCTTATGGTTATCCCCTATTATCTGATGAGAGAAATGTGTTTAAGAACTATAAACTTGACAACAGCATGTTTCCTACGAACTGAATGAACTTCCAGAACAGAATTGGTTAATAAAAATTCGTTTAAGAAGAGTAAACTAAATTATATAAAAGAAAGCCATTCTGCATACACTTCGAGAAATGCTGAGACGTGCGGTGGAGCGGGAATGGGGGATGCCCCGACTGCAATAAACTTGATTTTATGGATATAATAGAATAGAACAGAAACCTTGTGATGCACCTTGGGTGAGGGAAATGTGTTCAATAATTAGATACAAATAGCGTAGACAAGTGATCCTAAGAGATAAGCCAAACACAATAATTTCTGACAAAATATGAGTATCACTGTATAATACGACTTGTAAGACAAATGGTCACAGTTTTACTGAGAATTATCAGATTTGCAATGCTGGAAAACAGTTCGATTAAATAGTGGAAACGCAGAAAACTAGCTATACATGACTTTGGTAGCGTTGAAATTAAACAAATATGTCATGTTTCATTTGGTGTTCATTTGTCGACACAACATTTTGTGTTGCTGCATATCCCGATGTACTATTTGTCTATTTTCAGTGATATCTGAGAGAAAATCTGCAAACTTTCCGCTAGATGATTGTTCCACGATTGAGATGGACGTTCTGTGTTTGTATTTTAATGACCAATATCAAGACAGACAAAGAAACACATGCCGCGGTTTTATTAATCATCAATTAAGCTTCCCAAGCAACAAGACAACTGCGCGTGTTCTATTCGCAACAGTTTACGACCTGTTCTCTGTCGACAACCCTGATGTTAACGTCAGCTCTTGGCGATTTAATGAAACCTCTAAACTAGTTACTTACGGATATGAGATCGTCGACATGGCGGATAGCTATGATAACATCAATGAGACCATTCGACTCAAATTACGGTTTGTTCACCGCCTGTTTTCTGAGATGGACGGGGTCAGGAAAAATGTCACCCACGTTGCTGTTATGTTTCTCCAAGGTAAAGGTTTATCAAACATTGAAATGAGAACTATCCCGGACATGTTACTTCAGCAAGGTACCAGCATCAAGGTGTTTGCTGTGGTGTTAAATGCCGAGTATGAGAGTCACATTGTTCATCTTCGGGACACAATTCTTGTAGAGTACAATAGTGACGACGTTCCTTACAAACATTTATTAGCTCTAGCGATGTGTAACCAGTGTCAGAAAGAGATGTGGCAATTTCAACATAGTGTCGGTGCCGAGTCTGTATCTTGCTACAAAATGTTAAAGCATAGGACTAACGAACAAGGTCGTGTCATAATGCCATCTTGTAGCCTTTCAGAGCAGTCAAGAGTTGTCACAATTGAAAGTACACACGAACTGAACTATTTACAAAAAATGGTGCATTCCTATTTCAATGAACTAAGAAACCAAAGCCAACATACTCTACTTCAAGCTCGATTTTTCATTGGACTTGGCAAAGACACAACTAAAATGTATCAAAGATATAGCTGGCAACCAATTAGTCGACCGCTAGTGGTAAACAAATGGATGGCGGGTATGCCTTCTAACGGGCATATCAATGAGTGTGTTCTGTGGCAGTTTGATAATAACCAGTCTCTACGTGATGCCTCTAACTACTCCCTATCCGGACATCAATTTGATGATGGCTGGTTGGACAGTGATTGCAAGTTTGTAAGTTCATTCAGTTTGTGTGAGGCTTCTATTCCACGTAGAATTGAGAACAACATCGCTCTTGGAATAAAGCCAGCCACGAATGAGAGTTTTAGTCGAGCATTAAATAGTGGAGGTTTTGCTATTTTTAGAGATAACATTGTGTCTGTTTCGTTCAACTTTGCCAGTAAAGATTTTCAAAAAGTGCTACTAGAAAGAGGATACGAGTTGTTTCCCGTCTTTAACTGTGAGATGAATGAACAAAACCCTCGATACATTTCCTACTCTATGGTCTGTGATGGTATCATTGATTGCAACAACAATCGAGACGAAGATTTGTGTTGGCAACGTTTCCCACAGGACCCGGATAATGACCTCGACATTTGTCACGGCATCCATTGTTGTGACGGATCCTGCTTGTTATTGTCCTGGGTTAATGATGGCCAGGTTGATTGTCCTATTTGTGGATACAATACCGACAATGATTTCAACGATGAAAGTTCCTTCTTACTTAGTTATTTCAAGAGAAATGAGACTTGCGCGTTTATTTGTAATGAAGATAAATGTATTCACTACTCGCAGCTTAACGATGGACACATTGACTGTACTGGGTGGGAGGGACCGCTGGACGAGACTCTAGGGAAGCTGGAAAGAGTAGATACTTGTCACAATCCACCTGGTTATAGTAACTGGGCTCCCGTGTGTGTCTATGTCAGAGACAGGTTCGGAGCAGTTCTAGGATGCAGAGACATGTCTCATGTAGAGAATTGCGCTGATTTTAAATGTCCAGTTGGATATTACAAATGTCCGATGACATACTGTATCCCTCAACATTATGTCCTTGATAGAAAACAAGATTGTCCTTCAGGGGAAGACGAACTATTTGACACTATTGGCTCCTGTACCGGTAACTTTGCCTGTTGGGATAGTAAAGTTTGCCTGCATCCTGACCTTGTTTGTAACGGACATCCTGACTGTCCACACAAAGACGACGAAGTGGAGTGTAATTTGGAGTGCCAGCAAGGTTTCCGCTGTGTATCGGGGACAACCACTGTTAAGAGCCATATACAATCAGAGCCCCTGACAAACGTCCCATCATTTGATGCTGGAACTAAATATTTGGACTTGTCTGGAGTTGATCTCTCTGCAAAAGATTTTCTAGACGTTCCCATGAAATCGATATTCGTGAAGTGGTCTACGTGCCACTTACGTCAATTGAACAATAACGTTTTAAATCATGTATACTTTCTTCAAGACCTTGACCTTAGCTACAATTGGATCCAAACAATCGATGGCAGAAGATCTTTCTTTGATGGTTCTATGTATATTCGTCGTATGAATCTCTCCTATAACACAGAGCTTGTGTCGGTGAAATATCTACAATTGAATTTCCTAGACACATTAGACCTCTCCCACACGAGCCTGCTATATGTCGATGAATTCTTTTTTTCTCAGTTTCCTGCATTAACAAAATTAGATTTAAGCTTTACACTTATAAAGAGTATAAAGCAATTTACCTTACCTGATTCTCTGGTTTTACAGATACTCCATTTACGTGGTTTACAAATAAGCAATTTCCAGGAAGACTTCTTCAACAGCCTCACTATCACTCAACATCTGTACACAGACATATATGAGATGTGCTGTCCACAGATCAGAGGAAACAATATTCCATACCACGTGTGTCATTCACCTGTCAACCCCATTTCTTCATGTTTTGATCTGATAGGGGACAATTTTCAGCGTGTACTTCTCTGGGTGATGGCCGTTCTTGCCCTTTTTGGGACAGTGGCGACTTCTGTTTATCGTGTAATCTGGGATTTAACATCTTTGAGAAAAAGTCACGGACTGCTTGTGGTAAATTTGGCTGTATGTGATTTTATTATGGGGGTCTATTTGTTTGTTATTGCAGGGGCGGATTATCACTATCGGGATAATTATGTTCTTTTTGACAAGACTTGGAGAAAAAGTCATTGTTGTAAACTCGCTGGTGTCCTGGCTACTCTCTCCAATGAAACCTCACTATTTTTCATTTTTCTTATTTTACTGGACCAATATTTTGCTTTGAAGCTACCCGATGCTCAAGTTATATTTTCAAAACGGGGTCAAATTGTTGTTATTTTGTTGTCTTGGATCATTGGTTTACTTCTGGCACTGACACCAATTGTGTTCAAGCTTGAAATGTATTCTTCTACCGCCCTGTGTAACGCTGCAGATTTACTGTTAACAACTAAGCGCCTCAAAGGCTGGGGGTTTCCATTTGGTGTCTTCATCGTGCTCAATGTTCTTTTGTCAATCGTGCTTGCTTTCTGTCTAAAAGTTATTCTACGATACAGATCTGCGAAGAGTATAGCAGAGACAGTGCCCAGTGCGTCAGAAGAGGTTCTCTTGATCCAACAACTGACTCTAGTAGTTCTATCTAACTTTCTCTGTTGGTTTCCTATAGGATTAGTAGGGGTTTCAACTGTGTTCGGATATGAGATCAACAATGATGTGTATTCCTGGACGACAGTTATCGTTATCCCGATAAAGACCGCAGTAAACCCACTTTTCTACATAGTCCCTGTCTGTATGGACAAGTGGAAACAATTTAGGTATCGCCGATAAAACTCTTCGAGCAGATGTTTTTTTTTTTTTTCACTTTAATGTTGGTTTTAATTCACCCACAATTGTAGGACATGATCGCCTACGTCAACCGGTATGACACTTGATGATGATAATTGTAGTGGAGCATAATCAGCACATATACTGTTTTATTATGTTTTTTTTTTCAATTGTACTTACATTTGTGTTTACGACAATACAGTAAACATCGCCAATAGGAAATAGTGTTACGGACAGAGAGGTTGCCACACACATTTCTATAAAGAAGCAACATAAATCTTACATAGTTACCACTTATTTAATTCATATTGCACTCTTAAAGATGATAGTATTATCATCTCCTATTTCAAATGTTCTATATATCATAACATACTTGCTATTTTTTATTGTTAATGTTTTTTAGTTACCACTTATTTAATTCATATTGCACTCTTAAAGATGATAGTATTAGCATCTCCTATTTCAAATGTTCTATATATCATAACATACTTGCTATTTTTTATTGTTAATGTTTTTTAACACTAATCTACCTGCACTCTATTAAAAATGTATTTCTCTTAGCACTGACCACGTTTTAATTACTATTTATATGTAAATATATTTGTAATACTTTTTAAATACTCTGATAACACCGTATTACTGGCAGAAAATTCAGTCGATCTAGACCAACTAATTGACAATATGAACAAGCCAGACAAAAGAATATGATTTCCATAAATATTAACATTACAAAAACTGTGATTGTCAGTAGTTAACATACACATCATAGGAAGTGCATAGCAAAGTCCCTGAAAAGAGGTGAAGACTATAGCTCTCTTGTACGTGCAATTAATTAATGGTGGAAAATGTAAGACAAAAATAAACATAAGACTATG
Source organism: Megaustenia siamemsis (assembly GCA_032433765.1). Classification (NCBI taxonomy): domain Eukaryota; kingdom Metazoa; phylum Mollusca; class Gastropoda; order Stylommatophora; family Ariophantidae; genus Megaustenia; species Megaustenia siamemsis. The sequence goes on from JAVIAB010000159.1 coordinate 57,131,991, forward strand.
ATATGCAAAAAGCAAGTTTAATAACAACAAAAATATATTCACATCAAAGCAGCCAATTACATTAGCACCGATTTCAACAGTAATTAAGCGTCTGGAAGGAGAAGCGCGTTATCAACACGTTTGCGAGTTATACAGCTCAAGGAAATAGTAGTGCAAAAAAGCAACAATTAATTATATCACATCAGGAGAAGCTGTGGGTAAACTGACATGCTATTTTCTTTGAAATGACTAACAGAAAAAGCAATCGAGTACACTCAAGGACTATACATACCATGCATAGACCAAGAGAAATCTATTGGTTGATTACATTAGCATTATTTAATCTGGGGTCTGGTTGGTTTCGAGACGCCGGCCGAGAGAGAGAGAGAGAGGTTATAAGTTCAAATCCCGGCTGCACCGATTAAGATTTTTATTCATGATTTCTCTCTGCGACAACCACCTCTGGTCTCGACAGTGAGGTCCGGCTTGAAACGTTAATTACTCATGGACGGAATAAATGTGAGTACCTGGACGGAGTTATCTGCCTGTGAGGCGAGGGACACATGTGCACACGGCTGCTATTAAAAAAAAACTGATTAACACGCAAAATTCAGTTCTTGAAGAACCTGCTGGTCTACAGAGACTTCGTCAGAGGTAAAAAAAATAATGGTAAACGCAACAAAAATATTTAATCTACTAATTATCTACAGTAAACCCACAACAAATTAAACAATTAATCCACTAATTATCTACAATAATCCCACCAAATAGTTTAATATTTAATCCTACAAACAATATTCAGAAATCCCACCACATAGATTAATATTTAAATTCTACTAATAAATTGGAGCTTCGGTGGCTGAGTGATAAATGCACTCGCTTGGTTTTCATAGGGGTACAGTTCCTATCAAATCTGAAACAAGTACAACGCGTCAAATACGTGGGCACAATAATAAAATCAGATGGAAGATGCGCTACAGAAATACAAAAAAAGCAGAATAGCTCAGGCTAAAATAGCATTTCAGAAAATAAAAAATATCTTATGCCACAAATCTATGTCAACAGAAGTGAGAAAGAGTTCAAAGGTGCTGTATAGAAACAATTCTGACCTATGGAAGCGAATCATGGACAGTAGACAAACAAATAAAACAACGATTAGAGGCCACAGAGATGGGATTTCTCAGAAGAATGTTGAAGGTTCCCAGGACAGCTAAAAAGACCAATGAGGAAATTTTCAAAGAGGCCAACACAAAAAGACAGCTCCTAAAAACAACAGAAAGAAATAGTCAACATTTTTCTGGCACATCATGACAAGAGGAAAGTTGGAATACGTGGTTACAACGAGCATAATAAAAGAAAAGAGATCGCGGACGACAAAGAGAGAAAATACTAGATTGCTTGGTGTCATGGCAAAGCAAACTGTCAACAACAGAGCTGATACGATGCACTGTAGATAGAAGTTTGTGGAAGAACATGATCGCTTACGCAAACCGGTGTGGCACATGATGATGATGATGATGCCAGCTTCTATTCCCTGGAGTGGCAGATATTTGTTCTTACCGAGCTCTGGGGTCACCAAGCCTTTAAAAATTGACATAAATAATTTAGTGAATCAGTTCAGAAGGAGAGGTATGTTTACATCACTAAAAAAAATGACAAATAATCAATAACAGAAAAAAGAAGACAAAGCACAATATATGGTCCTAAGCAGGATCGAACCCGTACTTCTTGGCACAGTGCCTTGCCACGAAAAGACAAACGCAAGTGAACACTGCCAATAGGAATAGGAAAGATACAGATACACAATGTATTCCTGAGTTGTGATCGCAGACCTATGCTATAGTCATGAGTATGAGAACACCTGCGGGAAAGACATCACCAATGATGGCTAATATTTTAGTTAGCCGAGTTGGCAGTGTTCCCTAGCGTTTGGCTTTTCGTGGCAAGGAGTACGGGTTCGATCCTGTTGAGAACCATATATTGTTCTTTGTTTTATTTCTGCTGTTGATTATTTGTCATTTTTTCCGAAGGATGTAAACATACCTCTTCTTCTGAATTGATTCGCTGATTATCGCCTCGGAAGTTTCCCCTCTATAATAATATTCATGTATTATCATTTGTCGCTATAAATAATTTAACCTGGAAGTAACGGCAGCCTGCAGTGACAACGACCACATTACCTACACATTTGTCGCTATAAATAATTTACCCCGGAAGTAACGGCAGCCTGCAGTGACAACGACACATTACCTACACATTTGTCGCTATAAATAATTTACCCCGGAAGTAACGGCAGCCTGCAGTGACAACGACCACATTACCTACACATTTGTCGCTATAAATAATTTACCCCGGAAGTAACGGCAGCCTGCAGTGACAACGACCACATTACCTACACATTTGCCGTGATGGTGGACACATTTGGATACACCTACCGTGCTTTACATACATCTAGCAATGAGCGGAGGGTACATTCACTGTTTATTTACTACGAATCAATAGAGTCATCACAATACAGTTCAATATTTAAACCTAGTGATAGTTCATGAGACAAATCATATTTATCAACTCATTGAAAAATCATATTAATATTCCATCACATTCACATGAGATTATACATCTACGACAGTGATATCAACAACACTATTATATTTAAAGAGAAAGACAAATATCTAATGACATAACCTTTTACACAAGACGTGTTTCATTTTCTGAAATGCTCTTTTACCCTTGGCTATTCTAATCATTTTATTTCTGTGGTGCATCTTCCATCTCATGTTATTATTGTACCCAAGTGTTTTGACGCGTTGTACTTGTTTTAGATTTTTCATGTTAATTGTTAAATTGCATGGTCGTGATGGTTGTTTCTTCAAAATGACCATTACTTCTGATTTCTTACTATTCAGACTGAGACATTTCTTGTTGCTTTCTTGTACTAGTATGCATATCATTTATTGCAGTTCATTATACGCCTATGCTATTACAACTGTGTGATCTGCATACCAACAATTGTTTATGTTGTGACCATTGAATTCAATTCTATTTTTGTCTACTATTGATCTGATAATATTTTCGCTGTAAATTGAGAACGAATCCACTGACAGAACATAGCCTTTTCTGATTTCTTGCTTATATATTGAAACTGCCCCGTTTGTTTGCTAATTTTTACGAGACCTGTTTGTTTATAAATACATATTTTAAAATTATTATTATCAGATCCTTGCCATCAAAGAACCCCGTAGCGTAATTTTGGAGGTGGAGGTCACAGAGCGGACAACCCACGGAATCATAAACATTTTGTTTTGGTCAATTCTTAGACATAGTTCAACTATGGGTCAGAATGATGGGATCTGATTGGTTCAAGGAGTTGCAAATTGTCACTTTGCGACAATTGTGATAAATTCATTGGCTGCAGATATTCCACGCACAGAGTTATGTTGGGGTATTTAAGCTTCGACACCATAAGTTTTCAGTACGTTCGTAGTTCAGTAGTCTGGAAAGTAATTATGAATTTAAGTTAGAACCGAAAAGTAGTTAGGAATTGAAAGTCAGAAATTAGTTTGAAACATAATTGTGGACTAGTCAAGCTTAGAGTAAGAAAATATAACAGTGAATTATGAAATTAGTTGAGCAGTAGACAGAACATGTGAGTTAGAATATATTGAACATTTCGTTGTGAAATTGTTGTTGAGAATGTTTCCAAGTTGTGCTTCATAATTCTTATGAGAAGTCGTAAGTAAGATGTGAGAGAGAGAGTAATTTATAATATGCACTTATGGGCATTTCAAATATTCACCGACGATAGTCTCTTGAGTGTCCAGAATTAAAGAACATTAATTCTAAGAGAAATGCATCCACTATTATGTATCATGTGCCAAGTTAAAGATAAATAAACCTGATTATGTTTATGTATTATGAAAACAGTCTGTTATGATTGGTTGACTACGTTGTGATCAATGTGATGTGGCTCCAACTATAACACAAAGATAAATAAGATAAATAATTCAACCTCTTTTACAACGTAAGATAACCTAAATGTAACACATAAGTGTCATATTTGGATCGTATACGAAGGCATAACAATAATGAATGGTGTAGCTTTTGAACATAAGAAGGGAGGTAGAAATAAGATTAATGGTGTGAAGGTGACACGATCTCCGTACCTCACAGAATAAGACAGGCAACAAACATTCGAGGTTAATTCAAAAGTACGACATCGTTTTCTAAACGGACAATTTGGTGATGGCAGTGTGTTTACATATAAAAGCAAGACTGTATTTTTGTGTCACTTGATTTTAAAATCCGCAATAACATGACCATTTTTAACTATTTCATCATATTCTGCAGGAGTGTCAGCTTATTTTGTTATTGCTAGACTCTAAGATCCAGAACAATCTGAATATTGTTACTATTCAACATATTTCGCAGGAGTGTCAGCTTATTTTGTTATTGCTAGACTCTAAGATCCAGAACAATCTGAATATTGTTACTATTTCAACATATTTCGCAGGAGTGTCAGCTTATTTTGTTATTGCTAGACGCTAACATTCACAATAATCTTAATATTTGTACTACTTCAACATATTCCGCAGGAGTGTCAGAACATTTTCCTCTCGATGGCTGCTCCACGGAAGAGATGGACGTGTTGTGTCTGTACTTTTACGACGACAACAAACAAGAGCAAAATATGTGCAAGGGCTTCGTGAAACATCTGACGAGCTTCCCCAACAGCAGGGCAACTTCTCGTGTCCAGTTTGCTGGTGTCTGTGACTTGTTCTCTGTTGATAACCCCAACGTTAATGTCAGCTCTTGGCAGTTTACAACTTTTCTTGAGTCCTCGCCTTATGGAAGTCAAGATGGACAAGCAGCCATACTTCAAGATTATAGCAACATCTATGAAATGATGGAATTGAAACTACACTTCGTACATTACTTGTTCTCACAGATGGGCAGAGTCAGAGAAAACGTCACTCATCTCGCTATTATATTTCTCAACGGCAAAAACATGGCATTTGATGAACGAGCAACTCTACAAAATGTGTCACGTGTTGATGCAGATACGGATTTAAAGGTATTTGTTGTGGTGATGGGGATAAATCATGGAACTGAAACTGTTCTTCTTGGGGACACACTTCTGGTCGACTACAGGGCGTCGATTCCTTACAAACATTTGTTAGCTCTAGCCATGTGTGACCAGTGTCTGGATGGATGGTGGAAGTACGAGCAAGGGGCTGAGACTATCTCTTGTTATAAAATGATCACGTCTGATAATGGAAGTAACAGTGACCAAGCTTATTCTACTTGCCTACAAGTTGAAGACTCCGCGTTAGTTGCTGTTGAAAGCAGAAGTGAACTGCACTTTATACAAGCCACCATCTACACATATTTTACTAACGTTATCAATGACAACCAATCATCACATTTTTCCTTGAATTTTTTTATTGATCTCTACAGATACAACGGAAGTATTGCCAGGAGGTTTCGCTGGGGTTTGTTTCCAAGTTCTGTAACTCGTCCTCTAGTTGTCAACAATTGGCTGCCTGGTAAACCTTCTGGTGGTTATGTCAACAAATGCGCTGTCTGGCGGTTTGACTGGAGCGAACATGTCAACAACGTCTCTAACGGCTCTGGACAAGAGGATGGTTTTGTTGATGGTTGGGTGGATGTTGATTGTTCGTTTGTTAGTTCAGTCATTTTGTGTGAGGTCTCCTTGTCTCGAAGAACTGATAACGCCTTCCACATTGACATAAACCCAGCTACGAATGAAAGTTTAACACGAGCTTTAGATAGCGGAGGTTTTGTCAAATTTAGGGATAATATTCTATCTGTCTCGTTCAATTTTGTCAACAAAGATTTCCAAAAATTTCTTGAAGAAACAGGTTACGAGTTATTTCCTCTGTTTGACTGTGGAGAAGATGCTCGAAGCCCTCGACATATTTCCTACCTTCTGCTCTGTAACGGGCACACTGAATGCAGCAACAGACGAGACGAAGATTTGTGTTCGGAACAAATCTCAGACATCAAAGTAGACGTTACCGAATTTTCTAATGACGTGTATTGCTGTGACGGTTCTCGTTTGTTAAAAAGGTGGGTCATTGATGGCGAGATTGATTGTCCTGTTTGTGAGAGCAATACTGGAGAGGAATTCAACGATGAAAGTGAAATATTTTACAGACATTCAGAAAACAGAATGTATTGCACCATTTTTTGTGATGATCTCAATTGTGTTGATGTCTCCCAGCTTAACGATGGACTTGTTAACTGTACAGGACGGGAAGGACCGTTGGACGAGACTATTGGCAAATTGGAAAGTGTAGACACGTGTCGCTATCAAAAGCGTTATAATGTATGGGCCCCCAAATGTGTATATGTCAAGGACATGTACGGGGCTGTTATAGGATGCAGGGACATGTCTCATTTAGAAAATTGTACCGATTTTGAATGTCCAGTCGGATATGTTAAATGTCCAGACACATACTGTATCCCTCAACATTATGTCCGTGATAAAACAAATGATTGTCCAACAGGAGAGGACGAACACATTGATAGCATTGGCGTATGCAGAGACACTTTCGCATGTTGGGATAGTAAAGTGTGTCTACATCCTGACCTAGTCTGTGACGGACATCCTGACTGCCCCCATAAAGACGATGAGATTGATTGTAACATGAACTGTCCAGAGCTTTACCGCTGTGTTTCTGGGACTGTGACTGTATCAAGTGCCGTTACAGACTTTGTCGTTCGTTTCCATTCTTCGTTTGACCCTGAGATAAAATACATGGACGTGTCCACTGTGGACATTTCTCAAACACTTGTCTTTCAATCTGCCTTACCAAAGAAGTTAATTATAATGAAATTATCAAACTGCCGCTTACTTGATTTGCGAGATGGTTTCAGCAATACACGAGCAATTCAAGATTTGGACGCTAGTTACAACGAGTTCACAACAATCGACGGCAGATACGATCTCACTTCAGAATCTCTACCAATTCGCAGATTTAACCTGTCTTATAATACACAACTAGTCTCGATGAAATATGTGAAACTAGCTCGTTTAGAAGTACTAGACATCTCGCACACAAATGTCTCCTATCTCGATGTCTCTTTCCTGAAGGAGTTTCCCATTTTGAAACATTTAAACTTAAGCTTCACATTTATTTGGAGATTTCATAAAAATCAATTTCCTTCAGATTTGAATTTACAGACACTAGATTTGCGTGGACTACCAGTGAACAATTTCTACGAAGATTTATTTAACGGGCTCACTATTAGTCAACATCTATTCACAGACATATTTGAATTATGTTGTCCACAAGTAAGGGGACAAAACATCCCAGATCACACTTGCCACGCTCCTGTCGCCTCCATCTCTTCTTGTTTTGACCTGCTTGGACTCAGTGTTCAGCGGTTTCTTCTCTGGGTGGTCGCGGCTCTTGCCATCCTGGGGAACGTGGCTGTCATTGCCTACCGTGTAATCTCCGACAGGTCAGTTCTCAGTACAGGTTACGGACTGTGTGTTACAAACTTGGGAATATCTGACCTCATTATGGGTGTCTATCTACTAATTATTCTAGGGGCGGACTACTACTACCGTGACATTTATGTTCTGTATGACCGAAGCTGGAGAGGAAGTGGTTTATGTAAATTTGCAGGATTTCTTGCAACTCTCTCTGGCGAAGCGTCAATATGTTTTATTTTTCTTATTTCTCTGGACAGGTATTTGATAATGAAGTATCCATTTGGTCAAGTCAAGTTTACAAAACTCTTGAAAAGTATTTCCTTGATGTCATCTTGGGCCATCCCTTTTCTTATTTCCTTGTCATCTGTTGCGTTAAACTTTGAAATCAATTCTTCCAATGCGATGTGTATTGGATTACCCTTGACAGCGCAGCGACTTAGAGGATGGGAGTTCTCATTTGCTGTGTTTGTTGTGTTCAACCTGTGTGTGTGTTTTGTTCTGGCACTCTGGCAACGAGCCATCTTCCAGGCCATGTCACAAAATAGAGTTAGTCGAACAACTTCCAGCACATCTAACCGGAGGGCTGATGATATTGTAGTGGCCAAACAACTGTCTCTAGTAGCTCTGTTCAATTTCCTCTCTTGGTTTCCTATAGCATTCATGGGTTTGCTATCTCTTGTTGGACACGAGGTCAGCAGTGATGTTTTTTCCTGGACAACAGTTATCGTTCTTCCTATAAATTCTGCAGCAAACCCGTTTCTGTATACGATACCAGTCCTGATAGAAAAGTGGAAGAAATTCAGTTTTTGTGCATGGAAAGTTTAATTAGTTTGTTTAGTTTAGTGTCGATTACAATTAGTATGTAGATATGGTTGTAATGACATCAATCCATGGTTAACCTATTGTTTACGTGTCTATACTACTGCATATATGTATCGTGTAATTCCAGTAGCATCATCTCTATTATGTACTCTGATTGCTGGCGTAGGTGACTATGCGTCGCCACAATTTTTTATATTTGCAACTGTTTAAGAACATGTGCAGCTTTCTTTCTGGTAAAACACCTTTAAACTATGTCTTCTCTCTCTCTGTTTTGCTATAGCTCTCCTTCCCTTGACCTTTCCTGTTATCACAACAAATCTGAAAGCGTTGGCCTGCCAGACAAATGTCATGTCTTGTATCCTGACCCTCGATCTAATAATAATTGATTGTATAATGTCGGTATACAATTTCGTTGTTTATTTAAAATTATTAGGAAGCCGCGATAGCTCAGTGGTTAGTGAACTGGACTACAAAGGACAAGGGGTAGGGTTCGATCCCAATCGACGGTTTTCGGGTTCACCCATAAATGGGTACCGGAATTTTTTCTGGGAAAGTAAAGCAGCACGGGCGTAATACCGACCACATTACCCCAAAAATCATGTGCTGAAGGTCTGTAAAATATAGGGTCACTAAAATCATATTTCCCTATACGCCACTTGGCGTGACGGGGGTACTTTACTTTTACTATTGAAATTATTATTGCTCAGCTGCTTCTGATGTAACATTTGCTGGACTACATCATCACTCCCCCTCATTTATTTGTGCGTCAATACTTGATACCATCTTATTTAAACACGCCCATTTAGTCTCTCAGAGTGTCACTTATCCTCACCTGATACCATCTTCATTAGACACGCCCATTTACTCTCTCAGAGTGTCATTTCTCACATGATACCATCTTATTTAGACACGCTCATTTACTCTCTCAGAGTGTCATTTATTCTCACCTGATACCATCTTCATTAGATACGTCCATTTAATCTCTCAGAGTGTCACTTATCCTCAACTGATACCATCTTCATTAGATACGTCCATTTAATCTCTCAGAGTGTCACTTATCCTCACCTGATACCATCTTCATTAGATACGTCCATTTAATCTCTCAGAGTGGCATTTATCCTCACCTGATACCATCTTCATTAGATTGGTTATTGGTTATTGGTTATGGAAGGCCTCGGTTTCACAGCAAACGAATTAAAATCCATAATTGCTCAACCGCCCGTGCCAGTGGAATCATCCGAATTACTAACTCATCTCCCAAACAAAGAAAGGTAACTGTAGTCCCCATCGTAGCAGTCTCAGCACACGCCAAAAGACATAAGGCGAAACCGCGCACAAAGTGAACACAGCCAACTGTTCCCTGTCATACGATATCATCATTCATCGTAAACAAGCGGGATATCGAAGCAGGATCAAAACGGATGAGACACACAGCTCACGGTGTGCACAGAGCACTTAACTCAGTAGCTCCTGCAACAAGCCGGACTTGGAATATGAGGAAACTGCAAGAAGGAACACTTTTCAGACATAGCCTTCAATGGTTCCTGCTGCCTATCCACCATATACCATGGGAGTTTACGTCCTCCCGAAAATGATGATCGTCATAGCACTTGATGATGTTAGGCCGTCATTGATGACTCCAATTCCAAACATACAGACACACAGTGGTGGTAAGTTATCATTTCCAATCAAAAGGAAGCCACATGACCTGTAGTTAGTAAAACCACAGAGAGAATATGATTTTGTGACCTTCACTGATTCACTCTTAGATGTGAATGTGTAGTTTACACAAGAGGAGAAGTTTTCAACTACAGTGATCCCATTTAAGGCAATTCTGGGATAGCAAGGCACGTCTCCTTTATAGCAGCAGAACTTGATGTTCTCCGCTCCCTTCTTGTAGCTGCCGCCACACGATTCTGATGTCTCATTAACTTGGATATCGTTCAAGAACAATGTCAGATTAACATTCCATAGATCTGGCTCTGCTGATGAAATGCTTGGTGCAACAGTTGTATCAATCATACAGGAGGCTCCTGGTCTGTGGTCATTAATATCACAGACGGCACATGATGTTGTTATATTCAGTATTTCTTTCTGGGGTGTAAATATGTGGAACACACATGGAGAGTGGTTTGTGGTCACAGTAATCCCATTAAAGGCAATTCTAGGGTAGCATTAGATACGTCCATTTAATCTCTCAGAGTGTCACTTATCCTCACCTGATACCATCTTCATTAGATACGTCCATTTAATCTCTCAGAGTGTCATTTATCCTCACCTGATACCATCTTCATTAGATACTCCCCTTTACTCTCTCAGAGTGTTACTTCTCACCTGATACCATCTTCATTAGACACGCCAATTTACTCTCTCAGAGTGTCATTTCTCACCTGATACCATCTTCATTAAACACGCCCGTTTATTCTCTCAGAGTGTCACTTATCCTCACCTGATACCATCTTCACTAAACACGTAAATGTACTCTCTCAGAGTGTCACTTATCCTCACCTGATACCATCTTCACTAAACACGTAAACGTACTCTCTTAGAGTGTCACTTCTCAACTGATACCATCTTCATTAAACACGTAAATTTACTCTCTCATAGTGTCACTTATTCTCAATTGATACCATCTTCATTAGACACGCCCATTTACTCTCTCAGAGTGTCACTTATCCTCACCTGATAACATCTTCATTAGACATGCCATTTACACTCACTCCCTTTACACATTCTCATGTTGCAGTTTCCTCATATTCCAAATCTGGCTTGTTGCAGGAGCTACTGAGTTAAGTGCTCTGTGCACACCGTGAGCTGTGTGTCTAATCCGTTTTGATCATGTTTCGATATTCCAATTGTTTACGATGAATGATGATATTGTATGACAGGGAACAGTTGGCTGTGTTCACTTTCTGCGTTGTTTCACCTTATGTCTTTTGGCGTGTGTTGAGATTGCTACGATGGGGACTAAATTTACCTTTCTTTGTTTGAGAGATGAGTTAGTAATTCGGATGATTCCACTGGCATGGGCGGTTGAGCGATTATGGATTTTAATTCGTTTGCAGTGATACCGAGGCCTTCCATAACCAATAACCAATAACCAATAACCAATAACACATTGTCAGTCTCAGCTCGTTATTTTCCTTAGAAAACACGACCTACTAAAGAAACTCTCCTGCGTCTTTACTGAATTTGGCGTCCTTAATCTCCAAAAGGGAGATTTTTACACAAAAAAGGGAGCTCCTATAAAACATCAGAAAGAAAAAATCAACATTCTTTCCGGCACATCATGAGAAGATGAAATTTGGAATACTTGGTTACAACTTGCAAAATAAAAGTAAAGAGAGATCGCGGAGGACAAAGAGAGAAAATACTGGATAACTTGGTGTCATTGTATGGAAAACAATCAAAAACATAACTGTTTCACTGTGGATTGAAAATTATTGGCGAATATTATCGCCTACGCCAACTAGTATATCACATGATGATGATGAGTCTCCAAAAAAATATATTCGTAGATTCTCACGTTACCCACGCCTGTCTACACACCTGACTATACACATTTTGTCGGGACTTCATATTGAAGGTCTAATCTCAAATCAGTCTCTTCGACTCTAGCGTTTTGAAAGAGTTTGAGAGGATACAACCACATTGTAGTCTGGGACGGGTTCGACCCATCAGTGCTTGCACTGTTACCTGTACACCCATCAACTTGCTCTGTTACCTGTACACCCATCAACTTGCTCCGTTACCTGTACACCCATTAACTTGCTCTGTTAAATGATGTTAGAAGCGGTAAGGTGGAGTGTAGAAATTGTGTTAGAAGCGGTAAGGTGGAGTGAAGAAATGGTGTTAGAAGCGATAAGGTGGAGTGAAGAAATGGTGTTAGAAGCGGTAAGGTGGAGTGTAGAAATGGTGTTAGAAGCGGTAAGGTGGAGTGTAGAAATGGTGTTAGAAGCGGTAAGGTGGAGTGTAGAAATGGTGTTAGAAGCGGTAAGGTGGCGTGTAGAAATGGTGTTAGAAGCGGTAAGGTGGAGTGTAGAAATGGTGTTAGAAGCGGTAAGGTGGAGTGTAGAAATGCTGTTAGAAGCGGTAAGGTGGAGTGTAGAAATGCTGTTAGAAGCGGTAAGGTGGAGTGTAGAAATGGTGTTAGAAGCGGTAAGGTGGAGTGTAGAAATGGTGTTAGAAGCGGTAATGTGGAGTGATGAAATGGTGTTAAAAGCGGTAAGGTGGAGTGTAGAAAAATGTTTAGAAACGGATATGTGGAGTGTAGATTTGTGTTTAGAAACGGTGACGTGGAATGTAGAAATGTGCTTATAAATCGTTGATGTGGAGTGTAGAAATGTGTTCGTTAAGCATGAATTGAAATTTAACAAATGATTCTTAGGGATTTATAAAAGAAATGAGGCGCTAGCAAGTGGAAACTTGTATGCATATTTATTGGAAATATTTGTTTAGACAGAGGTAACCAAAAGGCGTGTGTTCTCTAGCGATTTGCAGGAAAGCAGATGTTAGAAAACAATAAAATGTGAGCTAAAATGTAGAAATGTTAACAACGGTATTGTCTAACAATAATAATGCGTTTATAAACTGCAGTTTGTTGTCGACTACGTGTTGTCGTTTTTATATTTTTATTTTTCTGCTCTTGCTGAGATATTTAAATGATTTACGCGACAGTCTAGTTGTGAAATTATGTGTTGCTATTCCCCGTTTGGTGTAATGTTTTACTTCTGACTGGAGGATGGACTGTGAACGTTATCAATATTTAAGTGGAATATGATTTATTCTTCCTCTGTGTCGTGTGTTCGCGGTTCGATAGGCAAGCACATGTTTCGACAACAATGTCGTCGGTAGTCGGGTATGTTCAACCCGTATGTGAAAATTCTGCGACGGTGGATGGGGCGGAAGAATTTGAAATAATCAACGGCCCAGAAAGCGAAAACAGCAAAGTGTGTGGTACACATGAGGCATATTCAGAACACGAAAGGCGAATATGGCAGACCACCGTAAAAGAGATTGGAGCCTCATCACGTAACAATCCAAAGAAAGCCATGGAGAGAAATTCTAACTTCTGTTTTAGGAACGAAATAAATACAATTAAGACAAGACAAATGAAATTTGTGGGGCATGTTAAAAGACACAACAGCCTATTAAAAGTAATATTGGAAGGAAAAATACAAGGTGGTAGAGGCAGACCAAGACTAACATGGACGAGTAACATCAAAAGATGGACAAGTCAATCTATGACAGCCTGCACCATCAAAGCAAGAAATAGAGTAGAATGGCGATCCATGGTAGCCAACCTTCGTTGCGGAGATGACACACGATGATGATTATGAAACTGCAGTACGGGGTGAGATGGTGCTTTTTTCTAAATTTAGCAAAAGTTGGTTTACTGGTTTGAAGGTAACCACTTGTTTTGCTTTGTTTAACGATACGATTGACTAAATCTTACAATAAAAGATAAATTAGGCAGTAAGGAAATATTTTCAAGCAGTTAGCTGGTCAGTGAAATCGTTTTTCGGAAATAATGAGTTGTTCGGTAAATCTTTTATGACAAACTGTATGTTGGATAGAGTTAATGTGTTAACAAACAGTGACCAAGGTCCATAGAAATATTCATAAACACAGAGTTAATGTGTTAACAAACAGTGACCAAGGTCCATAGAAATATTCATAAACACAGAGTTAATGTGTTAACAAACAGTGACCAAGGTCCATAGAAATATTCATAAACACAGAGTTAATGTGTTAACAAACAGTGACCAAGGTCCATAGAAATATTCATAAACACAAAGTTAATGTCGTAATCAAAGAACTGAAAGCTTGAAGAAAACAATATTTATAATTCTTGAAATGCAAGGGATACATGTTTTTTTTTTTTTTTTGCGGCAGAAGAAATATGCTAAAAAGCATGGCAATCATTACAGCTGACTTTATATAGCATTTTTTTCTTTTAATTAGACACGCATGTAAATAAGAAATACATGAATAATTAGGCCGCTAGACAGTAGAAATATGTTTAATTACATTGTGGTTGAAAGCAGAAACAGGCTTTTAAAAAATATGCAACTGGTCAATCAAAGTGCACTGTAAATGTTCGTGGAGAGCAGCACAAGTCTATTAAAAGTAAGGAAGTTGGTCAGTAAAGATGTGTTCAATATGAATGTGGTTAACAGAAATGTCACAATACAATCAGTAGGACAGACATTATGGGATATCAACCGAGAGCCTTACCGGTACTACTCTACTCAGTAAAAAAAAGTAAAGAGCCCCGTCACGCCAAGTGGCGTATAGGGAATATGCTTTTATTGACCATACATTTTACAGACCTTCAGCACATGATTTTTGGTGTAATGCGGTCGGTACTACGCCCGTGCCGCTTTATTTTCCCAGAAATAATACGGTACCCATTAAAGGATGGGTGAAACCGGAAGCTGTGGGTTGCGACCCAACCCTACCTCTTGTCCTTTGTAGTCCAGTTCACTAACCAGTGAGCTATCGCGGCTCCCAATCTACTCAGAGAAAGGTAATTTTATTAAACTTACGAGAACTCTCATAAATATTATGAACGTAGACGCTGGACGTTGCGAATGTGTCCATAAACTACAAGCTTGAGAGCAGGAGTTTCTTCGTAATAGTTGGCAAACTGATTGAACAGTGATAGCTCAGTGGTTAGTGAACTGGACTACAAAGGACAAGAGGTAGGGTTCAATCCCAACCGAAGGCTGCCGGCTCACCCAGCCTTTAATGGGTGCCGGATTCTTTTCTGGAAAAGTAAAGCGGCAGGGGCGTAATACCGACCACATTACCCCAAAAATCATGTGTCAAAAAAATGTATGTAAAATGTATGGTCACTAACACCTTATTCCCTATACGCCACTTAGCGTGACGGGGGTACTTTACTTTTTTACCTTAGTAAGCCAAACTGCACTGTCCACAGTCTGTGGGAGAAAAACAGACAATCACATTCTTAGTAATAAAGCCAGTGCCAGAACTGGATGCCAGACTTAATAACAATGAAACAATAATATATAACCACTATCTAAATGATTACAGTTAGGCGCAAGACAGAAAGACAGCATGAGACTTAAGTACAGAAATGAGAACAATAAAAGAAAATATTACATGAAGATTTCCCTCAATTGAATACATAAAGAACCAACAGATAGATTGGTTTGGTCATGACGATGCCGGAAATATGAAAGCACAACACAAAGAGTCCTCAATAAACACTGAGAGGACAATAGACTCATCAGTCCACAACGTAAAAAGATGAATTGATTAAACATTATAAACACTAGGATAAATAACAGAGAAGAAGATCAACAGATCAAAATATCGCAAATAATATTTCCTGTTGACTTTTCTTTGTTGTTACTATTACTTCTGTCTTTCTGCTATTAAGGCTGAGTCCTTAATCGAGATTATTTATACTATGACCTCCGATTGTTATTCCAGGCATGCCCCTTATGGATCTTAAATAATCTCACTATAAATATTAAACAAACCTGGTGACAGCTAACATTTATACATTACTGATTAACACTATAATCAGAACATACCGTTGGTAAGAAAGTAGACTATCATGCAGGACGACTTACAAGAAACAAATCTTAGATATCTTTGTGAGAAACATCTTTAAAACCAACAAGACCCATATCATGTGTCCATAAACATGAAGAAAGTATTTTATTTTGAGTTTGTAATGAAACTTTATAGACGACGTTAAAGATGTACAACTTCTGTGCTGATATAGTTTTCACTATAAACATGTGTGCGAATACTAAAAGGGCAGTACCTAACAACGATAACCCAGGGCAATGATTCACAACTATGGTTGTACTTCTCATAGGCTATTATGATAAAACACGTATAATGATTAACTTTGGCCACGTAGTTCGATTATTTGGTCTGAGAAGATCATTCTGCAAGTAACTGGGGAAGGAGGGAGAAGGCAGAGGACAAGTAGACAACATCAAATAATGTACAGGCATAGATTTGGCTGAGTCGAAAAGAATCACTGAAGATATTGTTTTAATGGAGAAAGTTGACCACGTCTATCGGTATACCACAACTATAGCCGGAGTTTATTGAATGAAAAGAAGAAGACTAGAATTAATAATAATAATAAGCAGAAGAAGAAATAGAAGAATAATAAGAAAGTTTTAAAAGTGAGAGCTCAACGTTAGTTCTGTGTAGGTGACATTGTCATTAGTATTACCAATTAGTAGGTGACATTGTCATTAGTATTACCAATTAGTAGGTGACATTGTCATTAGTATTACCAATTAGTAGGTGACATTGTCATTAGTATTACCAATTAGTAGGTGACATTGTCATTAGTATTACCAATTAGTAGGTGACATTGTCAGCTGAATGGCAGAAATGAATGTCATTAGTTGTGGAATATGTCCACAAGATGTGGGGTAGGTTGTGAAAACGTGGTCAGAAATTGTGGGTTTGACGACATAAAAATGTGTACAAACTGTGGATTAGATAGCTGAAATATGTCTACAAACTGTGGATTAGATAGCTGAAATATGTCTACAAACTGTGGATTCGATAGCTGAAATATGTCTACAAACTGTGGATTAGATAGCTGAAATATGTCTACAAACTGTGGATTACACAGTTGAAATATGTCTACAAAGTGAAGGTTGGTCATCATCCTGTGCCATACCGGTTGGCGTAGGCCATCATGTCCCTCCACAATCTTCTATCTACAGTGCACCGTATCAGTTCTGTTGTTGACTGCTTTCCATGCCATGACACCAAGCCATCTAGTATTTTATCTTTTTGTCGTACACGATCTCTCTTTCCTTTTATTTTGCCTGTTGTGACCAAGTATTCCAACTTTCCTCTTTTCATGATGTGCCCGAAAAATGGTGATTGTTTCTTTCTGATGTTTTTTTTTTAGGAGCTGCCTTCTTGTTTTGGACTCTTTGAGAACTTCCTCATTGGTCTTTTTAGCTGTACGGGGAATTTTCAACATTCTTCTGAGAAATCTCCTCTTTTTGGCCTCTAATCGTAATTTCATTTGTTTGTCTGCTGTCCATGAATCGCTTCAATAGGTTCTATATAGCAGCGATGAAATCTCTTTCTCATTTCCTTTGACATAGATATGTTGCATACGATATTTTTCAATTTCTGAAATGCTATTTTGGCCTGAGATATTCTGCCTTTTTTTCTGTGGTGCATCTTCTATCTGATGCTATTATTGTGCCCAAGCAATTCAGATGTTGCACTTGTTTCAAATTTGTCCTGTTTATTTGTATGTTGCATGCTGGTGATGTTTGTTTCTTCGATATGACCATTACGTCTGTTTTCTTACTCTTTATACTGAGACCTTTCGTATTGCTTTATTTTACTATTATGTAAAAAGTGAGAGTTAGGCGACAGAAATAAGTCTACAAACTGTGGATTAAACCGCAGAAATATGTCCACCAACTGTGGATCACACAGTAAAATTATGTCCACACAATGTGGATTAAGCAGCAGAGATATGTATACAAACTATGGATTTGGGATCTGAGATACATCTACAAACTTTGGATTAGACAGCAGAAACGTATCTACAAATTGTGGATTAAATATCAAAAATGTGTCCACAATAAGTGGGTTAGACAGCAGAAATGTATCTACAAACTGTGGATTAGACAGCAGAAATGTATCTACAAACTGTTGATTAAATATCAAAAATATGTCCACAATAAGTGGATTAGAAGGCATATATGTATTTACATACTGTGTATTAGACAGCAGAAATGTATCTACAAACTGTGGATTAGACAGCAGAAATGTATCTACAAACTGTGGATTAAATATTAAAAATATGTCCACTAAAAGTGGATTAGACAGGAGAAATGTATCTACAAACTGTGGATTAGACAGCAGAAATGTATCTCCAAACTGTGGATTAAATATTAAAAATATGTCCACTAAAAGTGGGTTAGACAGGAGAAATGTATCTACATATTGTGGATTAGACAGCAGAAATGTATCTACAAACTGTGGATTAAATATAAAAAATATGTCCATAAAAAGTGAGTTAGACAGCAGAAATGTATTTGCAAACTGTGTTTTAGACAGCAGAAATATATATATATATATATATATATATATATATATATATATATATATATATATATATACAAACTGTGGATTAGACAGCAGAAATATATCTACAAACTGTGGATTAAATATAGCAATATGTCCACAATCTGTGGATTAGACAGTAGAAATGTATCTATAATCTGTGGATTAAATATTTAAAAAATATATCCACAAACTGAGGATTAGACATCAGAAATATATCTACAAACTGTGGATTAAATATACAAAAAATATATCCACAAACAGTGGGTTAGACAGCAGCGCAAAAATATATGCACAAACATTCAATTAGACAGCAGAAATATGTTTACAAATTGAGGGTTATACAGCAGACATATATCTATAAACTGTGGTTTGGATGACAGAAACATGCCCACAATCTGTGGGTTATACGGCAGTAATATGTCTACAAACTGTGGGTTAGACGAGAGAAACATGTCTACAAACTGTAGTTTATACGGCAGTAATATGTCTACAAACTGTGGGTTAGACGAGAGAAATACGTCTACAAACTAATGGGTTAGATGGCAAATATATGTCTACAAACTGTGGGTTAGACGACATAAATATATCTACAAACTGTGGGATAGATGACAGAAATGTCTACAAACTGTGGGTTAGACGTCAGAAATATGTCTACAAACTAGGGATAGACGACAAAAATGATGAAATGGGAACAGCTGGAATATATTGTAACAACTGGGAAAATTGAGGGACGAAGAGATAGAGGGAAGCAAAGAGAAAATATACCAGACAGCTTAAGAGAATGGCTTGGTAGAAGGTCAACATCAGAAATGGTAAATAACTGTCGTGATCGAAAGTTGTACATGATCACCTACGCCCGCAGGCTTGGCACTTGATGATGACGATGATGATAGAGATATCCAATCTTTAGTAAAAGCATAAGAGATTTATATAATTTCTGAATACAATTATTTCAGAGAAAAAGACTACAAACTTTCCATTAAATGATTGTTCAACGAAAGAGATGGATGTTCTGTGTTTGTATATTACTGTTCTACACAGTTCTAATCAGGAGATTATGTGCACAAGCTTGACGCTACATCTCTTAAGCTTCTTCAACACTAAGGCAACTTCCCGAGTTCTCTTCTCAGCAGTTTTCGACTCGTTCTCTGTCTACAAACCTAACGTTAACATCAGCTCTTGGCGATTTCACGAATCCCTTCCACGATACGCTTACGGGTATGAAAGCGGCAACATTTTAGAAAGCTATGATAACATCAATGAGACCATTCGACTCAAATTACAGTTTGTTCACCGCCTGTTTTCTGAGATGGACGGGGTCAGGAAAAATGTCACCCACGTTGCTGTTATGTGTCTTCAGGGTAAAGGTTTATCAAACATTGAAATGAGAACTATCCCGGACATTTTACTTCAACAAGGTACCAACATCAAGGTATTTGCTGTGGTGTTATATGCAGAACATGAGAGTCACATTGTTCATCTATGGGATACGATTATTGTAGCGAACAGTGTTAATATCCCCTACAAACATTTGTTAGCCCTAGCGATGTGTAACCAGTGTCTGAAAGGCTTATGGCAGTTCGAACATAGTGTCGGTGCCGAGTCTGTCTCTTGTTATACGATGTTGCGCTCACCATTTACATTCCTTCGTGATGACTGCAAAAGTTATAACCATTCGCTAGTGGTCACCATTGAAAGTACAGAGGAGCTTTATTATTTGAAAGACATGACACATTCATATTTCCAAGAACTAAGTAAACAACGTAAACAATATAATGTTTCCACTCGATTTTATATTGGACTCCGTAGAGCCACAACTGAGATATCCCAAAGATTTCGTTGGGAACCGTTTAGTCGCCCCTTAATAGTTAACAACTGGATGCCTGGTTCGCCATCTAAAGGGCATATCAATGAGTGTGTTGTTTGGCAGTTTGATAATAACCAGTCTCTACGTGATGCCTCTAACTACTCTCTATACGGACATCAATTTGATGATGGCTGGTTGGACAATAATTGCAAGTTTGAAGCTTCATTTAGTTTGTGCGAGGCTTCTATTCCACGTAGAATTGAGAACAACATCGCTCTTGGAATAAAGCCAGCCACGAATGAGAGTTTTAGTCGAGCTTTAAATAGTGGAGGTTTTGCTATTTTTAGAGATAACATTGTGTCTGTTTCGTTCAACTTTGCCAGTAAAGATTTTCAAACATTTCTTCAACAAACAAGCTACGAATTATTTCCCCTCTTTGATTGTGGATTGGATTCACGAAATCAACGATACATTTCCTACTCTGTGGTCTGCGATGGTCTCATTGATTGCACCAACATGCGAGATGAAGATTTGTGTTTGGAGCGTTTCATAGAGCGCCCGGCTATAGACAACGACATGTGTCGCGGCATTCATTGTTGTAACGGTTCCTGCTTATTATTACAGTGGGTTAAGGATGGTGAGATTGATTGCCCCGTCTGTGATTACAGCACTTCCCAACAATCCAACGATGAGAGCGATTCCATTCACAAGCATCTGAAGAGAAACGAAACATGCGCCTTTATTTGTAATGACAACAAGTGTATTACCATCTCCCAGCTTAACAATGGGCACGTTGACTGCACAGGACGTCAGGGCCCCTTGGATGAAACTATAGGAAAGTTGAAAAGAGCGGATATTTGTACCACGCAAAATGTTCACGTCTGGGCGCCCAGTTGTGTCTATGTTAGAGATATCTATGGAGCTGTTCTAGGGTGCAGAGATATGTCCCATCTAGAGAACTGTACACATTTTGAATGCTCAATTGGATATTTTAAATGTTTGAGCACATACTGCATTCCTCAACATTACATACTTGATGGGAGACAAGACTGCCCTACAGGAGAGGACGAACAAACTTACAATAGCAGCCCTTGTAAAGGAAACTTTGCCTGCTGGTATAGTAAAGTGTGTCTGCATCCTGACCTAGTTTGTGACGGACATCCTGACTGCCCACGTAAAGACGACGAAGTGGATTGTGGCTGGGTATGTGTAGAAGGTTTCCGTTGTGTGTCGGGGACAGTCACTTTATCAAGTAACAGCAAATCAGTTTCACTAGCCAGATTTCCTACATTTGACGCACAAACTAAATATCTGGATATGTCCAATGTAGATCTTTCCGCGACAGATTTAGGCGATGCTAAATTGCCAAACAAAATGGTGGCCGTAAAATGGTCTAACTGCCAAATACGTTTATTAAGTAAAGAGTTTTTAAATAATTTATATTTTCTTCAAGACGTGGATCTTAGCTACAACCACTTTCAAGTAATTGATGGCAGAGAAACTTTCTTTGATGATTCATTGTATATTCGTCGCTTAAACTTGTCCTATAACACAAACCTGGTGTTTGTCAAATATCTACAATTTGATTTTCTAGAAATTTTGGACCTCTCCCACACGAGCCTGTCACATCTCGATGAACATTTCTTTAAACAGTTCCCTGTACTGACAAATTTAGACTTCAGCTTTACAGATTCCATAAAATTTCATAAAGATGCATTTCCATCTGACCTAAGTTTACAGACACTAGACTTACGCGGAATTCCTGTTGAGAATTTCTATGAAGATTTACTTGACGGACTCACTATCAGGCAACATTTATATACAGACAGTTTTAAGATGTGCTGTCCTCAAATCAGAGGGAAAAAAATCCCATACTACGTGTGTCATTCACCTGTCGACGCCATTTCTTCTTGTTTTGATTTGGTGCGCGATAATGTTCAACGGGTTCTTCTATGGGTGACGGGAGTTCTTGTCGTTGTGGAGAACATAGCGATTGTCGTCTATAGCAACGTCTGGGATTTGTCAGCTGTGAGAACAAGCCACGGACTCTTTGTGACAAACTTGGCAATATCTGACTTTATAATGGGAGTCTATCTGTTCATTATTGCTGGAGCGGATAGTTACTTTCGTGACAATTATGTTCTGTATGACACAAGATGGAGAGAAAGTATTTTTTGTAGACTTGCTGGTCTCCTGTCTACTCTTTCCAGTGCATTGTCTAACTTCTTCATTATTCTTATTATTCTAGACCGATATTTAGAATTTAAGTTTTCCGTGCGCCAGGTTACATTTTCCAAACGAGGTAAAATTATCGTTATTTTGTTATCTTGGCTCATTAATTTCCTACTCGCGCTGACACCAATTGTGTTCGGTTTTGAAATGCATTCCTCTAACGCAATGTGTAATGCTGTAGGATCATATTTAACAAGCAGGCGCCTGAAAGGATGGAAGTTTTCATTTGCGGTCTTCATCGTGCTCAGTCCATTTTTGAGTGTAGTCGTTGATTGCGTCCAACGAGTTATTCAACGAGAAATAATAACAGAGAGCACAACCCAAACAACACCCATCAAGTTTTCTCAGATATCGGGAGATCTACTGACCAAACAATTAAAGCTTCTAGCAGTGTCTAACTTTCTCTTCTCGTTCTCTATAGGTTGTATGGGGGTTTTGACTGTATTTGGACATGCGATCAACATTGATGTTTACGCTTGGATTACGGTTGTGGTTTTTCCATTGAAATCAGCTGCAAACCCACTTGTCTACTTTATCCCTGTCTTGAGAGATAAGTGGGACAAGTTTAGGTTCATGCAAAGAAAGGTTCGGTAGTGTTTATCTGCTTTCATGCGTTGACAGGTTTATTACCAACGAGAGTTGTAATGACAACATTTACGCCACAATTTACTCCACCTGTTATACTTTCCAATTTGACATAGTAAGCGGTGAAAGTTTAAGTGACGACACATACTTTAAGAGAAAAGTCATTGCAATGGGATTTTTGTTTATAGTAAAATACTACTAACTACATTTAACATCACCATATGCTTTTCACTTTCATATATTTCTCATTTTTTTGGTCAAATTTGTGTTATATTTTTTAATCCCTTCAGCCAATTCATGCGCTTGACCCGATGTGTGTTATATTTCCCTACCTATTACTAAAGACAATGTTTTCACACGCAATGTATAGATATTAAAACCTTAAAATAAATCCTCACTTGAAGGTTGTATATATATATATATAGACACCATATAGTGTCATTTGTTACAAAATTCACAAATACATGTGATAATTATGTCAGTTGCCTACTACTTGCAAAAACACACATTAAACATTATCTTGAAAATAAAATATATCAATAATAATAGGTGTTGCTAATATAATTTTTGCCAAATATTCAAAACCCTAGTTTTGTTTCAAATGTCAGGTCGCGTAATTTTACCTGCTACTGTATGCAGTAAACAGTACAACTGTACTAGTGAGAGAGGAAGAAAGAAAGTGAATAGATGAGGGGAGAGAATGACAAAAGAGAATAAAGGGAAGGAGTGAAGAAAATAGAAAAGGGGGAGAAGGGTAAGTAACAAATCAGGTAGAGAGAGTGAAAAATGAGAGAAAGGCGTGAAAGTCGAGAGAAAGGGGGAACGTCAAATCAGCTCAGGGGATTAAGTGACTCTCGAGAATTGCGAGAGGGTCACGTGTAACGAGAGGCAGAAGGAAATATAGGGTTTAAAAATATAAAATCAAAATAATATAAACATATAATCAGAGATTTGATCCAGCGATGGGCCTGTAGAGAGGTCCCGTCGTGGGCCTGTAGAGAGATCCCGCCGTGGGCCTGTGGAGAGGTCCCGTCGTGGGAATGTAGGTGGGTTCTCGCCGTGAGCCTGTAGAGAGATCCCGTCGTGAGTCTGTAGAGAGGTCCCGCTGTGGGCCTGTAGAGAGGCCCCGCCGTGGGACTGTAGAGAGGACCTACCGTGGGCCTGTAGAGAGTTCCCGCCATGGGCATGTAGAAAGGTCCCGTCGTGAGCCTGTAGAGAGGTCTCGCCGTGGGCCTGTAGATAGGTCCCGCCGTGAGCCTGTAGAGAGGTCCCGCCGTAGGCCTGTAGAGAAATCCCGCCGTGGGCCTGTAGTAGGAAACTCTTTGTACAGAGCTTCGCAGCAGGAGGCAATCTGATCATCAGAAGAAGACCCCAGGTCGAGCAAGTGTTTCGGCCCTTTAGCTTCTTGACACTCTAGGGGAGGTGGGCCCGCCTGGGTCATGACTTCCAGGCGTCGACCTCCTGCCGCATTGCCTCTAAGGCTTACACCGTATGTTCGGCACAAACTAACTAAACGTAATACACAGAACTTTCTAAAATAGCTTACCTAAACTAAGCTTATGTTCGGCACAAAATAACTATCACTTAATACACAAAACACTCGAAAATAGATTACCTAACTTAAGGTTTACATTTCATGTTCGGCACAAAATAGTTGCATTTAATAGGCAACACACTCGAGAATAAATACCTTACCTGCTCTTGGTTTAAACCTAGCGCGTTACTGCGCTTTCGACTTGGCTACTGATGCAACGATATTTTCTAGACCCGTCAGTGTCTGACTTTCGTGGGAAATCGGCATCTGCTGGTTAAGATTGACGCCTAGTTGTCTGGTCTTCTTGTTGTTTAGGCCTGCTGTTTGTATGGTAGTTGCCCCAAGCATCTGGTCTGATGCTCACCTCCGGTCGATTATATAACTTCTTATCGCTTCGTCTCGGGCCCTACTTCAATTCTCCCTACTCTGTTGACTTACGTGGGAGCAATAAGTGGTCAAGGTGTAAAATAGTCGCCGGATCCGTCTGGTCTGGACATAATATTATTTAACTGTTGGTCTGTCTCGATTCTGCCACAGCCAGCACGACGCTCTTTCTGCTGACTCAGCAATAGTCTTCATTGTTCTTGACCGCATCCCTCCCTTAATTCCTAGCATTTTTAAGAGGTCGTAGAGGGATGGGGTTGTGAGTCCTCTGGCACTAACCACCACCGAAAACACTCTACTCTGTACTCCCTGCTTTCTCAGCTCGGTGGCGAGATCCTTGTATTTAGATAGTTTGAATATATGCTGTTCCTCTATCCTGGATTCAAATGGCACTGTGAGTTCTATTAAAATGACATGGGTCATATTTGACGTGTAGAGTGCAATGTCTGGACGCATTTTAGATCTCTTAATGCACTCTGGGTACTTCCCTCGCCATGGGAGGTCAACCGCCATCTCCCAATCGTTAGCTATGTCCAGGATAGTGAAGTCGTTCCAGTGGTTCTGCTTGGGGCGTGCAGCCTGTCCCGCTCTCAAAAAGTAGGTGTTAGTCGTAGCAGGTCGAACTTTATTGTTGGCCTTCATCCGCGCCCCATCCACGGTGGCAGCCAGTTCATTCAGCACTCTGTTGTGTCGCCATGTGTACCGCCCTTGGCCTAGTGCTGTCTTGCATGAGGAAAGAACATGTTCCATCGTCTGTCTTCCTCCGCAAAGAGGACATCGATTGTCATCTGTCTTCCCCCACTTCACAAGGTTGCAGGCTGATGGTAGAAGGTCATACATAGATCTGATTATGTAGCTGAGCCGCAGCGGTGCCATATGCCACATGTCATTCCATGTTAGTGTCCTCTGCAAAGCCATCTCCCATGTAGTCCATAGGCCTTGCTGCGCCTGTTGTGCTGCCTTTTGTACACGCTTGTTCTCCTCGACATCTCTTACCTCCCTGACTACCATGTCCCTTCGTTGTCTATTTGATGCCTTTGACCACCATTGGATGTCTCCATGACCAAATCCACGCCTGTTGGTCTGCGTGTAGCCCAATACTTCCTTTAGCTGGAGACTCTCACGTGCTTCGCGTACTGCTGCACACGCCTGCCACTTCCGACCGGTCTTCACTGTGGGTTCCACTGTTCGGACAGTTTCGTCTGACGAGCTTTGCAGCATAACTGCCAGTCTGGCCTTGCCGGCTTTATATTCCTCTAGGACTGACTTGAACGGAAGGACCAGCTTGGCTTTCTTACAGTACAGCGCAACATCCGTCAGTCCCGGTGGTACTCCCAGCCATTTCCGCGTGTACTTGCTAATCTTGCTCTCCATCGCTTCCACCGTACTTGAGCTGATCTCATATATCAGAAGAGGCCATAGCAGTTTGGGTATCAACATAAACTGGAGGCACCAGATCTTAAACTTTCCTAAAAGTCTACTCCGGTCGATGATATGTAGCCCTTGCTCTGCCATCTCTCTTACTCTCTGAACTGCTTTCGTGTCTTTCAATGAGGCGTCATACACTCTGCCAAGGCTCTTTATTGGCTCCTCGCAGACGGTTGGAATCGTCTGTTTCGCCACATTGAATGTAACTTGCTTGGTCTTCCCTCGTCTGATGGATAGGCTTCGTGACTTCTTTGGTTTGAAGCTCATCCGGCACCACACGATGAGTTCGTCCAGGCGTTCAAGCATCCTGCGGGCGTGGCTCTCTTCTGATGCTAGGACGGTGGTGTCATCCATAAATGCTCTAAGTGGTGGCATGTGGTATCCACCTCCCAAGTCTGGTCGTTTTCCAACTCCTTCTGCTGCTCTCAATATTATCTGCATCGCCATCACGAAGAGTATGGGCGAAATTGTACATCCCATCGCAATGCCGACTTGCAATTCTATCCAGTCGGTCGTGTATTCCTGTGTGGAGAAACGCACAGTGAAGCCGGTAAAATACAGTCTGAGCATGGCGGTCACACTCTGGGGTACATGGTACATTCGGAGAGCCTGCCAAATCATCTGATGTGGGACTGATCCATATGCGTTTGCAAGATCTAGCCATATGACGTCTAGATCTAGCTTCTCGGTTTTTGCTCTCTGTATCGCGTCCCATATCATTGTCGCGTGCTCCAAGCATCCGGGGACACCAGGGACTCCTCCCTTCTGTATGGCAGTATCTATGTACCCGTTCTCCACGAGGTACGAGGTGAGTCTCTTTGCCATTACAGAGAAGAATACTTTCCCTTCCACATTCAGTAGGGAGATTGGTCTGAACTGCGCAATCTCATTTGAGTTCAGTTCCTTTGGAATGTACACGCCATTGGCCTTCTTCCACTCCTGGCTTACAATCTGCCTCTTCCATGCACTCCTGAGCAGCCGGTGCAGTCGCTTCAGTACCTCTGGGCATCTTTTGTAAACCAGATATGGAACGCCATTTGGACCTGGGGCCGAGTTGTTGCGGGCTCTGTGAACAACATCTATAACTTCTTTTAACGTCGGCGGCCTATCATTGAATGGGGTGCCCGGTTCGCTCGGCCACATGATTCCTGTCATTGACTTCAGCGGTTCGTCTCTCTGGCTGTCCGAATAGGTCTCTCTTAGATGTTTCTCTAGCTCCTCCTTGCTGATTTTTAATGTTCCAGATCTTGGTGGTTCAAATAGCTCCTTTGCAAACTTGAACGGATCTTTGAAGAACGTTTCCCTGGCCCTCTTGGTTGCTTTCCTTTTTCGATACAATCTTTCTGCTCTACCCAGTGCCTTATGTTTTGATTTTAGATGCTGCCATACCTGATGCAGTGCTTCCTTCTCTGCTTCTGTAGCTTTCTTGAATTGTTTCCTAGCATGGTTTTTCTGCCTCCTAATCTCTTCTATTTGTTTCTGTCGTCTGCTTTTTTGTGGTTTCGTGCTCGTCCTTACTTCCTTCGTGCCTAAGCCTAACTCCTTGACGCAATAATAATAGACCACTTCGCCTATGCTTTCAAGCTTCTGGGACAAGTTCAGCCGTTTAAGGTGGTGGTCTATGGCTTCTGCTAGTGACTTGTCTAACTTCTCCCAGACTACTGTGTTGCAGGCGGGAGGAAACTTGATCTTCTCTCTCTTCCCGTCCAAGAGGTGAGCGAATTCATCATCAGACAGTAGATAGGTCCCGCCATGGGCCTGTAGAGAGGTCCCGCCGTGGGCCTGTAGAGAGGTCCCGCCGAAAGGCGTTAGCCTCATTTGGATAACAATCTTTAAATGTGTATTGTAAATAGTTGTTTTTAGTTTATCGAGCCAGTTATAGTCCGTTTCATAACTCGTGCCCAACTTTTAAAATCGATATCATTTTAACCCCTTTTTGTAAGTTTTTTTCAAAATTTGCATGTAAATTTATAATGATTAGAACTCAACAGGGAATTAATTTCATTAAAAAAAACATTTAGTTATTATTGTTGCTTTTTTGATTTATATAAATTTATAACGACCCATTGATGTAGTCAAAACTTAATGTTTACAGTATTTTAAGTTAGAAATAGCGATTAAAAATCCATACACGGTACAATTGACGTGTTTGCACGATTTAACCGAGGTTTTCTGACACAATTAGACACTTGTAAAAAACACGAGACATTGTGTGTTTCATTTCCGTTCATTCAGCGGCGAAGACGTGGAACGATAACATTTATCATGAGTCTTAAAATGAAATTCTGCAGTTTACAAAACATCGCAATAAAAATGTATGACTATTTTTGCAAAGAGGCTAAACGAGGAACATTATTTCATTCTTTAGAAAACCCTGAGAATAGGACAAGACACATTTTGGATTTATCTAAACGGTTATTTAATCGCTGGATTCAAGCACGTGACCGTCAATGTTCAAGATATAAAAATTCACAAGGAAGAGCAAAAATGTTCAACCCCAAACAGTTATTAATCTTTTAGACTTGTCTGATTCAGAATGAAAGTATATAGCCCCCACAATGTTGGCCCCTATATTACCTTAAATTAGTTCAACAAACGGTCCTTTTCAGGACTACACTACTATGAAAATTGGACATACAGGTATACCTTGATATTATCGCCCGTCCTCGAACTGAGAAGACAATAATTCTCCTGGTGTTTTGTCTTATTCAGTTATTTCCCCATTACGGCCACGCCTTTACCTAGTGAAAATTAAACATAGACCAGCAACTACGATAATTTCTATTCTTTAGGGGTTCACAATTTACAATTTTGACAAACATCAAAGAAATTCGCCGCTTTAAGAAAACTGCAGCTGCAAGATATTTGTTAAATATACATTTAAAGGGTCTTTTGCATTCTAATAACATTTGGAAAATGTCAACAGTTTTTAACAAATGTTTACTGAGTAATAGCGTTTTGAAGTTGGGCACATGATTTGAAACGAGCTATAGTTGCCAGTCCTTGAGCGACAAGATTGTCCGATTTTCATTTGGGACACCAGTGGTTACCAGAGGATACAGTTGTTTAGTGTTAATGTTAAGTATCCATGGGCCGGAGAAGTTGTCCACCACTGTGATCAGTGTCAGATGTTAGTGATTTCACTGAGCTTCAAGTCGTGGTGAATAGTCACCAATGTTCTAGTACTGCTGTTTGATTCGGCTAGGAACAAGGCAGGGCGAATGGACACGTTGATTCCTGAAATGGTGAGTAAGAGGCTAACTAATGTACATCAGTTTTAGTTTGTGTGTGCACTGATCACATTTTCCAAGAGTGGAGCGTGAAAGAGAATATAATGTCATTAATAAGTTGGCAGACACAGACCTGCTGACAAGTAACAGTTTTTTGTGTGCCTAATCAAATTTCCATATATGGAGCGAGGAAGGAGACATAATGTTGGTAAGAGATGGCAGACACAGGGATGCGAATGAGTAATAAAGTGTGTGTTCACTTGTTAAACTCTTCCATGCGTGAAGCGGGAGAGAGAGAGAGAGAGAAGAGGAAGAAGAAGTCATTGAAAAGCAAGCAATCAGAAAAGCTGCTAGCGTGGTGAAATGTGTAACTTTGTAATATACAGTTTTGTTCATGATATGGGTATAAATGGACATTGTATAATTGTATCGAGGTGAGACAATTCTTGCTGGATCACGTGAGTGATCGATTGGAGGTGGTGTGCATCAATAAAGTTGACATTGTTTTACACAGTATTAGTCTTGTTATGTGTTGACATTGTTGTACACAGTATTAGTCTTGTTATGTGTTGACATTGTTGTACACAGTATTAGTCTTGTTATGTGTTGACATTGTTGTACACAGTATTAGTCTTGTTATGTGTTGACATTGTTGTACACAGTATTAGTCTTGTTATGTGTTGACATTGTTGTACACAGTATTAGTCTTGTTATGTGTTGACATTGTTGTACACAGTATTAGTCTTGTTATGTGTTGACATTGTTGTACACAGTATTAGTCTTGTTATGTGTTGACATTGTTTTACACAGTATTAGTCTTGTTATGTGTTGACATTGTTGTACACAGTATTAGTCTTGTTATGTGTTGACATTGTTGTACACAGTATTAGTCTTGTTATGTGTTGACATTGTTGTACACAATATTAGTCTTGTTATGTGTTGACATTGTTTTACACAGTATTAGTCTTGTTATGTGTTGACATTGTTTTACACAGTATTAGTCTTGTTATGTGTTGACAGCAAGATAATCGCCACAGAGTTTGCGACGAACGAACACGGGTTGTATGCGAGATTCACAATACGAAGTTTGATACGACACAGGGCAGACAGCTAGGTCGGCTGAGGTGTGGTCACGGGGGCTGATCAACCTGACGGGTCAGCCGGTCAGTCGCAGCAAGAGGCCTGTAGCACCGGGGGTGTGCAGCTGGTGTGCTGGGAAGATTTACTCACTAACCCATGCAGCCTTGGTCACAAAATAAAGTTCGACGGTCATTCATTCATTCAGAGGAAGAAAAACGAAACCGGTTGCACAACCTGTGGCTGCCCTGCTGCCTTGGTAAGCTCGGGATAGTAAAAGGCTAAGGGAAGGTACCTCGAAGTAAAACAACCACACTGCGTTGTGGGTGAGACATTTTAGTCAAAGGCTCGCTGAGCCAACAGTAAAAAAACTGACGGAAAGCAATAGAGAACCACCGTTGTAATTTCATTATACAATCATGAAACGTTGGCAGAAGGTCAACAACAGAAATGATGATTATAGTCCGTTCAGAAATTCATAATCACACCTGAATTAACTTTGCTTGATAACCGCTTGTTATTTTCGTTTCACATTTTGCATGGAATCTTACAATATTGATGACGTTATAGAAATAATTTTTGCTCTGAGAAATTTGATCTAGTTTAACAGTTTTCTTCTTTAGGGTATATTAAATTCACCCTGTTCGAATTTGACACCATTTTAGGATATATACATTAATTTGGTGCGGTCGTTGACGTAAAATAGTTTGGCTATCGCAGAAACACTAACTTCAGGAAAATCCCGTGCACAAAACTGAATTGTTATTAAACGACATGACGCACCACGGTCTGGGCATTAATTACCGAAGGGAAGGCGTATCTTTATTAATTGTGTGAAGACTCAGTAGACAATTTGTTGACTTTAAATACCAACATTTATATCTAAATTACAATGAGTTTGAAATGAAAATTTATAACTATGCAAAAGAAGTGTGTTGAACATGTTTCATGTGAAGATGAGTACTGGAAACGAGATGGATTACTATTTGTCCAGCCAGTAATGATTATCAACCTCTTGGAATCGTCAGATTCGGAATGATTAAAATTAAGATTAATTCAATTCCAGCTGCAGTTAGGACGTCCTGGGGTCTAATGGTGACCGAAGGACAAGACTAATTGTAACCAATTGAATTCATGTTTGCAAATACATATAACGAACAACACCCACAATTAAGCACTATGTAGATACGCCTCTGACAAGAATTGCAGTAAACTGGACAATTTATCACGATTACAGTAAACTCTGAAATTT
Source organism: Megaustenia siamemsis (assembly GCA_032433765.1). Taxonomy (NCBI): domain Eukaryota; kingdom Metazoa; phylum Mollusca; class Gastropoda; order Stylommatophora; family Ariophantidae; genus Megaustenia; species Megaustenia siamemsis. The sequence continues at coordinate 57,163,881 of JAVIAB010000159.1, forward strand.
GAATCAACTTGTGTGATATCGTCATACAAGATCAAAGGAATTAGCTGATGTGCAAAATCTGTTGTGTTTGTGGAATAAAAAATACCAAAATTTTTGCGTCATCAATATTCTAAGATTGCATGCAAAATTCGAAACCAAAATAACAAGCGGTTATCACGCAAAACTAATTCAGGTCTGATTATGAATTTCTGAACGGACTATAACTGTAGAGATCGAAAGTTGTGGAGAGACATGATCACTTAGCCAGCAGGCCCGGTGCTTGATGATGATGATGAATGGTGTTTCACTTACTTGAGTACAAATCGTTATGTTCCTCAGTAAGACAAAATGAAGCAATAAGGACAAATACACGAACATTATTATTGCTATTATTTCTACTTGTATATTATCTGTCCCTGGTGTTTTGTTTCTTGGTAAACATTTGATTACTTCTTCGATTTGATTTTCCAAGATGTTTTATTAAGTGTAGTGTCTTCGAATTTTTTCTGCGTTTTTAATTGTGTTATTTGTAGTTAGTCCTATGTTCAGTATGTCTTCGAAATTTGATTTCCTCTCTGTTGTTTATGTTGCTTTTTTTGTATTGGCTATCTGTCTTTGTCATTTAAGAGTTAAGTGAAATCCTAATTTTCTTTTATCACTCCTGTTCATTTTACTGTTTGTAGAAATCTCTTGTGGCTGTCTTGAAGTTCTTGCTCATCTTTTGTCCGAATCCTGTTCAAGTTTTTGCTTAGCTTTCTGGATCAAAATTGTAACTTTTTTTTCTGGACTAATCCTAGTGTTTAATTTTCCTTCTTGTTATTTATTCTGTACTTTCTATTTCCTTTTCTTAATTCTACATATGTTGATGGTTGCTACTTTATATGTATTGTCTATGTCAATGTTCAGGGATTGTTTGAGTATTATAGTTCGTTTCAAATCATGTGCCCAACTTCAAAACGCTATTACGCAGTAAACATTTGTTAAAAACATTTGAAATTTTCCAAATGTTATTAGAATGCAAAAGACCCTTTAAATGTATATTTAACAAATATCGTGCAGCTGCAGTTTTCTTAAAGCGGCGAATTTCTTTGATGTTTGTCACAATTGTAAATTGTGAAGCCCTAAAGAATAGAAATTACCGTAGTTGCTGGTCTATGATTAATTTTCACTAGGTAAAGGCGTGGCCGTAATGGGGAAATAACTGAATAAGACAAAACACCAGGAGAATTATTGTCTGCTCAGTTCGAGGACGGACGATAATATCAAGCTATACCTGTAAGTCCAATTTTCATAGTTGTGTGGTCCTGAAAAGGACCGTTTGTTGAACTAATTTAAGGTAATATAGGGGCCAACATTGTGGGGGCTATATACTTTCATTCTGAATCAGACGAGTCTAAAAGATTAATAACTGTTTGGGGTTGAACATTCCACAAACCATCATTTTTCCAATATTCCTCTTCCTGTTTTATGACGTGGTCTTCACATTTAGCCCAATAATCTTTGTCTATATTTAATAAAGCGAGATTAGCAACAGTCTTTACCTCGCATATTTTTAATGTTGTATTTTCATCTGCCACTTGTCCTTTTAATTTTGCCCAGATTAGTTCTATTGGATTTAAATGAGCATGGTAAGGTGGCAGCCTCAAACTTATATGACCGTGCTCTTGGATAATCTTATCTATTTGAAAAATCTTTGCCCTCTGTTTTTGCTTTACTAGAGATAGTAGTTCAGGTTTTAAGTACATGTTATTAAATTGTATGTGCTCCTTTGTGAGCCATATCTTAATTGCATATTTTGTACTGGATGACGTCGGGACTTTATCTTCAAGTGCAACAATGTTGTGGTACGCTGCATTGTCCATTATTAGGCAAGAAGGTCGATCTAGTGATGGGAGAACAGAATTGTCAATCTAATGTCTAAATATGTGACCATTCATTTCAGAGTGATAATCCCGATTGTCTATGGATTTTGAAAGAAAAATGAGCTCTGCATTCTGTATTAGTCCATGTTGTCGACTACCTGCATGAGCAATTATCAAGCGCTGTCCTTTGCTGCTAGGTATTAATCTCTTAATCTTTCCATCTGATGACTGCCATTCCCTTTGGTTAGTGTGGCGAGCATTGATCCATGTTTCATCCAAGTACACAATATCATAACCTTGCTTGCGCACCTCTTTTACTTCACGTAAGTACTTGCTTCTCATGACTACTATATGTGGCTTCTCACAGATGATGTTTCGTCCATTGGAATACTTTCTGAATGTAAAGCCTGCAGCTCTCACATTCCTCCATAATGTAGACTTTGATATTTCAATAATGTTGTTCTTTTTCAGCGATACGTTTAATTTTCTTATTGTAACAGTTTCATTCATACCCAACATTTTGCGAATTTCACTCCTAATAAGTTCACTGTCGAAAATATCCAACATTTTTGGTCTTCCTTGTGATTTTGTATATTTTGAACATTGACGGTCACGTGCTTGAATCCAGCGATTAAATGACCGTTTAGATAAATCCAAAATGTGTCTTGTCCTATTCTCAGGGTTTTCTAAAGAATAAAATAATGTTCCTCGTTTAGCCTCTTTGCAAAAATAGTCATACATTTTTATTGCGATGTTTTGTAAACTGCAGAATTTCATTTTAAGACTCATGATATATGTTATTGTACCACGTCACCACCTATGAATGAACGGAAATGGAACACACAATGCCTCGTGTTTTCTACAAGTGTCTAATTGTGTCAGAAAACCAACGTTGAAAGCGTGCAAAAACGTCAATTGTACCGTTTATGGATTTTTAATCGCTATTTTTAAATTAAAATACTGCAAACACTAAGTTTTGACTACATCAATGGGTCGTTATAAATTTATATAAATCAAATAAGCAACAATAATAACCAAATGTTTTTTTTAATGAAGTTAATTCCCTGTTGGGTTCTAATCATTATAAATTTTCATGCAAATTTTGAAAAAAATTACAAAAAGGGGTTAAAAAGATATCGATTTTAAAAGTTGGGCAGGAGTTATGAAACGGACTATAAATGTTTTTCCTCTTCACCGTCCTGCTAAATATATCGTAAATTAAGGGTTTAACTTAAATAAAACGCATTGGGGGTTTGGGGTGGGGGGAGCCCGAAAATGCTTCCGAACGTGCTGTAATGGGTTCTGTAGTAATGTGGTTTTACAGAAGAATGTTGAAAACACCACGGACAGCAAAGAAGAGTACTGAAAACGTTCTGAAAAAGGCCAAAGCAAAAAGAGAGCTAATTTCCAATATTAGGAAGAAACATTCATTTGTTGGTCATGTGATAAGAAGGGAACAGCTGGGATATATTGTAATAACTTTAAGAATTGAGGGACAAAAAGATAGAGGGAAGCAAAGAGGAAAGATACCAGACAGCTTAAGAAAATGGCTTATCAGAATGTCAACAAACGAAATGATAAATAACTGTCGAGATCGAAAGCTGTAGAGAGATATGATCACCTATGCCAGCAGGCCCGGTACTTGATGATGATAATGGTTATTTTTCTTTCTTTAACATTTTGTTTACGATAATAACTAACGTATACATAAATGCATATATCTTTTTTTGCAGTTATATGCGAACGAGAACTAGTCAACTTCCCAATAAAAGGTTGCTCCACGGATGATATGGACGTGTTGTGCCTGTATTTTTATAACAAAAATAGGCCGGAACAACAAATATGCAGCAACTTTATAGACCATTTGATAAGATTACCGAGCAACACATCTCATCGAGTTTTATTTGCTGGAGTTTGTGACGTATTCTCCGTTGACAACCCCAGCGTTAACGTCAGCTCTTGGCACTTTCACGCATCTTCTGAGTTCACACATTGTGGACATTATGGTCAACAAGCGGTCATGCTTCAAGACTATAACAGCATACACGAAATGGTTAGATTGAAAGTTAGGTTTGTTCATCGTTTATTTTCCGAAATGGGCGGAGTCAGAAGAAATGCCAGTCATTTTGCGATCATATTTCTCAACGGCAAGGGAATGACACTTGCGGAAAGTGGAATTGTAGAAGACATTTTACAAAATCAAAATACTGATATTAAGGTATTTGCTGTAGTGATGGAGATGAAGCATGGAATCACAATTACTCATCATAGGAATACACTGTTTGTGGGCTATAATGCATGGATTCCTTACAAACATTTGTTAGCTCTAGCGATATGTAACCAATGTCTTGATGGGTGGTGGAAGTTTGAAAATCTTGAAGGAGCTGAATATGTCTCTTGTTATAAGATGCTCAAGTCTGATGATGGAAGTAACATTGACCAAACTGTTTTTACTTGTTTCAACAAAGAGCATTCACAAGTAATTGCAATTGAAAGCAAAAGCGAATTGAATTTTTTGAGAAGTAGCATATTTACATATTTAAAAACAAATAGAAATCACAAAGAAAGATTACCTCTCTCAGTGCAATTTTTTATTGATCTCTACAGATACAATGGGAGTATTGCCAGGAGGTTTCGCTGGGGTTTGTTTCCAAGTTCTGTAACTCGTCCTCTAGTTGTCAACAATTGGCTGCCTGGTAAACCTTCTGGTGGTTATGTCAACAAATGCGCTGTCTGGCGGTTTGACTGGAGCGAACATGTCAACAAAGTCTCTAACGGCTCTAGACATGAGGCTGGTTTTGTTGATGGTTGGGTGGATGTTGATTGTTCGTTTGTTAGTTCAGTCATTTTGTGTGAGGTCTCCTTGTCTCGAAGAACTGATAACGCCTTCCACATTGACATAAACCCAGCTACGAATGAAAGTTTAACACGAGCTTTAGATAGCGGAGGTTTTGTCAAATTTAGAGATAATATTGTATCTGTCTCGTTCAATTTTGTCAACAAAGATTTCCAGACATTTTTTGAAGAAACAGGTTATAAGTTATTTCCCCTATTTGACTGTGGAGAAGATGCACGGAACCCCGTTACATTTCCTACCGTCTTCTCTGTAACGGCTTTCCCGAATGCAGCAATAGACGCGATGAAGATCAGTGCTGGGAGGAAATCACACAGATCAAAGCATTTGGTAAAAGTGACTGTAATGGAATACGCTGTTGTGACGGCTTTTGTTTATTAACAAGATGGGCTATTGATGGCGAGGTTGATTGTCATGTATGTGGAAGCATCACTGGAAACAAATTCAACGATGAAAGTGAAATATTTTACAATTATTTAGAAAACAAAACGAATTGCTCACTTTTTTGTGACAACTTTAAATGTGTAGAGATCTCAAAGCTTAACAATGGACACATTGACTGTACGGGACCAGAAGGACCTTTGGACGAGACTATAGGAAAATTAGATAGTGTAAATACTTGTCGCAGTCATAAGCGTTATAATACATGGGCCCCCAAATGTGTGTACGTTCGAGACATGTATGGGGCAGTTATAGGATGCAGGGATATGTCTCACCTAGAGAATTGTACAATATCTGAGTGCCCTATTGGTTATGTTAAATGTCCAAACTCATACTGCATCCCTCAACAATATGTCCTTGATAAGACAAACGATTGTCCTGAAGGAGAAGATGAACATATTGAAAACATTAGTCCCTGTACTGGACATTTTGCATGTTGGTCCAGTAACATTTGCCTACACCCTGATCTAGTCTGTAACGGACATCCTGACTGTCCTTACAAAGACGATGAAGTAGATTGTAATTTAAAGTGCACTGAAGATTTCCGCTGTGTGTCGGGGACAATTACCGTAGCAAGCAATATGCAGATTTTTCGTTTGGGCAGGCCTATATTTGACCCAGAAGCGAGATATTTGGACATGTCTGGTGTCCATTTGCTGCCACAATTGGTTTTACGAAGTTTCTTACCGAGGAACATGGCTATAGTTAAATGGTCACACTGTGGTTTGTCTAATTTATTTGACGGTTTCGATAATAGAATGTCACTTCAAGATGTGGACGTTAGCCACAACAACTTAACTATAATCGAAGGCAGAAATATGTTTTTTTCTTAATCGCTGATAATTTGTCGGTTAAACCTATCTTACAATACAAATCTTGTCTCTGTGAAGTATCTGCAATTAGCTCTTCGAGAAACGCTAGACATCTCGCACACGAGTGTGTCCTATCTCGACTCATCTTTCTTGCGAGAGTTTCCCATCTTGAAACATTTAGACCTAAGTTTTACACGAATTAAAAGAATTGATAAAAATATGTTTCCTTCTGTTCTAAATCTGGCGATATTAAATTTACGTGAACTACCGGTGGACAACTTCAATGAAGATTTTTTTTAACGGTCTCACTATCAGTGAACATCTGTACACGGACATATTTGAATTATGTTGTCCACAAGTAAGGGGACCAAACATCCCATATCACACTTGCCACGCTCCTGCCGCCTCCATCTCTTCTTGTTTTGACCTGCTTGGACTCAGTGTTCAACGGTTTCTTCTCTGGGTGGTCGCGGCTCTTGCCATCCTGGGGAACGTGGCTGTCATTGCCTACCGTGTAATCTCCGACAGGTCAGTTCTCAGTACAGGTTACGGACTGTTTGTTACAAACTTGGGTATATCTGACCTCATTATGGGCGTATATCTACTAATTATTCTAGGGACGGACTACTACTACCGTGACATTTATGTTCTGTACGACCAAAGCTGGAGAGGAAGTGGTTTATGTACATTTGCAGGATTTCTAGCTACTCTCTCTGGTGAAGCGTCAATATGTTTTATTTTTCTTATTTCTCTGGACAGGTATTTGATAATGAAGTTCCCATTTGGTCAAGTCAAGTTTACAAAACTCTGGAAAACTATTTATTTGATGTTATCTTGGGTCGTTGCTTTTCTTCTTGCCTTGTTACCTGTTATATTCAAGTTTGAAATTAATTCTTCCAACGCGATGTGTATTGGATTACCCTTGACAGCGCAGCGTCTCAGAGGATGGGAGTTCTCATTTGCTGTGTTTGTCGTGCTCAATCTATGTTTGTGTTTTCTTCTGACATTCAGTCAACAATTAATCTTCAGCGCCATGTCAGAAAATCGAATCAGTCGATCATCTTCAAGTACATCTAACCGGAGGGCGGATGATATCACTGTAGCCAAACAACTGTCTCTGGTAGCTCTGTTTAATTTCCTCTGCTGGTTTCCTATATGTTCCATGGGTTTATTGTCTGTTCTCGACCATGAGGTCAGCAATGATGTTTTTGCATGGACAACTGTTATCGTTCTTCCTTTAAATTCCGCTGCAAATCCATTCTTGTACACTCTCCCACTCTTGATGGATAAGTGGAAGAAATTCAGCTTAACTGGTAGAAAATCTCAGTAAATGTATAATTTTACTGTAGTTATGTTATGTTAAATTAGAACCTTGGTCACAACACACTACATACATCCATATGTGCTCTGGTCTTCACCTCAAAACGTTCATCAGCACATATTGACAAATTGTTCCAGTTAGTTGTTGACTGACAATTCCTCTCATTCAACGAAAAATATCGTTTTGTTCTGCCTTCGTCCCTGCCTTTTCTCCATCGTTAAACTTATGGTAGTCATTACGTCATCACCGCTATGCTAGTTCTGCCAATGAAACGCGCAATGAATGCACGAACACTCTTAAATGAAGTGCTACAGACCCACTTTTGTAGACTTTCACGTTCTATCACTGCAGTTTTTCACAAATGGAGACATTCACTTCTGCGTTTGCTACATTCGGATTCTGTTACCAACATCATCTATCTAATTTGGCAATGGTAAATAATGTACTTTTAAGTTCTGTAAGCATAAGTATCCATTCTTTACAAGGTATACAATTAGAGATATCGCAAATTGATTTAATCGTATTCTCAGGCCTGCATATCCATGATTTATGTCTCCTTAACGTATTGTCCTTGTTTTAGTTCACATCTTATAAAGTGGATGTTCCTTATCAGAACATACCTCTGAGCAATTTCTATTTCTACCGCTACCACACGAATCTCCTCATTATAATTGAATCATTCAGACACATTCAAGGCATAGTTTGCGGTATTCAGCCAGGCTTTTGATTACGCAAGAACCACCATAATGTAGAGAAAAAAAACAAGACGGCGTGTAAAGTTCAAAGTCAGTCTAATAGCAATGATTCTCCCCTGGAGCTTGTCAGATGTCTGTGGTATTCTGCATGGTGGTGATTATCCCTTGGAGCTTGTCAGATGTCTGTGGTATTCTGCATGGTGGTGATTCTCCCCTGGAGCTTGTCAGATGTCTGTGGTATTCTGCATGGTGGTGATTCTCCCCTGGAGCTTGTCAGATGTCTGTGGTATTCTGCATGGTGGTGATTCTCCCATGGAGCTTGTCAGATGTCTGTGGTATTCTGCATGGTGGTGATTCTCCCATGGAGCTTGTCAAATGTCTGTGGTATTCTCCATGGTGGTGATTCTGTAGGCATTGATCTGTGAGTGATATGTGTGGATTTTTAAACTGGAAGGAGGTAACAGTGAATTCAGTCGTCTCTTATCCATGACAAGATTCTTTATATTGTCTGCTGAGACCGGTGTCCCCATGGTCAGGGGTAGTGTTGCTGGGTCTCTGAAGCACTGTATAAATGCAATCAGTTGCAATGTAGAAAGCAGCATCTAAAGTCAAGTGCTCACATATCCATGATATAATGTCCAAGATCCGAACCCATGCATTCATGTTTTCCGGAGTAGATTGTTCTATGTAGCACGGTAGCAAGGCCTTTCCCTTTCTCTCATCATATGCATGCCATATACGGTCAGTAGTTGGGAACCACTTGGTATCGATCGGTACCGTTTATTATTTTATATAAACGCCATAATTTAAGTTATTCTTCAGCTCAACCGCTGATGAAACTCTCTTCACTTTGCTACATTTGAACTGTCAGCACGTCCATTGAATAGCCTCGTCTTTTCACTAACCACTGCCATTTTACTTGCAATATCTCAGTCTGAGATGTGCTTTTCTTACTTGTGTTCTATCAAACTTTAACAACTTCATTTTTTTTCAATACATCCTTTGTTGGCCACCTGTTGCTAAACAGAGGGTTGTGAACCTCACTTGTGTCTGGTACGTGGTGAGCTGGATTCCATGCGTCTGCTAATGATATACTCTTCCTTCTTGTCATACCAACATGTATTCACTTTATTTTTCAAGACGCTAGTCTAACTCTGTCTGAACGGTAAGAAAACACAAGTAATGAACATATAGGCTATATTAGGGAAAGACGCTAATCTAACTCTGTCTGAACCTTAAGAAAACACAAGTAATGAACATAAAAGCTATGTTAGGGAAAGATGCTAGTCTAACTCTGTCTGAACGGTAAGAAAACACAAGTAATGAACATATAGGCTATATTAGGGAAAGATGCTAGTCTAACTCTGTCTGAACGGTAAGAAAACACAAGTAATGAACATAGAAGCTATGTTAGGTAAAGACGCTAGTCTAACTCTGTCTGGACGGTAAGAAAATACAAGTAATGAACATAGAAGCTATGTTAGGTAAAGACGCTAGTCTAACTCTGTCTGAACGGTAAGAAAACACAAGTAATGAACATAGAAGCTATGTTAGGTAAAGACGCTAGTCTAACTCTGTCTGGACGGTAAGAAAATACAAGTAATGATCATGGAAGCTATGTTAGGTAAAGACGATAGTCTAACTCTGTCTGGACGGTAAGAAAATACAAGTAATGAACATAAAAGCTATGTTAGGTAAAGACGATAGTCTAACTCTGTCTGGACGGTAAGAAAACACAAGTAATGAACATATAAGCTATGTTAGGTAAAGACGATAGTCTAACTCTGTCTGAACGCAAGAAAACACAAGTAATGATCATATCAAGGAAACAATCATCACTGCCATGCACTATAGAAATAAGCGGGACAAATCTAAAGCAAGCGGAGAGTGTCACATACAGAATAATAATGCAGCAGAATAATAACATCAGACGAAAGAATGCTCCACAGAAATGAAAAAGCAGAATAGCTCGGGCAAAAATAGTATTTTAGAAAATGAAAGACGCATTGTGCAACAAGTTCACGTCAATAGAAATGAGGTATCGGTGCTATATAAAGCCAATTCTGACATAATGAAGTGTATTATAGACACAGCAGACAAACATATGAAAAGAAACCTATAAGCCAAATAGATGGGATCTCTCAGAAGAATTGTGTGATCTTCCTGTGCAGCTAAATAGACAAAAGAAGAAACTCTCAAAGACACCAACACAAAAAAGGAGCTCCTATTAACCATCAGAAAAAAACAGTCGATATTTTTTTTGTTTCGGGTACATCATGAGAAGAGAGAAACGTTGAAATACTTGGTTATAACTTGCAAATTAGAGGGAAAGAGAGAAATCGCGAATGACAAAAAGAGGAGACACTGAATAGCTTGGTGTCATGGCACGGAGATAATTAACAGAATTGATGCGGTGCACTGTTGATGGAAATCTGTGGAAGGACATGATCGCCTACGACAACCGGTGTGGCGCATGATGATGAGTCTGACATGATAAACCTACCTAGTACAGATCCCATGTACAAAGTCCTTTATTTTCTTTATCATTTGTTTCCCAGAAAGTCGTCACATTAGTGTAGAGTTAATCAAGTATACATTCCTATAGGTGAGAGATGATAAAACTCAAATTTAATGTTTACATAAAGTTTACAATGAAAATGTTTCTTCTTTCCAGTCTCTGGTTTCTCAAGCTCACAGAGAAACTTTGATCCCTCGCCACTAACAATCATTATTCTCTGTTTTTTCAGATTTTCTTTTAGAGAAATGGAAACAAACGTTGCTACCTGTCCTTTGTTTGAATTGTTATTTCTTTCCATCTGCTATTTATGTCCACTGTGTCCAATCACCTTTAACTAAATATTGATTATAGCTGGACCAGACGACCGAGAGGTAAAGCTCTATCTCTTGAGTTTGCAATTCGGTGGTCATTCGCTGGAATTTGTTGTCTCAATCTGTCATTTGTAACATCAATAAAGGAGCTTCATTCACAAGTGTCCGGACACGAGTTCAACAAAGCTAAGAGATACAGAGATGTGAGATGACAAATTAATAAACAAAAGAATAGGTATGGCAAAAAGTAATTTAAATGCCATGAAAAATATACTAACAACAAAACAAATATCAGTAGGGTTGAAACTATGAACGGCAAAATGGTACATCTTCTCAATATTCCTGTATAGTGCAGAAACATCGACATTAGACAAGAAAACATAACATAAAAATGAAGCCTTTGAAATGTGGATTTATAGAAGAATAGGTAGAATTGGATGGATAGAAAAGAAAACGAACGATGAAGTTTTAAAACAACTGAAAATAAACAGAGAACTACTAAATACAACTAAGACAAGACACATGAATTATTTGGGGCATATTAAAAGACACAACAGCCTACTAAAAGTAATATTGGACGGGAAAATACAAGGTAAAAGAGGCAGAGGCAGACCAAGACTAACATGGACGAGTGACATCAAAAGATGGACAAGTCAATCTATGACAGCCTGCACCGTCAAAGCAAGAAATAAAGTAGAATGGCGATCCATGGTAGCTAACTTTCGTTGGGGAGAAGGCACTCGATGATGATGATGATGAGATGACAAACGTGTCAGAAATACTATATATATGGTCCACCTTTCCTCTTTCCAAAATTAACCTCAGAAAGAAAGATCCTAATCACAAAAAAAATGGCAAGCTTCAGAAACCATGGACATAACACATCGAGATTAGACATCTTTCGTTAAAGAAGAGCCGATCAAATAGAAATAAACAAAGCCTGGAAGATCTTCTTAGTGAGTATATAACTATAGTTCTAGAACAGAGGTTGAAGATAATTAGTCATCGGATGAGCTCACACGAATATGAATCAGAAGTGATCAAGAGTCCAACCCCTCGTGGGAACTATGGAAATAGTCTCCTCAAGTGAGACATTATATTACTGGCATGGGAAACCATGTCCCTTAAAGGGTCGTGCTGAAGTAAACAATAGTGGGCAAAAAGTAATGAATATAGCAGGTTATTGAAAATCAGCTTTCTTAAAGATGCCTTTCTGAAAGCAAATATAATGAGCTGAAAGTAATGGATATAGCAGATTAAGTTAACCAGGTCCCCTAATGGTAGCGTACTGAAGTCAAAAATAGTGGGCTGAAAGTAATGGATGTCGCAGATTAATGTAAACCAGGTCCCATAATGGTAGCGTGCTGAAGTAAAAAAAAAAATAGTGGCCTGAAAGTAGTGGAAATAGTAGATTAGTGTAAAGAATACCCTCTTTTAAGTGCCGTACTGAAGTCCAAAATAGTGGATTAAAAGTAATGGATATCACTTTGAATTCTCAATATACCAATGTAAAACTACTGAACCTGGCGTTGGTAGTGAAATCTCAATATGCTGGAGAAATAAAACAATGATGGCAAGAATCAGCGAATCATTAAAAAAAACATGTACTGGCAACCAATAGCAGCCATAAGAATTAGCAATCAAACAGTGCAGTTCCAATATATAAAACGAGTCAGACAAGACTGTTTTGAGACAAAAATATATAAGTCATAAAGAGAAAAACGTATGCGTCACAACATATAGATAAATGAATGAGTCACATCACATAGATAAACGGATGAGTCATATATATATATATATATATATATATATATATATATATGAGTGAGTCACATAGATAAACATGTGAGTCACAAATAGATACATAGAAGAGTCAAAAACAGATACATGGATGATTCACAATTAGATTCACGCAGGAGTAACATATAGATACATGGATTCATCATCATATGTTGTACTGGCTGGAGTTGGCGTTAATGTCCTTCCACAATCTTCTATCCACAGTGCATCGTATCAGTTCTGTTGTTGACTGTTTTCCATGCCATGACACAAAGCTATCCAGTATTTTCTCTCTTTGTCGTCCGCGATCTCTCTTTCTTTTTATGTTGACAGTTGTAACCAATAATTCCAACTTTCCTCTTTTCATGATGCGCCCAAAAAATATTGAATGCTTCTTTCTGATGTTTTTTTTAAGAGCTCTCTTTTTGTGTTGGCCTCTTTGAGAACTTTCTCATTAGTCTCTTTAGCTGTCCAGGGAACTTTCAACATTCTTCAGAGAAATCCCATCTTTGTGGCCTCTAAGCGTCTTTTCATTTGTTTGTCTATTGTCCATGGTTCGCTTCCATAGGTCAGATATTTTTCATTTTCTGAAATGCTATTTTGCAACAAATCTATGTCAAAAGAAATGATAAAGAGAGTTTATATATATGTATATATATATATATATATATGACTCATCCGTTTATCTATGTGACTCACTCATATATATATATATATATATATATATATATATATGACTCATCCGTTTATCTATGTGACTCACTCATATATATATATATATATATATATATATGACTCATCCGTTTATCTATGTGACTCACTCATATATATATATATATATATATATATATGACTCATCCGTTTATCTATGTGACTCACTCATATATATATATATATATATACGACTCATCCGTTTATATATGTGATGTGACTCATCCATTTATCTATATGTTGTGACGCATACGTTTTTCTCTTTATGACTTATATATTTTTGTCTCAAAACAGTCTTGTCTGACTCGTTTTATATATTGGAACTGCACTGTTTGATTGCTAATTCTTATGGCTGCTATTGGTTGCCAGTACATGTTTTTTTTAATGATTCGCTGATTCTTGCCATCATTGTTTTATTTCTCCAGCATATTGAGATTTCACTACCAACGCCAGGTTCAGTAGTTTTACATTGGTATATTGAGAATTCAAAGTGATATCCATTACTTTTAATCCACTATTTTGGACTTCAGTACGGCACCTTAAGTGGGTATTCTTTACACTAATCTACTATTTCCACTACTTTCAGGCCACTATTTTTTTTTTTACTTCAGCACGCTACCATTATGGGAACAAATAATAATACATAAATATTATTATATGGGGAACTTCCGAGGCGATAATAGGGAATAATAGAACAAATAAGTATGTGTTAGCACTCGGAAAAATTAACAGACAAACAACAACAGAAAAAAACGAAGAACAATATATGGTCCGAAGTGGGATCGAACCCGTACTCACTGGCACCGCGCCTTGCCACGAGAGGCCGAACGCTTGGCACACTGCCAATCAGCCAACTAAAAAATTGGCTATTGTAGTAGTGTCTTCCACGAAAGGCGCTCTCAATGACTATAGCATAGGGTAACGATCCCAGACCGGAAATAAATTGTATATTTGTACTTTCCTATTAATGCAAGTATCTCCCAGTAGGGCTGAATACTTGTGTTGTAGACAAACATTTATAGGACGAAACAGCACGAATAGTAGTTTCCAGTGGTTATATACTGGTAACAAATAATAATACATAAATATTATTATATGGGGAACTTCCGAGGCGATAATAGGGAATAATAGAACAAATAAATAATAAATAGTGCCTTTCGTGGAAGACACTACTACAATAGCCAATTTTTTAGTTGGCTGAGTGGCAGTGTGCCAAGCGTTCGGCCTCTCGTGGCAAGGCGCGGTGCCAGTGAGTACGGGTTCGATCCCACTTCGGACCATATATTGTTCTTCGTTTTTTTCTGTTGTTGTTTGTCTGTTAATTTTTCCGAGTGCTAACACATACTTATTTGTTCTATTATTCCCTATTATCGCCTCGGAAGTTCCCCATATAATAATATTTATGTATTATTATTTGTTACCAGTATATAACCACTGGAAACTACTATTCGTGCTGTTTCGTCCTATAAATGTTTGTCTACAACACAAGTATTCAGCCCTACTGGGAGATACTTGCATTAATAGGAAAGTACAAATATACAATTTATTTCCGGTCTGGGATCGTTACCCTATGCTATAGTCATTGAGAGCGCCTTTCGTGGAAGACACTACTACAATAGCCAATTTTTTAGTTGGCTGAGTGGCAGTGTGCCAAGCGTTCGGCCTCTCGTGGCAAGGCGCGGTGCCAGTGAGTACGGGTTCGATCCCACTTCGGACCATATATTGTTCTTCGTTTTTTTCTGTTGTTGTTTGTCTGTTAATTTTTCCGAGTGCTAACACATACTTATTTGTTCTATTATTCCCTATTATCGCCTCGGAAGTTCCCCATATAATAATATTTATGTATTATTATTTGTTACCAGTATATAACCACTGGAAACTACTATTCGTGCTGTTTCGTCCTATAAATGTTTGTCTACAACACAAGTATTCAGCCCTACTGGGAGATACTTGCATTAATAGGAAAGTACAAATATACAATTTATTTCCGGTCTGGGATCGTTACCCTATGCTATAGTCATTGAGAGCGCCTTTCGTGGAAGACACTACTACAATAGCCAATTTTTTAGTTGGCTGAGTGGCAGTGTGCCAAGCGTTCGGCCTCTCGTGGCAAGGCGCGGTGCCAGTGAGTACGGGTTCGATCCCACTTCGGACCATATATTGTTCTTCGTTTTTTTCTGTTGTTGTTTGTCTGTTAATTTTTCCGAGTGCTAACACATACTTATTTGTTCTATTATTACCATTATGGGACCTGGTTTACATTAATCTGCGACATCCATTACTTTCAGCCCACTATTTTTGACTTCAGTACGCTACCATTAGGGGACCTGGTTAACTTAATCTGCTATATCCATTACTTTCAGCTCATTATATTTGCTTTCAGAAAGGCATCTTTAAGAAAGCTGATTTTCAATAACCTGCTATATTCATTACTTTTTGCCCACTATTGTTTACTTCAGCACGACCCTTTAAGGGACATGGTTTCCCATGCCAGTAATATAATGTCTCACTTGAGGAGACTATTTCCATAGTTCCCACGAGGGGTTGGACTCTTGATCACTTCTGATTCATATTCGTGTGAGCTCATCCGATGACTAATTATCTTCAACCTCTGTTCTAGAACTATAGTTATATACTCACTAAGAAGATCTTCCAGGCTTTGTTTATTTCTATTTGATCGGCTCTTCTTGAACGAAAGATGTCTAATCTCGATGTGTTATGTCCATGGTTTCTGAAGCTTGCCATTTGTTTTGTGATTAGGATCGTTCTTTCTGAGGTTAATTTTGGAAAGAGGAAAGGTGGACCATATATATAGTATTTCTGACACGTTTGTCATCATCATCATCATCGAGTGCCTTCTCCGCAACTAAAGTTAGCTACCATGGATCGCCATTTTACTTTGTTTCTTGCTTTGACGGTGCAGGCTGTCATTAAAATTAAAGTAAACAGAAGAGAAACAGGAAATAGATAGGTTAGGTCAAATAATATGTAGGAAAAGAAGCAGTTATTGGTGGAGTAAGATACGAGTATAGAGAGTAAGTAAAGAGAGAAGGGAAAAAGGCAGTGGCGAACATAAGAATGTCCGATTATGTTGGGACGTATAAAGGTAATCAAGATAATGCCGGAATGCTAACCCGGAAGGGGCAGATTACATAAAAGATGGTAGTAGCGAAATACTAGTCAGAAATGGATAGGCTACATAGAAATAAGCAGGCAAGAAGCAAATGAGTATATTGTGGGAAGGCCTGTGAGGGAATAGATTTGACAGAACAGGAAAATTATGTCAAGTGTTAGTATAAAAAGAGTAGAGTGGCGTAGTGCCGGGAGTGCAGTCCTGAAGAGATAGACTACACAGATGATCTATTGTATAGACCAGTGGTGGCCAACTTGAGGTTGCCCGAGGGCCGGATTAAAGCCAAGGCCAAGACTCGCGGGCCACACTTAAGAATATCGTCAAAAATGACAGTAGGGACCTATGCGATATAGTAATATATAAATAATGCTTGCACTTTGACTACATATTTGATTTGTAACAAATCCATTAATTATTCATTTTAAAATTACCTTTAATGTCTCAGTGCGACGATTGTGACTTGTCACAGCTTTCCACCAGAGATTTGAAGTCCACTTCCATTTTTGACGTGGCGATTCGGAGAGTATGGGACAATGTCGAATCGGTCATTCTGTTCCTGGTCTTAGATTTAATTAACTTCATGGAAGAGAATGTTGTCTCGCAGAGATATGTGCTGCCGAATATAGAGCACATCTTTAGTGCCCATTTTCTCAGACACGGGTAACGTTCATTTGGTAGCAATTTCCAGAAGTCAGCTCCTAATGCCTTTACAGTACTGAGGAAGGGGTCACACTGAAGGTCACACAACTCTAGTTGAAGATCTGATGGCTGGCACTCCACTGTGCACTTAATTGGGTTATTAAAAAGTTCCGTTTGCGGACGAAACATTTCAAAATCTTGAAATCGTCGATCAAATTCACAAATCAAATGTTCAATGTCAGCTGCGTACTTACTGAAGTTTGCACTTCTATCTCTGACAACAACTGCTTACAACTTGAAAAATGGAACAGATCATTTTTTTGCAAAGAAAGTCTAAATAAATTCAGCTTCTTTTTAAAACCATCAACATATCCCATCAATTGAAAAATGGTTTGCTTTTCCCCTTGTAGCTGCAAATTCAATATGTTCAAATGTTGTGTGATGTCTGTGAGATATGCCAGATTATGAAGGAAATTAATGTCTTTGAGTGCATGTTGAAGATCAATGGAGCATGGTAAGTTCTCTCGCAGGAAGTCATAAATGTCATTCTTCAGTTCAAAAAAATATTATTAAACATTTCCCTCGACTAAGCCATCTTACTTCTGTATAAAGCAGGAGATCACCGTAGCTAGAATCTACTTCCTCTAAAAATGATAAAAACTTCCTGTGATTTAAAGACTGGTTTCCTCCTCTTATCAAATTTGTTATTTTCACAACAGTAGCCATGGTGTCTTTTAGATTTATGGACTTTGCACAAAGGGCCTCTTGATGAATTATGCAATGCAATGTAGGTACGTTAATTTTGTTTTGCTTTAGAAGTCCAACAAAACCAGTATTTGAACCAATAAAAGCTTTGCAACCATCAGTACACACTGCAGACAACTTTCCAAAACCACCTACTTCATCTACGGCACTATGAACTGCAGAAAATATGTCTGTCCCTCTACAAGTGTCATGCAAAGAGCAAACTTTCAACAATTCTTCAATAACAGTAAAATCCTCCTGGATAACTTTAACAAAAATAAGAAGCTGGCAAGTGTCAGTGATGTCAGTACTTTCATCAATCGCGAGCGAAAAATATGAGCAGTTTTCAATACAAGATTTTAAACTTTGAGACAGTTGCAGACTGATGTCTTCTGTTCTTCTGGCTACAGTTTGTTTTGAAAGAGGCACAGATTCAAATTCTTTGGCTATTTTTTCTTGACCGAATGCCTTTGCCATTTGAATCACACATTTCTTCACAAAATTTCCGTCAGTAAAGGGTTTTTTAGATTTTGCAAGCTCATAGGTAACTGTATATGATGCAATGATCGATGACTCTTTAATTTTATTGCCCTTTGTATACATACTTTGCTGTTGATTCAACTTTGTCTTCAGCTGTTCAACCAAAAGCTTCCTAGCTTCAATGCTATGTTTCTCATACATGTTTTGATGATGTGTGGCATAGTGCCGTTTTAAATTATATTCCTTCAAAACGGCTAACACTTGAACGCAAATTAAGCACTGAGGTTTACTATCCTTATTGAAGATGAACAAATAATCTAATTCCCATTCAGGTTTAAATATGCGATTTTCACAATCAACTTTTCTACGTTTTAACATGATTTAATACAAAATCTCACATCAAAGTTAAAAGTCACAGAATGTTGGTCCACTATCGAAAATAAGTCCAGATTTGACAGTTATACACAGACTTGTGTTTGACAATGAAATCAAAAGATTATGACCAAATAAACACGTTGCAGTCATTTTATGGACAAGACAAGACGATGGGATCAAAGGGAATGAAGGCGAACAGTGAAACATTTTGAATGTAACTTCAAAGACAGAATTAGAGCTACGAAGTCCCCTCACCCCTGTCCCTCCCAACCTCATTAACCCCTTACCGCGAAATGAAAGAGCCACCACAAGTCCAGACGACAAATGTTGAGCCAAAGATCTGACGCTATCACCGCACTGACAATAAAGCAACTTTGCGGTACCAACTCGAAGCAAAGACTTTGAATATTGTCGGCACCATTAGTTGTGTTACTTGTGCAGTGTGTGTGTGTGTGTGTGTGTGTGTGCGCGTGTGCGTGTGCGTGCGCGTGCGCGTGCGTGTGCGTGTGCGTGTGTGTGTGTGTGTGTGTGTGGGTGTGTGGGTGTGTGTGTGTGTTTTATTTGAAATTATGTTGCCAATCTAGCTGTTGCGAGAAATTGACAGAGATTTTCAAATTGTGTATTCTTGAAGGATAGAAGAGTTATCTCCGACACGGATTAAAACCAGGAGAAATCCGCTATTAGGGGTAAAAAATGAAGTAAGTCCGTGGAGCTTCGTGGGCCAAGAAAACTAGGCTGGCGGGCCGGATCCGGCCCGCGGGCCGCCATTTGGCAACCCTTGGTATAGACACTAGGGAATTATATTGCGGAATGCAATGAAGAAATATTGGTTTATGGCCAGAGCAGTAATGAAGAGTTAGAGGAAGAGTGTATATAAATATTCAGAGGGTAATGGACATTTTACAAAGAGGAGCTGTGCACGACTAGACTAGTTTAGTGAAGGACAAATAGAGTATTGGAAATAGACAGGTGACAGAGGCCTGGTCTGAGGGTTCCATGGATGAGACACACAGCTCACGGTGTGCACAGAGCACTTAACTCAGTAGCTCCTGCAACAAGTCGAACTTGGAATATGAGGAAACTGCAGCAAGGAACACTTTTCATGCATAGCCTTCAATTGTTCCCGCCGCCTAGGCACAATATACCGGAAGTTAACGTCCTCTTGAAAATGATGATCGTCGTATTAAAAAAAAAACCCACAAAAACAAACAGTGTATAGCGCTTGATAATGTTAGGCCATCGTTGTTGACTCCAATTCCCAACATTTAGACACAGTTTGTCGTCAGATTATCCCCGTCGCACATCAAACAACAGACCGTAAGATTATCTAACGGCCGGTCTAGTGATGTATGATGAGCCATTACGATGACCAACGTATATACTACAATGTAATTTATAACATTGTCATCATGTGTCATACCGGTTTGTAGAGGGGACATATTCTTCCACAATTCACTATCCAACGTACATCGTATCAATTCTGTTGTTGATTGTTTTCCGTGCCATCATACCAAGCTATCCAATATCTTCTCTATGTGTCGCCCACAGTTTTTCTTTCCCTCAAATTTTGCCACAACTCTATCTCGTCTACTCTCCTCATCATAACTCACGTGTCTCTCTTTTGTCTATTTCATCCAATAACCAGTACAAATCAGATTCTGCGATGGCTTCTGGAACATTTCTCAATACGAGACCTATCAATATCCAATCCCATTCTTTATTCGGCTAATGTATTATGTAATGAGTAGTTCCTGATCTGAATTTGCTTGGTGCAAAATATTTCGACACATTATCCTCAAGCGCGGTGGTAGACACGGATACATTGACACATGCAAACCTAAACACGCACATAGATAGCCTTTATAACATATAAATCCGTTGCAGTATGAACATCTACACTAAGAAGACAGAAGTAAGGGATATCGCAAAAGAAAACACAATTTCAAAGTGTCGATAGAGAGGCAGACAGATACGACCAGTGACAGAATATACATATCTAAGAAGTCAATTGTTATACGATAACTATCAGGCAGTATACATAGAAACAAGATACAAAAGTAGATCATCATGTCAGATCATCGAAAAGATGCCACCAATTTTTTTTAACAAGAAAGAAAAAAGCATGAGAGATAAGATGTGAAGTGCACAACTGAGAAAAATGTGCTGATTAAATCTTGCTATTCATTTAATACTCAAAGAATAGAGTGACTTGGTGGTGGATGGTGTTGTGGGAGCAGCAGACAAGTAGTGCTGGTCATAGTCCCCACACCGCGATGGCAGGAGTACTTGATTCTATCTATCTATCTATTGACCTTTCAAGCCGTAGCCGGCCCATAGGGCGTAGACCAAGATACTCCTCTTATCTAAATTTCTGTTCTAGAAGTTTTCAGTTCTTTTAAAGATATTTTATCAAATCTCGTCATTTGTCTCTGTTCTGTGCAAGCAGCTCTATCTCATTGAGGGAGCCAAATCATGCTGCTCTTGCCTGTCTCATCAATGTTCTTCTCAGTGTCTCTCTGGGTCTTCCTCTTTTTCTCCTACCTGTTGTTTCCCACATGAGGGCTTGCTTTGCTATTCGGTTATTACATCTTCTCATCACATGTCCAACATATGACCATCGTCTTTTCTTTATTACTGAAGATATTAGTGGTTGATTGGCAATTTCTCTAATTTCCACGTTTGTTTTGAATTCGTTCCACGCTATAACAAGTATTTTCTTATACATTTATTTTCGAATGCGTTCAACTTTGTTTCTATATCTCTTTGTGTTTTCCAGCTTTCACACGCATACGTAAGGGTTGATAGTACATCTGATTTGAATAGTCTGAGTTTTGTGTTTGTGCTGATGAGTTTTGATTTCCACAACTTTTCAAGGCTTCTGAAAGACATTGCTGCTTTAGCTATTGTGATTCTAATTTCTTTAATTGTATCCCCTTCTCGATCAATGTGACTTCCAAGATAGATAAAGTGATCAATCTCTTCCACTGGTTTGTTTTCCATGTATATTCTGTCGTCTGTTGGAATTAAGCTTTTCATGACTTTAGTCTTTTCATGATTGATCTCAAGCCCAATTTTGCTGGCTATTGATGATAGTTCATTTGTGTTTTCCTGCATCTTTTTTATCTGACTGCTGATGAGAACTATGTCATCAGCACAGTCGAGGTCATCCAAATGGTCTCCTTGTATCCATTCGATGCCTTTATTACCAGTGCAGCATTTCTTCATTATGAATCCATAACAATTTCAAATAACAAGGGCGATCAAATACATCCTTGTTTAACCCCAGATTCTGTTGGGAAACATTCGCTCAGTCCTTCCTCTGTTCGAACTGCACATGTGTAACCATCGTACATGTCTTGATAACATTTATGATTTTTTTATGGTTAGCCATATTTCTTCAGAATTTTCCACAAAGAATCTCTATGAATACTATCAAATGCTTTTTTGAAGTCGATGAAGTTAAGTACAACAGATTTTTGCGTTTCAATGTGTTCTTACAACTGGCAAATAAAAATAAAGAGAGATCGCGGACGACAAAGAGAGAAAATACTGGATAGCTTGATGTCATGATATGGAAAACAGTCAACAACAGAACTGATACGATGCACTGTAGATAGAAGATTGTAGAAGGACATTATCGCCAATGCCAACCGGTACGGCACATGATGATTGGAGTGACTTGGAAAAGTGATCAGACATAACGACCACGAATAAGCGCAGCGAGCCTTCAACAAATGCTCTAAGAACACCAGACACAAGACTCTACCTAGAAAAAAAAAACAGGTTCAACTGCTTTCTGTGACAGATCCTACTCTTCGATTTTATTAGGACCTCACGGAACACTTTAAACTTATGTTGACATGCCTAGAACGTTACAGACTCTCAGCCTCGCCACAGTTAGTGACGTCATTGTTCACTTTAAACTTATGTTGCCATGTCTAGAACGTTACAGACTCTCAGCCCCTTCTCATTTAGTGACGTCATTGTTCACTTTGAACTTATGTTGCCATGTCTAGAACGTTACAGACTCTCAGCCTCACCACAGTTAGTGACGTCATTGTTCACTTTAAACTTATGTTGACATGTCTAGAACGTTACAGACACAGAGACCAGCAACAGTTAGTGACGTCACGGATCACTTTAAACTTATGTTGCCATGTCTAGAACGTTACAGACTCTCAGCCTCGCCACAGTTAGTGACGTCATTGTTCACTTTAAACTTATGTTGATATGTCTAGAACGTTACAGACACAGAGACCAGCAACAGTTAGTGACGTCACTGTTCACGTTAAACTTATGTTGCCATGTCTAGAACGTTACAGACACAGAGACCAGCAACAGTTAGTGACGTCACGGATCACTTTAAACTTATGTTGATATGTCTAGAACGTTACAGACTCTGAGACCAGCAACAGTTAATGACGTCACGGTACACTTTAAACTTATGTTGATATGTCTAGAACGTTACAGACTCTCAGCCTCGTCTCATTTAGTGACGTCATTGTTCACTTTAAACTTATGTTGACATGCCTAGAACGTTACAGACTCTCAGCCTCGCCACAGTTAGTGACGTCATTGTTCACTTTAAACTTATGTTGCCATGTCTAGAACGTTACAGACACAGAGACCAGCAACAGTTAGTGACGTCACGGATCACTTTAAACTTATGTTGCCATGTCTAGAACGTTACAGACTCTCAGCCTCGCCACAGTTAGTGACGTCATTGTTCACTTTAAACTTATGTTGCCATGTCTAGAACGTTACAGACACAGAGACCAGCAACAGTTAGTGACGTCACGGATCACTTTAAACTTATGTTGCCATGTCTAGAATGTTACAGACTCTCAGCCTCGTCTCATTTAGTGACGTCATTGTTCACTTTAAACTTATGTTGCCATATCTAGAACGTTACAGACTCTCAGCCTCGCCACAGTTAGTGACGTCATTGTTCACTTTAAACTTATGTTGCCATGCCTAGAACGTTACAGACTCTCAGCCTCGCCACAGTTAGTGACGTCATTGTTCACTTTAAACTTATGTTGCCATGTCTAGAACGTTACAGACACAGAGACCAGCAACAGTTAGTGACGTCACGGATCACTTTAAACTTATGTTGCCATGTCTAGAATGTTACAGACTCTCAGCCTCGCCACAGTTAGTGACGTCATTGTTCACTTTAAACTTATGGTGCCATGTCTAGAACGTTACAGACTCTCAGCCTCGCCACAGTTAGTGACGTCATTGTTCACTTTAAACTTATGTTGCCATGTCTAGAACGTTACAGACTCTCAGCCTCGTCTCATTTAGTGACGTCATTGTTCACTTTAAACTTATGTTGCCATGTCTAGAACGTTACAGACACAGAGACCAGCAACAGTTAGTGACGTCACGGATCACTTTAAACTTATGTTGCCATGTCTAGAATCTTACAGACTCTCAGCCTCGTCTCATTTAGTGACGTCATTGTTCACTTTAAACTTATGTTGCCATGCCTAGAACGTTACAGACTCTCAGTTTCGCCACAATTAGTGACGTCATTGTTCACTTTAAACGTATGTTGATATGTCTAGATCGTTACAGACTCTCAGTTTCGCCACAGTTAGTGACGTCATTGTTCACTTTAAACTTATGTTGCCATGCCTAGAACGTTACAGACTCTCAGTTTCGCCACAGTTAGTGACGTCATTGTTCACTTTAAACTTATGTTGCCATGCCTAGAACGTTACAGACTCTCAGCATCGCCACAGTTAGTGACGCCATTGTTCACTTTAAACTTATGTTGATATGTCTAGATCGTTACAGACTGTCAACCCAACCACAGTTAGTGACGTCACGGATCACTTTAAACGTATGTTGATATGTCTAGAAGGTTATGACGTTATATGACCCAACAAGATGGACGCTTGGTCGCGTTCGAGCCATGGTGAATGGTGTAAACAATGTTGATTTTGAACATCTCGCTATCTGTTATCACAGCGAGTTGGTGGATTTTTGGAAATGTAATCTCGGGTTTGATAATAAATGTTTGTACACAGTTCGTTAACCATCACTGTAGATCAAGTCTTTATTCTGCTGGCTTCGTTCGCGACATTGGAAGCTAATGATCAAACTTGTGCAGACGGTTAGTTTGGGGCAAATTGTACGTTACAATGTCACTGCTACAATGTCTCAGTTTGTGACAAAACTACAGGGACATGCCCAAACAATGACAGTTGTCAGCACGAATATTTCGGTCCCCAGTGTCAGTACTTGGATCTCGTTTACAGATACGCCCAAATTACAGATTACAGATATGCCAAAAAATCTAAACCTACTTTCCTGTTTGATAACAACGACACCACATGTAATCCGGACATAGATTCTACATCAGTTGAGGCAACTCTCAATCAATATTTGCCGTTCTCCTGGTGTCGGATTTATGTGAATGACTTAACTAATCCGGACAGTTTCACGGTAAAACTAAATGGTTCTACCTCATGTGAAAATGAATCAAGGTTTGTAGTTAGTCCGCACGAGATTGATGTCTTTTGCTCTGGGGCTCCTGGGATCAACAAGTTACGGATTGTGGGACGACAGTTGCAAATATCAGCTCTATCTACATTGGCGGGGGTCAGAATGTGGCTCTCCAACAGAACACAAACCAGACCGACAAATTGAATGCTTGTTATACAGGAGATGGATGTGGATCAGAGGCCGCAGTTAATAGCAAAACAAAGACCACTCTATATGACAATGACTGCACACACACACACAAATGAGAAGTGGAACCAATTCTGTTTTCTGGTATCTGAACTTTGACACGCCCCAGAAGACTCACACCATTCGAATCTATCATCGAGCTAGCACTATGATTCGGGTAAAAAATGCCACTCTAAATGCTTTCTCTGACAGTGATGGCGTAGTGTTCCAGTATAATGATATATCATACTCTAATATTTATGTGAACACTATTGTAGTCAACACACAAACGCCAATGGCACACATTAAGTTTGAGTTCTCACCGATCATTTCGCAGGCCGACAGTGCACTGAAGGTGTGTCAGGTGCAAACATTTACAGACACCTATTATCTGGACGGGCATTCTTGGTCGTTTTGTACAGTGTGTAGTGGGTGTAGCAAAGGCTGCAATGTCATCATCGGTACGTGTTACGGTCACTGTTTACATTGGATCTATGGAGACGACTGCTCCGAGTCTTGTCTCAGTGTCTGTCCTTTATGTGAAGAAAAGTCCGGAAACCGCCTACAATGTAAAACCTATACCTGCTATTACAGGCTATACCTGTAATGACACTTGTCCCGATGGTAACTTTGGGCTACAGTGCAAACAGACGTGTTCTGATGGCTGTGTCATCATATGTGACCCGGAAATTGCAGACTGTACGTGCAAGTATACGTACTACGGGTCAGACTGCACTCTCAAATGTCCGGACAACTGTTTCAACGACACATGTGAATAGTCAACCGGGAACTGTACATACAAGGGAACGTTCTATGGGTCAGACTGCACTCTCAAATCTCCGGACAACTGTTTGAACGAAACTTGTGAACAGTTAATTGGGGCCTGCGACTCGTATGTCGATGATTCCCACCTTAATAAGCGCCTGCCGACTACAACAAACCAAAGCATATGGATACCTTACAGTGTTTCTGTGCTAAGACATGGTTCATTTCTCGGTGTTTTTCCGTGAAGCCATGTGTCATATATTGATGCGTTTCTGTGCTATCCATGGCTCATATCTTAGCTTGTGTGTGTGTGTGTGTGTGTTTGTGTGTGTTTGTGTGTTTGTGTGTGTGTGTGCGTGTGTGCGTGCGTGCGCGCGTGCGTGCGTGTGTGTGTGTGTGCTGCCCTGGCTCATATCTTGGTGTGTGTCATGTTAGTTATATCTCATATCTTGGTGTGTCCGTGTTTAGTCATATCTCATACCTTAGTGTGTAATGTGTTAGTCATGTGTCATATCTTTGTGTGCATGTCTATGTCAGTCATATCTCATATCTTTATGTGCATGTTTATGTTAGTCATGTGTCATATATCTTGATGTGTGTCAGTGTTAGCCATGCCTCGTATTGCTGTGTGCATGCCTGTGTTAGTCACATCTCATATCTGTGTGTGTGTTCATGTCTGTGTTAGTCACCTCTAGTGACTCGGGCTGATGGTGCTCGTAAACCCGTGAGGGAGACCATCTAAGGGTAGAATTCCCCTACAGAAAAGACAATCTGCTGCCTTGCAGGAAGATTGGGGACAATCAAAGGCTAAGGAAAGCAAACATGAATAAAATGTTGGCTGAAATCGGATGCACTTGGCTACTGGCGCAGAACACAGTGCAACGTTTTAACGGTTGTTCAATCAGAGTGGATCTGGCAGACTCTAATGGTGATGTTATGTCTGTGCGGTTGATCAACACACTTAACCTGACAGCTGACTTCATGTGGGAGTCTGGAATCCTACTCTGATTGAGTCCTGATCGCAGAGAGAGAGAGAGAGAGAGAGAGATAGAGAGAGAGAAAGCGAACGTTACAGACTGTCACGTTAGAGACTCTCAGCTCCGACACAAGATCAATAATGACGGATAATACGTAATGTAACCGCGGGTTTGCTTAACATTCCTTGAACCATCACATAGACGTTAACTTTATCAATTTCACGCATCCTTTATAACAGGCACAAATACCATCATCATCTTGTAGCATATCCTTTGTAGAACATTGCAATCACCAAAGCCAATATGAAAAAAAAAATATATGTCTGAAGCCACATCTCCCATTACTTCTTTTTTATTTGTGTCGCTGTCTACGTTTGCCTCGTTTGTCCTGTGCATTTATTTTCAACATGGCTTTCAGAAATATATATATATATATATATATATATATATATATGTATATATATATATATATATATACTTGATAGATAGATAGATAGATAGATAGATAGATAGATAGATAGATAGATAGATAGATAGATAGATAGATAGATAGATAGATAGATAGATAGATAGATAGATAGATAGATAGATAGATAGATAGATAGATAGATAGATAGATAGATAGATAGATAGATAGATAGATAGAGAGAGAGAGACAGACAGACAGACAGACAGACGGACGGACGGACGGACGGACGGACGGACGGACGGACGGACGGACGGACGGACGGACGGACGGACAGACAGACAGACAGCGACAATGATGGGTGGATGGATGGATGGATGGATGGTTGGTTTGAAGGATGGTTGGATGGATGGATAGACGGATAGACAGGCAGGCATGCATGCAGGCAGACAGACAGACAGACCAGACAGACCAGGCAGGCAGGCAGACAGACAGACAGACAGAACGAACTATCTCTCTGAACTGCAACAGTTTACTTTTTGTCCTAGTATATTTCTAATTTTTTTAGTTTACTATTTCATTAATGTTTTTAAACCATTAATGTCTGTTATTTTAGTTCACCAGTAAGTGAGTTCCATAATTTCTATTTTTTTATGAAGGCAACGTGTTCACATAAAATATTCCTTGATTTCAAGTAAACATATTTTAGGCATTTCCTAGATAATATTAAAATAATGTGGTTACATACAGGACGAACAATATACATTTATATATTCAGGCAACACAACAGAACATCAAAGAGGTATTGAAATACTCATCAAAAAAAAGAGAGTTACAATAATGTATAAGTACCCACCGGACAAATAATGATAAGACTAACTACTCAAAATGAAAGCAAACCAATTCGACATTGCAATAATACAAAAATGCGCACCTACTCAAGACTATACAGATGAACAAAGAGAGGCATACTTTGCAGATCTGAATAACGTTATGAAGCAAGTGACATTTTAGGGCATCTTGATTGTAATGAGTGATATTGAATGCGTGAAGAAACAGGCTGGTAACACCTTCTTTGAGCGAGAGAAAACTAAACTATGCTCTTGGGAAAGTTATATATTTTGGAGAAGAGAAATCAAGTAGACTCACTTCAAGTACCATACCTGCTGGCGTAGATGATCATGTCTATCCACAACTTTTGATCTCGATAATTGTTTATCATTTCTGTTGTTGACCTTCTGCCGGGCCATTGTCTTAAGTTGCCCAGTATCTTATCTTTGTGCTTCCCTCTATCTCTTCGCCCCTCACTTTTCTCAGTTGTTACAATATACCCCAGCTGTTCTCTTCTAATTCATGGCCAAAAAATGTTGATTGTTTCTTTCTAATATTTCACATTTTCATTACTCTTCTTAGCTGTCCATGTTATTCTCAACATTCTTCTGTTAATCTACTTTTCTCAGTCTCCAATGATTTTATTGTCTGCTATTATGTTGTCCATGATTCTCATCCACATGTTAATATGTATGGCTCTACATAATTGATAACTCTTTGTCTTGTTTCTAATGTCAAAAATGTGCAGATATAAGAATGTTAAATGCAACTTTTTTTCAAGATAAACATTAATTGTTCTTCTTTCTTTCTTCTTTTCTCTTTTCACTGATACCTAAAAGGTGTCGTGGTTTATATCATTTGTCGTTCTTAAGCTGTTCGAATTGTCTGAATTAGTGATTTTTGATTATACATTCTTGGCAGAGTTTTGTTCCTACCATTTTTCTTATGGTTTCATTTGGTATTCTATCTCTTCTTGTGTTGTTTGTTACTTTTTTCAAGCATTGCATCTCACATGTATTGATCTTTTTTAATTGTGATTTAGAAATGGTCCATGTTTGACTTTCATAGCACAAAATTGGTATGAAAATGTTATTTATCATTTCTTGTTTAGCTGATATAGAAATGTTTCGATGTCTTAGCAATGGTGAAAGCTGGTATGTGACAGTATTTGCTTTTTGTATTCTCATGTCAATTTCTCTGTCTAGTTTTCCATCTTCTGTGAACATTGTGCCCAAATACTTGAATTCCTCTGCTTGTTTTATTTCTTTATCTTTGATCTTAATGTTTAGTGGGTGTCTTAATTTGCTTATTCTCATAGCCTCTGTTTTGCTGTGTTAATTTTCATACTGTAGTTTGTATAACTTTTATCTAGAGATGTTATATGCTGTTGTAGCAGGTTTTCGTCCTCATATATTAGACATTGGTCATCTGTGAATAGTAGCTCGTTGAAGTTGTAATTTTCTACCTCTATATTACTATTTGGGAGCCGCGATAGCTCAGTGGTTAGTGAACTGGACTACAACGGACAAGGGGTAGGGTTCGATCCCAACCGACGGCTTCCGGGTTCACCCAGCCTTAAATGGGTACCGGATTTTTTTCTGGAAAAGTAAAGCAGCACGGGCGTAATACCGACTACATTACCCCAAAAATCATGTACTGAAGGTCTGTAAAATATAGGGTCACTAACACCATATTTCCCTATACGCCACTTGGCGTGACGGGGGTACTTTACTTTTTTTATATTATTATTTGATTTTTCCTTATTGTTGGTTGTTTCCTTATTTATTTTATCCTTATATATGATGAACACTTCACTGTCATTATCTCCTAAAGAGAGAAGGGATCACCGTTACTATGACTGACCACAATCATCATACGAGTAATTGCATTGGAGTAAGGTACATAAAGGTACAGAGAAATAACTGCAACGTCAAAAGAAAAACGTAGCGGATAACGAGCCTGCAATATCACGATTAGAGAGAGAGAGAGAGAGAGAGAGAGAGAGAGAGAGAGAGAGAGAGAGAGAGAGAGAGACTGAAGTCATGAGTTGTGTCACAATCTTTCATAGACACACGCTTTAGTTGAGGTCAATCAGCGGGGCTGGGTGCATGGATCGACAAACGATATTCAGAATGTCTTTCTAACCTCACCACGTTTATGCCATTTTGTAGAAATCGACGATATACGTGAAACGTGTTTGAGATAAGAAAACATCAGTTACAAGTGTCCCAACACGACATAGATAATTGCTCTACATCCCCATCTGTATTATCTTCCATGGGAATTCTGATAACGTTTTTCTTCAGAGCTAGTTAAACATTAGAGAGTATGTGGAGGTCGAAAGTATGTGAATGTGTTTGAAAATATTGGACTTCACCAACTTTCAACAAGGGACTGTATCGCATAAATAAGATCGTGTGTTCAACAAAATATGAGCTAGATTACTTCCCTTTCATGCTAACTGCGCTGCTTGGCCAGACTGGAAATGTGTGACTTTTATTATTTGTAGAAATCGATTAATGCTATGCTGATATTATTTATCATTAAACATGATTTGCTGAAAAGTCAGTAATAGTATCTCTCAATCTCTGTCATTATTTGTTTACTTATCTCTCTCTATCTCTCTCTCTATCTCTCTCTCTATCTATATATATATATACGGAACAACACGAAACTAACTCGAAAGACTAAACTCCTAATATATCAAACTTGTGTGCTTAGCACACTACTATATGGATCCGAAACCTGGACAACATACTCAAACCAGTAAAAAAGACTAAATGTATTCCACATGCGATGTCTCCGCAAAATAATGCACATCAAATGGCAGGACAAAATAACCAACTTAACTGTCCTGCAACGTGCTAAGACCCTAACAATCATGTCAATGCTCAGAAGTCGAAGGCTAAGATGGCTGGGGCATGTCGAACGGATGGAAGAAAAACGCATCCCTAGGCAAATACTATATGGTGAGCTAAAACACGGAAAAAGACAAATCGGCAGACCTAAACTACGATATAGAGATATCTGCAAATCATCTCTGAAAGACTTCTCCATCTGTGAAAACGACTGGCAACATCTGGCAAGTGATCGCACATCATGGAGAGCATGTATAAGGGACGGTATAACAACATTTGAGACTGTGCTAAGACAGGACTTAGAGGAGAAGAGACTCATGAAAAAGAATGGTAAACCCTGTGGATCAGCGAGCCTGACTTGTTCATTATGTGACCGCGTGTGTTTGTCAAACATTGGTAGAATTAGCCACGAGAGAAGTTGTTCGGCAAAAACAATACCTAAAAAAAATACGCAATAGCCTCCACTAGACCCTCTGACAAGACGAAAAGGGCCATATATATATATATATATATACACACAACTTAACACAAGCAGTTGTACTTGCTGTTATTCTAGTAATGTTGAAACAATATAACATGCTCATATTCTTAGTTTTAGCCCTGGTGTTATTTGTTTTGATGTTACTATTGTTCATGACATTAAAATTACTTTTTGCCATTCCTATTATTTTGTTTATTTCAGTTGTGCATTTTCCATCACTGTTATAGTATGTCCAAGGTAGTTGTAGTTCTGAATTGTCCCCAGGTCTATTCCTTCATTTCGATATCCACTTGTGTGTTTTGAGTATTTTCTTTGTTTGTGATAGCTTTAATAACTAACGAGCAAATATTTATAGAGAATAATGGACTAACACAAGGACCAAAAGAAGCAACATAAGAACACTTAAATGATTTAACACTCAACACAACTTGAATCAGCAACAACAAAATATTAGTTATGAATATCGCAAAATAGAAACAGGAGATCAACATAACGATATACGGCTGCAAATTAAAACAAGTGGAGGTGTTTAAATATCTAGGAAGTTTAGAGATAAACAAAAAAACGTTTCTCCTAAAAAGTCACAATTAAAAATGTAAACAAGTCAAATCTTCGGGGTAACTATCACCACTATTGTCCAACATGGAAATAATAACAGAAGCAAGACGGGCACGCTGTAACACAAAGTAGTACTGCTTGTATCACATCTGGACTGCAGACTCAACACAAAATTCTGAAAGTATAAAATACAAAAATTAAGAACTGAGTAAAAAGTTCAGACTAATTGTGTTATTGTTTGTAGACACTTGTTCACTGATGGAATAAATGTTTTCTTATATCAATTATTTGTTTGTCAATGTGGAAATATTTCCTCCATCCAACTTGTTAATTGGAAAAAAATAAAACATTGACTGTGTCCATCTCTTGTTTTCTTCATCCCATAACCTAAAGGGTGGTTGGGGCAACGCTCACAGACTTCTCCATTGAACTTTATCTAAAGTTATTCTTTGGGACCCTGCTAGTCGAGGCCTATGTATTCTCTGTTATCACCTCGTTTGTTTCTCTGTTTACTGATTCTTCTTCTAACTTTAACAGTTATCTCCAGGACGGTCTTTGTCAGGGCAGGGTATTCGAGACTAAACCATTTCATTTTTTGTTGTTGTTTTTCTTTGATAGTTACAAGATCATCAAGCAATTCTAGTATTTGTGTTAATGCCTTTGGCGAGCTATCTTATTATTGACACGAGAAAGAGATGCTCCTTCGATAACAGTTCATGTCCACGATTTGTACTTTATTATGTAGCACTGCTGTCGAGGGTGTAGACAAATATTGATATAACAAAGTTGGGCACACGTCTGGTTTTAGAGCCACGCATATTCTCATCTTTCTAAATATGTTTTAGTTTATCAGGGCTGCTGTAGTTTGTGTCATTATAGCTGATATTATCTGTTCCAGGTTTTCCTTGTGCACAACTGATCAAACGTTCTAATCTATTGATATAATGTTTCATTACAGACGGGAAGTCCCCTAATTCGTTCTAATTTATGTCACGGCACCCATGAAAGGGCGTTGACACAAACTGTCCTTGTGGTCGACCTTCATGCATGCCCTAATCTGCAAAGATTCCCATAGGCCTCCATCAAAAATAAAGTTCACAATCACTTCCTTTCTCCAGCTCTCTCGAACAAAAATACATTACACTCACAATATATAGATGTAGCAACTCCGTATCAATTTATTCATAATATATAACAGTCATAATAATATATTCATAATAATATATTCATGATATATTTATTCATAATATATAAGATAATATAAATAATCTAAGGTATGCTGATGATTCAGTATTAATCGCTAAGAGTGAAAATGAGTTACAAGAAATGTTGGGCATTGTAGTGAAGGAAAGCAAAAATAAAGGACTCAGCCTTAATAGCAAAAAGACAGAGGTAATGGTAACAACAAAGAAAAAGACATCACCTCAGTGCAAAATAAAGACAAGTGGAACAATATTAAAACAGGTAAATGAATTTAAATATTTGGGAACTTTGTTAATCTCAGACGGAAGATGTACAAAAGAGGTGAGTTGTAGAATGGCTCGGGCAAAAGCAGCTTCCAAAAAAATGAGGAAAATACTATGCAATCCATTTTTGACAATAGAAACAAGAAAAAGAGTTCTTAAATGTTACATAGAGCCAGTCTTAACATACGGATGTGAATCATGGACAATAGGACAACAGACAAGAAAATCACTGGAGTCTATAGAAATGTGGTTTTACAGAAGAATGTTGAGAATACAATGGACAGCAAAGAAGAGTAATGAAGAGGTTCTGAGAAAGGTCAAAGCAAAAAGAGAGCTAATTTCCATTATTAGGAAGAGACAGTCATAATTTTTGGCCATGTAATGAGAAGAGAACAACTTGAATATATTGTAACAACTGGAAAAATTGAGGGACGAAGTGATAGAGGGAAGCAAAGAGAAAAAAAAAACAGACAGCTTAAGAGAATGGCTTGGCAGAAGGTCAACAACAGAAATGATAAATAGCTGCCGAGATCGAATGTTGTGGAGAGACATGATCACCTACGCCACTAGGCCTGGTACTTGATGATGATGATGTTCCATTTATTTGTTATTGTTGCAAGTCTACCCTATATCTCGTGGCCATCTATTTCGCTATTTGTTCCTCCATCATTATCTTAATGCCACATGTCCCACCTGTTTTATTCAGTCCCTGATTCAAGTCCGTTAGTTCTTCTCTTCCTGCAATATAATGTACATCATTCTGAGAAGACTTCGCATGTGGAAGATATTTCTTCTTTATTCATGACTTGAGTATGTTGTGCAGGTTTTAGATCCACATAACACACGTTTGATATAGTAGGAGTTTGGTCTTTACTGTTAATTTCGTGTTGTTCCAGGTCCGTTATGTTAGTTTGCTGCAGGTCGTAGCTGCTTTACCAATTCGACTGTTTATTTCATCATCAAGAGAAATGGTTGACGTTGTTGTGGATCCAAGATACGAGAATTTCTGAGTTTGAAAACTGACTCAAGTGGACAATCTTTCAAAGTGATTCATACAGGATACATATCTCGTTTAACTTATAAGTACTGTTATCTGAACACAAAAAGACAGTGACACATTGTGTATGACTTGATCAAGGTTGTCGATCAGTTATTGTAGAATGGCTTCTCTATGAGCGACTAGGGTGGCATCGTCAGCAAATTCTATTTATTTTTGTTGTATTTGAACATTGGACACGTGATTATGGCCAGCCTCTTGTCGGCTATATCTCGTTACAGACAGTAGTGAGTGCATTTATCAGAGTCTCGACCCTGTACGAATTATTTTCCCTGCGATATTATCCCCACCAAAAGAATTTCTATAGATTCCATTAGCTGGCTGTAACTTACAACTCTGTAGACAGCCAGCTCACGAATGTTTAAGGTTTTACAAATGCTCGATCGTGATTGATTTTCTTCATCAAATTAAAATAACACAAACTATGAGTCCATTTTATGTCCCCAACGTTGCCGTCTTCTCCGCTATTGATAAGCTCTTAATTCGGAATCTCGCTGCAGGAAGTAATCTGACCATCAGCAGTAGACCATACAGTTATGTTTCAGTGAAATAAAGCGATTTAACTTCTTTTGCTTGTGATGCTTGCTCACTTAAGTGCAGTGTGAATGTGATGACCATGATCTGTGAATGCCCATGATCTGTGAATGCCCATGAATTGTGAAAGATCATGGACTGTTGTTGACCATGAATTGTGAATTACCATGAACTGTAAATGAAAATGAAATGTGAATGCCCATGATCTGTGAATGATCATGATCTGTGAATGCCCATGATCTGTGAATGCCCATGAACTGTGAATGACCATGAATTGTGAATTACCATGAACTGTAAATGAACATGAAATGTGAATGACCAAGAACTGTGAATGAACATGAAAGGTGACTGAACATGAAAGGTGAATGACTATGAACTGTGAATGAACATGAAAGGTGAATGAACATGAAAGGTGAATGACTATGAACTGTGTATGAACATGAAAGGTGACTGAACATGAAAGGTGAATGACTATGAACTGTGAATGAACATGAAATGTGACTGAACATGAAAGGTGAATGACTATGAACTGTGAATGAACATGAACTGTGACTGAACATGAAAGGTGAATGAATATGAACTGTGAATGAACATGACATGCGAGTGATTATAAACTGTGGATTACCATGCACAATTAATTACACTTTCGCATTTATAGGCCAGAAAACGATCAAATAATTGATATTTTGGGACACAAATCGTTATATATTATACCCGAATAAATATATATATATATATATATTTCTACATAAGAAGCAAAAGCATTTCGAAATATATAAGTGCACAATTTCTTATCACTAATTAATAAAGGATCAACAATAAGTTGAAAATAAGTTGAAATTGAAATTTGTTGAAGTTGTTTGATTGTTAAATTTGTGAATTTGTTGAATAAGTTGAAAAATAAATAATACAATTTATTGTTTATAACATCACTGTCGCTAATTAGATAAGTTAAGATCATATTTGCACGTACATATAGTTTATTATATCTTACAGTTTTTCTTTGACTGTGAACTTTGATCGCGAAACTTGAACTTCTCCCACTTGTTCAAAAGAACAGGGATCGTGTAGAGAATTGGATTTGCTGCTGAGTTTATGGGAAGAACGATAACTGTTGTCCAGGCAAACACGTCATCGTTGATTTCACGTCCGCCAAGAGACAATAAACCCATGAAACCTATAGGAAACCAGCAAAGAAAATTGGACAGAGCTATCAGGGACAGTTGTTTAGCTACTGTTATATCTGTAGCCCTTCTTGATGACGCGTTTGACATAGTACCAGAACATCTGTTCTTTGACATGGCTCTAAATATGGCTCTTTGACCGCAAGCTATGGCCAGACACATCAACAAATTCAGCACAATAAACACGGCAAATGAGAACTCCCAGCCTTTGAGTCGTTTAGTTGTTAAAGGTAAACCAAGACACATGGCATTAGAGGAATTTATTTCAAAATTAAAAACAATCGGAGTCAATGCCAGAATGGATCCATGAATCCAGGACACAAGAAGTGCAACATTTTTACAAACTTTAGAAAACCTCATTTGGCCTAAAGGAAACTCCATCATTAAAAATCTGTCCAATGTGATCAGGAAAACATGGAATGTTGAAGTTTCACTGGAAAGAGTAGCCAGAAAAGCAGCAAATCTGCATACACAACTGTCTCTCCATGTCTTGTCATAAAGTACATATGTACCACGATAGTAATGATCAGCTGCAGCAATAATGAACAGATAGACTCCCATAATAAAGTCAGATATACTCAAGTTTGTCACGAATAGACCGTAGCTTGTTTTGAGAACTGACCTATCATAGTTTACACGAAAAACAATGACAGTCGTGTTACCAAGAAGGGCAACAACTGCGACCACCCAGAGAAGAACACGCTGAACATGAACAGCTATCAGATCAGAACAAGAGGAAATGGCGTCGTCAGAGGCGTGGCACACGTAATAAGGAATGTTTGGTCCTCTAATTTGTGGACAACATAATTCAAACCTGTCAGTGTACAGATGTTGACTGACAGAAAGTCCTTTATAGAAATCTTTATAAAAATTCTCTATGGGCAGTCCACACACGTTAAGTGTCTGTGGGTAAAAGTTGGTTGGAAACGTGTTTTTACCATCAAAACTAGAGATCAATGTGAAACTTAAGTCTAAATGCCTCAGTTTCGGTAAGCCACGAAATGTCAACTGACGTAAGCTAGACATAGCGGTATAGGAGAGGTCAAGCATCTCCAGTAACGGGAAATGCAAAGTGTCGATAAAATTAAAGTGTGTGTTGTGAGACAAGTTCAAGTTACGAAGGTTGTATGCCTCGAGTCCAATAAAGCGAGAACCAACAAATGATTGCATCTGATTATAGCTTATATCTAATGTTACGGCCATTGGGAAAAAAGTAGGAACCATTATTGGCCACAAATCCACAATTCCACAGTTAGACCAATTAACGAACACTGTTTCCGATATTAAATGATGCAGATATATTTTAAGACCAGAATAATTAATGTATCGAGATTTGACGTAGTTTAGAATTTTCAAATTTGTTGCTGCAGTTGTGTAGTTAGATATCGTGACTGTCCCTGACACACATCGGAAACCTTCAGCACACTCCACTTTACAGTCTATCTCATCGTCTCTGTGTGGACAGTCCGGATGTCCGTCACAAACTAGGTCAGGATGTAGACACACTTTACTATCCCAGCATGCAAAGTTTCCACTACAATGGCCAGTATTGTTTAATTGTTCATCTTCTCCTGTAGGACAGTCTTCTTGTTTGTCAAGGACATAATGTTGAGGAATGCAGTAAGAACTCGGACACTTCACGTATCCTTCAGGACACGAAAAGTCCTTACAGTCCTCTAGATGAGACATTCGTCTACAGTCAAGAACAGCCCCATATTCGTCCTTGACATAGACACATTTTGGCGCCCAGAAACTCCGACCTAAAATATTATAACAAGTGACTTCAACTCCCGTACTCTCTCTACTCCTGTCTAATGACCTAGCTGGCCTATCACAGCCGTCAATGCTAGAGGTTAAATTATCGTTGAACACACAATTATCGTGATAGCAAATAAAAGCGCTTGTTTTGTTTCTCTGTAAATAAACTTCAATGATATCACCAATGTTAACGCCAACACTCTTCCCAACGCTAGCACAGACTCTGCAGTCAACCTTACCATCGCTAGCATAAATTAGAGGTAAGCACACACCGCTGCAACAATAAAATACTTTACAGCTGTCTCTACAATGTTCCCTACCTTCATTCAATAACATGTCTAACTTCTGTGTCATACAAGACACCTCGTCTCTCTTGTTGCTACAGTCGTTGAGAGAGTCACAGACAAGCATGTAGGATATATATCTGTATTCTCCAGCATCGTCACCACAGTCAAACAGGGGAAATAATTCAAATTTAGCTTCCTTTAAATATTGTGAAAAGTTCTTGCTTGCAATGTGAGTAGAGATAGACACAATGTTACCACCAAATTTGATGAAATCACCTTTCGTTACAGTTTGATTGAAACGTTCATTTCTGGAAGGCTTTATTCTCATCACGTCCATGTGCTCTAATCTGCGAGGAAAAACCATCTCAATTAAAGTAAATCTCGCCGTAGTCTCACATTCAACGTCCCTCCAACCGTCAACAAAATGACCTTCATTGCTGATACTGTTGACGTCATTCTCGTGACTGTTCCAGAGAAACTCCCAAACGACGCATGCCCGGCTTTTCCCATAAGATGGTCGACCTGGCAGCCAATTATTTACCACCAGGGGACGATATCGATGGTTATATGTTAGAGGCCAAATAAATCTGTCACCTTCGTTCATTAAACCCCGAAAGAGACCGAGCAAAATATAAGTTGTAGAATTAATGTGTTTATTTTGAAGCTCTGTCCTGAGTCTGGCTTGAAGAAAACGCATCTCCTCCTGACTTCCTATGGCTACAGGGAGCATGAAGAAATGTAAATCATGTATCACACTGCTCAGGCCATCTACTCCATCAAGCAGTTGTCCAAACAAATAACAAGACAAAGAATCTGCTCCATCACTATGTTCAAAAGGAAACCATCCACATATGCATTGACCACAAATTCCTATAAATAATAAATACATGCGGTATTCTACTGATTGCTCTGCACTATATTTGGTACCATGTATTGACTGTTCCATATGTGATCTTCCTGCAACGATAATTATTATTCTAATGTCATTGTACTGCTGCTCCATTAATTCTGGGAGGTCGTTGACACCTTGTCCTAGAGACGAACTGTAACCTTCTAGAAGTATCACAGCCACGTGGCTCACGTTCTCACGCACTCCGGCCATCTCAGAAAATAAACGCTGAACAAACTGAACTTTAAGATCTATAGCCTCTTGTACATTCTTGAAGCCCTCCATCTTGCTTGTGGTGTCATTCAAGCCGTATATGACTTGACATGTTACACTGAATTGCCAAGACTTGACGTTAATGTCTGGATTAAGGAACGAGAACCTGTCATAGACAGCAGCGAACATAAAATTTGAAGTTGTTTCCTTGTAACAATTTAAAAGATCGTATATCAATGAAGTTATGACCTCCATTTGAGAAACCGACCCGAATGTAGCCTCGTTGTCGTATAAAAGAAACAAAATGTCCATCTTTCCTGTAGAACAATTCTCTCGAGGAGAGCTTCCCCATTCCCGTCCAGCAATTTCTGTAAAATAAAAAGTTCGTGAATGTATTGTATTCTTGACTTTTATATGATTAAACATATCAATAACTGTTTGTTAAGACTTCAAATTAATCTCGAAAGTCGCTGTCATCTAAGATTGTTTACATTTGACTAAAGTCTCATTGTCTGTGCCAAGGTGATGGATGCTGCACATGTCCGTGACCTTCAATTCTCTGTTCTCACAAATGTTGGATTGTAACCGTGAATGATGGCACATACATATTTGGATCATAATTAAACGATGACATAAGACAAAGTAACGACAAGACAAATTTAACGTAGGGACAACTAAGAGACCAAGTTGAGGAATAAACCGCCGTGATTAACCAAAAGTTTGAAAACTTAGAATGACCATGGCTGTCTGTAAGGAATGTTGAACTCACAAACTGAAGGCTAGTCACATGGTGACAGGTGGTACTGGGATGGTCACCTTGGAGTTAAGAGAAGAACAGTGTAGTATTGGATATCATTTATCTGAAGAAAGAAGAGTTAGCCAGATGGTTCCTATATACAACGATTAGGATAATGTCCTTGTTTAGGAAGGTCACGTCCAGCTCAGAAAGTAACAGATGTGTGAACCTGATCCCCCGAACTCTGGGAATTTACAGGGCTTGGTTCTGAAATCTATCACAATGAGTGGACAAAGAGAAGCACGAAGCCAGGTTAATTTTGGGTCAAAAGAAAGGAGTATACAGTTAGAGGGTTGAACTATAGAACTAGCAGATAGCCACGCAGTAGAGACCGATAGGCACCGAGGTAGTCAAAAGAAACAAGATTAGTTAGCCACGGAAGACATGGCAAGGAGAGATGGTCCAGTGTTAGAACCCAGTTAGCAAATGGAGAAAGTTAGAAACAGAAGACACAGTCGAAAGAGAGCTAGATAGAGAGACATCTAGAGAACCCAGTGTCGGTGTATGAGGTTAGAGCAGTGAATCAGTGAGTAGACCTTCATTAGAATAGTCACTATACGAATAGCTGAGGTATAACACCGACGGTAGCCGAAGTGTTTCATCGACCAAGGCAGTGGATAGATTGAACAATTATTTACAGAGACGATAAAAAATGTTATAGCCTGATAGTGTATAAATAGATATAATAATTGATCACTGAATTTTTAATGCATCCATGTGTGTCCAGTCTTGAATTTTGAGTGTGCCATATACCAAGTAATTCGCCAATGCACGATTGCATGATTATTACTACACTACACTACACTACACTACACTACACTACACTACACTACACTACACTACACTACACTACACTACACTACACTACACTACACTACACTACACTACACTACACTACACTACACTACACTACACGACACGACACTACACTACACTACACTACACTACACTACGCTACACTACACTACACTACACTACGCTACGCTACACTACACTACACTACACTACACTACACTACGCTACGGTACACTACACTACACTACACGACACTACACTACACTACACTACACGACACAACACGACACTACACTACACTACACTACACTACACTACACTACACTACACTACACTACACTACACTACACTAGATTACACTACACTACACTACACTACACTACACTACACTACACTACACTACACTACACTACACTACACTACACTACACTACGCTACGCTACGCTACACTACACTACACTACACTACACTACACTACACTACGCTACACTACACTACACTACACGACACTACATTGCACTACACTACACTACACTACACTACACTACACTACACTACACTACGCTACGCTACACTACACTGCACTACACTACGCTACGCTACACTACATTACACTACACTACACTACGCTACACTGCACTACACTACACTACACTACACTACACTACACTACACTACACTACACTACACTACACTACACTACACTACACTACGCTACACTACACTACACTACACTACACTACACTACACTACACTACACGACACTACATTACACTACACTACACTACACTACACTACATTACACTACACTACACAACACTACACTACACTACACTACACTACACTACACTACACTACACTACACTACACTACACTACACTACACTACACTACACTACAATACACTACGCTACACTACATTAGATTTACTTCCTCATAAAAACTCTTCATTAAAATAATGTATGAATGAATGGAATGTAGGTTTATGTACGAAGGGCAGCTTAGAGAATCATTTGAAATAAGAACATGTGTAAGGCAGGGATGTCTTCTATCTCCATTTCTCTTTCTACTGGCCATAGATAGGATTATGAATTGTTGATTGCGAATCATAACAACAGAAATGGAATCCAGTGGTTACTTACCAAGCAACTTAATGACTTATACTTTGCAGATGACATAAGTCTTCTATCACATAATCATCAATATATGTAAGCTAAAATGAGCTTACTTGATGATAGATCCCGATAGTTGGGACTGAAAATAAATAGAAGTAAGACAAAAT
Organism: Megaustenia siamemsis; assembly: GCA_032433765.1. Lineage (NCBI taxonomy): Eukaryota > Metazoa > Mollusca > Gastropoda > Stylommatophora > Ariophantidae > Megaustenia > Megaustenia siamemsis. Next base: position 57,206,349 of record JAVIAB010000159.1, read on the forward strand.
TATGAGAATTAATGCACTTGTCCCTAGCCAAATAACAATAGGAGAAACACCTCTACTAAACAACTTGCAATCTTACATATATCTGGGCAGTAATTTAGATAAAGAGGGAGGGACAAAGAATGATACCAAAATAAGGATATCAGAAGAAAGAGGTGCATTTGTTTCACTAAGAAACATATGGAAATGCAAAGAAAAAAGGTAAAATTAAAACATTAAAATCAATTGTCAAATCCAATGTTTTTCTTCTACCTTTTTAGCTCCCAGTGGAGCACAGGTCTTCAACAAACACTTTCCAAGTCGTTCTGTTTTTTGCCATTCTTTTAAGATCATTCCATGTCTTCCCCATCATCTTCATCTCTGCTTCTTTCTGTCTTCTCCAAGAATTCCTTGGTCTTCCTCTTTGTCTTTTCCCCTGGGGATTCCAAAAAAAGGTCTGTTGTGTAATACTCTCTGTTGGCTTCCGTAGTGGTGTCCTATCCAGCGCCATCGTCTTTGCTGTATCTCTTTATCCACTGGTATTTGACTGGTACATTTCCATAATTCTATGTTAGTGATTTTGTCCTGCTATTTCCATCCTTTTATTCTGCGTAAGCATCCATTAATGAAAGTTTGTATCTTCGTGGTTGTCAATTTTATTGTTTTCCATGTTTCACATATGAGGAGTCTGTAGAATTGTGGTTTTACAGAAGAATGGTGAGAATACCATGGACAGCTAAGAAGAGTAATGAAGATGTTCTGAGAGAAGTCAAAGCAAAAAGAGAGCTAACTTCCAATATTAGGAAGAAACAATCATCATTTGTTGGCCATGTAATGAGAAGAGAACAACTTGAATATTTTGTAACATACATAACATTATATTTATTTTTTTTTTTCTACTTGTTGCAGGATTTGATATTTGTTTGATATTGTGACTGCAAATGTATCGTTAGTTTCTTGTTCTTTGAGAAACCCTACATTAAAATACTTTCTACCTTATTCGTTATATTATATATTTTTAGTTTAAATTTGGCTAGCAGAAGATGATCATCTGAAGCGACATCTGCTCCTTTATTTGAGTTTACATCCTGTATGGATGCCTTGAACTTATTATTAATACATATATGGTCAATTTGATTCTTTGTTCTATGATCTGGTGACACCCATGTAGCGTTATGTATTATTTTGTGTTGGAATATTGTTGCTCCTAGGTTCATTTGATTAAGAGACGAGACATTCACACATATCTCTCCATTCTCATTTATTTTACCAAGTCCATGTTTTCGCATGATCTCTTTCGAGCTTCTGTTGCCCGATCCTACATTTAGATCATCCACCAAGATTGTAATATCATTGACTCCTCTTCCGACATTGCGACTGTTTATAGAATTCATCTGTAACTAAAACATCCTTATCATTGGTTGGTGCGTATCATTGGATAATGTCTATTTCTCATTTCTGCTGCTACCCGTGCAGCTTTTCCTTGTTTATTTGGGGTACGTACATTCCAGGTGTTCTGTTTGTATTTTCCACTTAATTTCTGTGTGCTGTTCTAAGTTTTTTTTAAATATTTCCTTTATTTGCTGCTTATTCTGCATCTTTAGCTATTTCATTTATATATTTCATCTTATCATTTTTAAAACATCTTATAATACTGTATTACTAGCAGAAATTCCTAAAGATATAAAAAAATTACTTAATCAAATATACATGGCGAGAAAAAAAATATGAATTAGATATGAATATAAAAAAGACTAAAACTATGATCATAAACAAAGATAATACTCAAAACCTACAAGAGGTTATCAAAGTTGAAGGAATAGACCTTGAGCCAGTTCAGAACTACAACTAACTTGAACTATAACCAGTGATGGAAAAAGTGTAACCGAAATAAACCAAAAAAAAAAACTAGGAAACGGAAAAAAGCAATTTTAAAGCTATGAAAATTATACTAACATCAAAACAAATAAAACCAGGGCTAAAACTAAGAAGCCCAAAATGGTATATCTTCTCAACATTCATGTACGGTGCAGAAACATCGACATTGGTAAAGAAAATAAAACAGAAAATTGAAGCCTTTGTAATGTGTGTACATAGAAGAATAGGAATAATGGATGGGAGGAAGGGAAAATAAATGATGAAGTTGAAAACAACTAAACATTAAAAGAGAAAATTAAAAGATAACTATTTTAAACACATTTCAAACAAGAGACATGATATTTTTAGAGCATATAAAAAGACACAGAAATCTACTAAAAGTTATCTTGAATGGGAAAATACAAGGTATAAGAGACAGAAGCAGACCAAGACTAACATGGACGAGTAACATCATATGATGGACAGGTCAGCCTATGATAACTTGCACCATCATGACAGGAGACAGAGCAGAATGGCGCTCCATGATAGCCAACCTTCGATGCCGAGACGGTCATCATCATGTGCCATACCGGTTGGCGTAGGTGATCATGTCCCTCCACAATCTTCTATCTACAGTGCATCGCATCAGTTCTGTTGTTGACTGTTTTCCATGTCATGACACCAAGCTATCCAGTATCTTCTCTCTCTGTCGCCCGCGATCTCTCTTTCCTTTTATTTTGCCAGTTGTAACCAAGTATTCCAACTGATGCCGAGACGGTACTCAGTGATATGGAAACATATGATTACCATTGCTCATTCACGAGCTGTGGATACTATAGCTGACGCCGTCCATATGGATATCATAGATAACTGTGAATATTATAGCTCTAATCTCTAATTATCTAAATACTGGATTGTTTAGTGAGCCCATATGAATTGGTTACACAGTCAGGACACGTCGGTGAGAGGGAAGGTATGAGCTCCCCAATTTAGGTCCAAACATATTGTCTTATGAGTATTATGTAAACCCGTACAGTAATCGACTAATGGTTCTGCCCTTTAGAGAGCTGTACTATCTGAGTGATGAAGCAGAGGTCGCATTGAGAGCCTCAATCAATTAACAGAAAGTAGAGCACCAGCAACAGAAAAGCTGGACTTTATTAAACATCTCTGTATGTATATGCAGCTACGGATTCTAAATGAGTCTCATGCGGCAGCTTTATGTCGCAAAGTTCTACAATTATATAGTATGTGGACCTGATCAATGAAGCGGAAATGGGAAGAGCCATTTTTAAGTGAAAGTAAAACAAAATACCCTCGGTCTTTGGAAGGGACATGCTCGTGTATTGTCACACTCAACGGGAAATGTAGGGGACAGAACTCAGTCGTGGTCAATGCAGAGGTCAACGGTCTCATCTGGGATAACACCGATAAGAAAAGTGCAGTCATCAATACAGACAGATTCGTAATACGACACCATGGGCATTTACAGCACGCTTGGCAAGCAGAATAATAAAGGAAGACAGTAGTGCATACGTTATGACCACGAGTAGCATGACGATGGAAGTGATGACAGCGACCAAGGAATTCATCTGGGTAGAGTCACAAGACTACACCCACACTTGTATATTGAGTGATTCGATGAGCATGATAAAAAAAATGGAGGCGGGCTCTGTACGCATGCAATGGGTAGAGTCACAAGACTACACCCACACTTGTATACCGAGTGATTCGATGAGCATGATAAAAAAAAGATGAGGTGGGCTATGTACGCATGCAATGGGTAGAGTCACTGCAGAAGTCAAAAATATGTAAGGTCTCTTTTGTCTATATCCCAGGACATGCGGGAGTTCGGGGCATGAAAGAACGGACAGGTTGGCTAGCTGCGCTATTGATGAGGACGGTCAACCAATGGACCGGGCGGGCATCATCAAAGTCCTCCGAGAAGTGAGAAAGACACAAGACATCGACAACCATGATTCCACGTCACTCCTTCGGATGAAAGAGATGGGAGTTAAGATGGGCATAGTCAGTAACGAGAAACTTAGTTGGCATGTAAGAAGACTAATCAACCAATACCGAACTGGAGTCTTCAGTCGCTGGACACTTCGAGACCTGCTGAGGAGGGGTTCTGATCACCTATGTACATGTTTGAAGTGCAATGATGGTGACCTGCTATTAATTAAATAACTCAATCCTTGACCTTACAAGCTCCTGTGTAGATCTAATAAAGGCTAAGAAAAAGGCGCCAGATTCAGCTTTCTGTCCTATTCTGAAACTTGTTATAGTGCCAGTTACATGTACACATGTGGAGGTTAATGTTGCATCATACATATCTTAGAGAAAACCCAGCCTTGTTGACAGAACTTGCCACAGCCAGTGATTTCATAAGGGATTTGGACAACAGCCTCATTATGTGGATCGATCACAAAATGGGCTTTAGTGGAGCGTGTTAAGTTGGAAGTTTTACTAACCAGCAGCCTAGGCTGGTATATGCCAGATTGACTGTGTAATAGAGAGATACAAATGTGCGTATGCTCAACAACAAAAATAAACATACACTATGATAATATCAATTAAAACAAAAACATGCGGTTATAGAGTATAGATAAAGGGGGGAAAAATAATGAAATAAGCGCATATATTCGAATACTTAGGATCAATAAAACCAACATATGACAAATGCACTGAAGAAATAAAAAAAAAGCAGAATACGACAATCATAGACATAATCCCACCCAATGAAAACATCCTTTGTAACAAATTGTTGCAAATTAAAGTTAGAAAACGTGTCCCAAAGTGCTACATACAAATTGTATTATATGGAAGTGAATCATAGACGATAAACAGGGCAACAAAAAGAGAGAATTCGAGGCAGCTGCGATGTGGTTTATCAAAAGAATGCTCCTAATTCCATGGATAACAAAAATTCATAATTGAGTGCCGTCTCCGCATAGAAGTTTGGCTACCATGGAGCGCCATTCCGTTATCTTTCTTGCGTTGAGGGCATAGGCTGACTTGTTCACCGTTTGATGTTAAACGTCCATGTTAGTCTTGATCTGCCGTTTTAACCTTATATATTCCCTTCCAATATCACTTTTAATAGGCTGTTGTGTCTTTGAAAACGACCCACAATTAACATTTGTCTTGTTTGATGAATTGTGTTTAGTTTTTTTTTTTTCTTTTCATTTTGAATTGTTTTAAGACGTCGTCGTTTGTTACAAAAGAGAAAAAAATTGTTACAAAAGAGAAAGCATTGCAAATGCTATATCAGCAGTCAGAATGAATGTAGAGAAGAGAACAGGAACACCGCGAGAGAAAAAAATATTAAACACCTTATCTAAAAAGATTAATAAAAGATCCCCTACTGAAATTTTAAAATGATGAATGACCGAGTGATGAGGAGAGAGATGATCGCCTACGTTATTCAGCATAGCACTGGATGCTGATGATGCCTAAGATTGGTACGAAGACAATTATTGTCGGTATCGTCGTCTTGCTCTCCCTGTGTGCTGACAATTGAGAAAGCTGAGGCCAGTAAAATCGTTATTTTGTAGATGGATGAGCACCCTAAACGATAATACGTGTTTACAAGCCTAGAACCAAATATGACCTTACATCTTGTATCCCAGCCAGCACTACGTCGTAGCCTAGAAACAAATAGGAGCTGACATCTTATATCCCATCCAACACTACTCGTAACCTAGAAACAAAAAAAGACCTACCATCTTGAATCCCAGCCAACACTACTCGTAGCCATGAAACAAGTAAGACCTACCATCTTGTATCCCAACCAACACTACTCGTAGCCGTGAAACAAGTAAGACCTACTATCTTGTATCCCATCCAACACTACTCGTAGCCATGAAATAAGTAGGACCTACCATCTTGTATCCCAGCCAACACTACTCGTAGCCGTGAAACAAGTAAGACCTACCATCTTGTATCCCATCCAACACTACTCGTAGCCATGAAACAAGTAAGACCTACCATCTTGTATCCCAACCAACAATACTCGTAGCCATGAAATAAGTAGGACCTACCATCTTGTATCCCAACCAACACTATTCGTAGCCATGAAACAAGTAGGACCTACCATCTTGTATCCCAACCAACACTATTCGTAGCCATGAAACAAGTAAGACCTACCATCTTGTATCCCAACCAACACTACTCGTAGCCATGAAACAAGTAAGACCTACCATCTTGTATCCCAACCAACACTACTCGTAGCCATGAAACAAGTAAGACCTACCATCTTGTATCCCAACCAACACTACTCGTAGCCATGAAACAAGTAGGACCTACCATCTTGTATCCCAACCAACACTACTCGTAGCCTAGAAACATAAAAAGACCTACCATCTTGTATCCCAGCCAACACTACTCGTAGCCATGAAACAAGTAGGACCTACCATCTTGTATCCCAACCAACACTACTCGTAGCCATGAAACAAGTAGGACCTACCATCTTGTATCCCAACCAACACTACTCGTAGCCATGAAATAAGTAGGACCTACCATATTGTATCCCAAGCAACACTATTCGTAGCCATGAAACAAGTAGGGCCTACCATCTTGTATCCCAACCAACACTATTCGTAGCCATGAAACAAGTAAGACCTACCATCTTGTATCCCAACGAACACTACTCGTAACCATGAAACAAGTAGGACCTACCATCTTGTATCCCAACCAACACTACTCGTAGCCATGAAACAAGTAGGACCTACCATCTTGTATCCCAACCAACACTACTCGTAGCCATGAAACAAGTAAGACCTACCATCTTGTATCCCAACCAACACTACTCGTAGCCATGAAACAAGTAGGACCTACCATCTTGTATCCCATCCAACACTACTCGTAGCCTAGAAACAAAAAAAGACCTGCCATCTTGTATCCCAGCCAACAATGCGACGTCGTGGGATCAAAGCCTATGGCAGCAGGTGTACTATCAGACCGCCTTTTCTCGCCTTCATCATGAATGTTACTAAGCTGTTATGATGAAGCAGGGAGGTAGCAGGGAGCATAGAGGAGGATGTGTAATATAACAGTGGAACAAATAGTTGCAGCGGTCAGAATGAAATATAGTTACGCAACGAGCAAAAGAGATTGAGAGAACAGGGGAAGAAACTGTGCACCAAATGGTACGGGGGGTAGACAGGGGAGTGACGTAGCAGAAACAATAGTTAGAAAGAGCACTTAGAGGTGAGCAATTAGAAAAGACAGTTAGACGTGAACAGTGAGAAGTGGGCAGTTTGAAGGAAGCAGTTAGAAACAACAGTTAGAAAACAACAGTTATAAGGGAACGGTTAGAAAGAACAGTTAGAAAGGACAGTTATAAGGAAACGGTTAGAAAGAACAGTTAGAAAGAACAGTTAGAAATGACAGTTAGAAAGAACAGTTAGAAAGAATAGTTAGAAAGAACAGTTAGAAAGAACAGTTAGAAAGAACAGTTAGAAAGAACAGTTAGAAAGAACAGTTAGAAATGACAGTTATAAGGGAACGGTTAGAAAGAATAGTTAGGAGTGAGCAGTTAGAAGTAGGCAGTTAGAAAGAACACTTAGAGAGGTGAGCAGTTAGAAGTGGACAGTTAGACGTGAACATTTAGACGTAGGCAGTTAGACGTGAGCAGTAGGAGTTTCGTGAAGGAACAGCTGGGCCAAGGATGGACAGAAAGTAGTTGATCAGTGATCAGTGTGACTAGTTCTTTGTGATGGCTCGTGCTGCCAGAAATGTTTCCCTATCGATGTAAATTATATATGAAGTGTTATTCAAATTAATAAACAGTTGACAGTTGGTTAGTTTAGGGGATGAACAGCTGGACCAAGGATGGACAGAGAGTAGTTGATCAGTGATCAGTGTGACAGATTCTTTATGAATAGCTCGTGCTGCCAGAAATGTTTCCCTATCGATGTAAATACTAATATGAAGTGTTATTCAAATTAATAAACAGTTGATAGTTAGTTAGTTGATTGATCTTTTGTTGATTGTTGAAACCATTAATCGTCAAAAGACATGTGAGATGTAGCTGTCATGTGAGAGCTATCGCTGGTGATATTCGCATACACTCTATGACGTAACCGAGAGTGTGTAATCTGCGGGTTACTGAACGGGTTCTTGATTTATCAGTAGAGCATGAGGAGAATGTGTAACAGTTGGCGCTTCGAGTTCCCAAAAGGTCGGGACACTGTATTGGTCAGTGTCCCAAGAAAGAACGTAAGACATACAAGCATTTTAATTGACCCTGGTGTGCCACACAGTCACACCAGGCCAAGTGTAGTTACAAGGGTCGCAAGCTGGAGCGTGCCAGTTGTCGTGAAAGGAGCAGAGGCCATAAGGGTCAAATACTCAAGGTACATTGGCGGTTCAAGTCTCCGGTGATGTACAGATGATCATGCAAAGAAATCTGTGGAAACAGATGATCGTATAGCGCTTCATCAAGACAAGACTTCTTATTGTGTGCTATAAGGATCTGCTGATAAGAGAAAGTACTGCTTCAAATTGGAGCCGTAACTGCATCGAAGAATGATTCAAAATAGTGCGGCTTCAAATCAGCTGTTCTGATACGCCAAACGGAATTAGTTACATCCTGATTCAAATAGCGACGTACTAAACCGGCTTCAAATTGAGACGGTTTCAAATGGGGCCGTGACTTTTGAATGTTTTCCCGGCTTAAAATGGTGCCGTGAATATTGAATGTTCACGCGGCTTCAAATGGTGCCGTGAATATTGAATGTTCACGCGGCTTCATATGGTGCCGAGAATATTGAATGTTCACCCGGCTTCAAATGGTGCCGTGAATATTGAATGTTCACCCGGCTTCAAATGGTGCCGTGAATATTGAATGTTCAGCAGGCTTCAAATGGTGCAGTGACTCTTGAATGTTCACCCGGCTTAAAATGGTGCCGTGAATATTGAATGTTCAGCAGGCTTCAAATGGTGCCGTGAATATTGAATGTTCAGCAGGCTTCAAATGGTGCCGTGAATATTGAATGTTCAGCAGGCTTCAAATGGTGCCGTGAATATTGAATGTTCACAGGCCTCAAATGGTGCCGTGAATATTGAATGTTTCACCCGGCTTCAAATGGTGCCGTGAATATTGAATGTTCACACTGCTTCAAATGGTGCCGTGAATATTGAATGTTCACCCGGCTTCAAATGGTGCCGTGAATATTGAATGTTCACCCGGCTTCAAATGGTACCGTGAATATTGAATGTTCACCCGGCTTCAAATGGTGCCGTGACTCTTGAATGTTTACCCGGTATCAATGATTACGTGAACTACAATGAGTAATTCTTTCAGACGTGGGACTTGCAATGGCGCCAACTGAACGCAAGGAAAAGATGAAAGTGTATGTCCTAAAGGGACAGTAGAAGACTATGATGTCTCGGTGAAAGGATAGAAAGACTTTACACAACCAAAGTGTACGAAAAGACGTTACCCATTCATTAAGATAAACATTCAGCTGCCACTGACAAGGAACAGCGTATCAATAAACATACATTCAGCTGTCAATGAATGGAAGAGCCCATCATTATACAAAGATTCAGCTGTCACTGAAACGGAAGAACCCATCATTAAACAAACCTTCAGCTGTCACTGGATGGAAGAGCCCATCATTAAACAAACCTTCAGCTATTACTGGATGGAAGAGCCCATCACTAAACAAACCTTCAGCTATTACTGGATGGAAAAGCCCATCACTAAACAAACCTTCAGCTATTACTGGATGGAAGAGCCCATCACTACACAAACCTTCAGCTATTACTGGATGGAAGAGCCCATCACTAAACAAACCTTCAGCTATTACTTGATGGAAGAGCCCATCACTAAACAAACCTTCAGCTATTACTGGATGGAAGAGCCTATAACTAAACAAACCTTCAGCTATCACTTGGATAGAAGAGCCTATCACTAAACAAACCTTCAGCTATCACTTGGATAGAAGAGCCCATCACTAAACAAACCTTCAGCTATCACTTGGATAGAAGAGCCTATCACTAAACAAACCTTCAGCTATCACTTGGATAGAAGATCCCATCACTAAACAAACCTTCAGCTATTACTAAATGGAAGAGCCCATCACTAAACAAACCTTCAGCTATTACTGGATGGAAGAGCCTATCACTAAACAAACCTTCAGCTATTACTGGATGGAAGAGCCCATCACTAAACAATCCTTCAGCTATTACTAGATGGAAGAGTCCATCACTAAACAAACCTTCAGCTATTACTGGATGGAAGAGCATATCACTAAACAAACCTTCAGCTATCACTGGATGGAAGAGCCTATCACTAAACAAACCTTCAGCTATTACTGGATGGAAGAGCCTATCACTAAACAAACCTTCAGCTATTACTGGATGGAAGAGCCCATCACTAAACAAACCTTCAGCTATCACTTGGATAGAAGAGCCCATCACTAAACAAACCCACAGCTTGGATAGAAGAGCCTATCACTAAACAAACCTTCAGCTATTACTGGATGGAAGAGCCCATCACTAAACAAAACTTCAGCTATTACTTGATGGAAAAGCCCATCACTAAACAAACCTTCAGCTATTACTGGATGGAAGAGCCCATCACTAAACACACCTTCAGCTATTACTGGATGGAAGAGCCTATCACTAAACAAACCTTCAGCTATCACTTGGATGGAAGAGCATATCACTAAACAAACCTTCAGCTATCACTGGATGGAAGAGTCTATCACTAAACAAAACTTCAGCTATCACTTGGATAGAAGAGCCTATCACTAAACAAACCTTCAGCTATCACTGGATGGAAGAGCCTATCACTAAACAAAACTTCAGCTATCACTGGATGGAAGAGCCTATCACTAAACAAACCTTCAGCTATCACTTGGATAGAAGAGCCTATCACTAAACAAACCTTCAGCTATTACTTGATGGAAAAGCCCATCACTAAACAAACCTTCAGCTATTACTAAATGGAAGAGCCCATCACTAAACACACCTTCAGCTATTACTGGATGGAAGAGCCTATCACTAAACAAACCTTCAGCTATCACTTGGATGGAAGAGCATATCACTAAACAAACCTTCAGCTATCACTGGATGGAAGAGTCTATCACTAAACAAAACTTCAGCTATCACTTGGATAGAAGAGCCTATCACTAAACAAACCTTCAGCTATCACTGGATGGAAGAGCCTATCACTAAACAAAACTTCAGCTATCACTGGATGGAAGAGCCTATCACTAAACAAACCTTCAGCTATCACTTGGATAGAAGAGCCTATCACTAAACAAACCTTCAGCTATTACTGGATAGAAGAGCCCATCACTAAAAAAAACTTAAGCTATTACTGGATGGAAGAGCCCATCACTAAACAAACCTTCAGCTATTACTAAATGGAAGAGCCCATCACTAAACAAACCTTCAGCTATTACTAAATGGAAGAACCCATCACTAAACAAACCTTCAGCTATTACTGGATGGAAGAGCCCATCACTAAACAAACCTTCAGCTATTACTGGATGGAAGAGCCCATCACTAAACACACCTTCAGCTATTACTGGATGGAAGAGCCCATCACTACACAAACCTTCAGCTATTACTAAATGGAAGAACCCATCACTAAACAAACCTTCAGCTATTACTGGATGGAAGAGCCTATCACTAAACAAACCTTCAGCTATCACTGGATGGAAGAGCCTATCACTAAACAAACCTTCAGCTGTCACTGGCATGGAAGAGCCCATCATATCTCCTGTGTTTATTTGTATTCTGTCTTTTAATTTTGTTTCAATATCCCTACACTATATTATATATATATATATATATATATATATATATATATATATATATATATATATATTGTAGTTTGCCATTTCTCCTGCTACTTGTTCAGTTTGCTCTTATTCATTTAGAGTATGTACATTCCAGGTGCCAAATTTGGACGATTTCCTATGGACAAAGGTGAATTGGCTACCCGGATTCAATGCGGTTTTTACCAGAATGTGCCATTCATCTCCTAGACAGAGAGCCCTTAACTATCCGTGTTGGCGGATTTATTTTTCCTGTCTTTTTACCAGTCTATGTTTGTAAATTTTGATTTCGCATCAATTTGTTTATGGTACCGGATAGCCAGCCCTATGCCCAACCCTCCTTAGTAACCTATTAAAAACATGCCTGTCAGGGAACAGCGCAACAATTCGTGACTCACCTTTTGGGCCCCGACAGAGCAACTGGGAGTGGAATTCGAGCAGGTCACGAAGTGGCTTGCTAGAATGAGCCTAGTAACCAAGTCCACGGGCTCTTCAATATCGAGAACGAAGATTATTTCTGGGCCATTGATGCGTGCAGGTTATATATAGCACACTAAAAATGTAAGCTAAAGAGAAAGTAAAAAAATGAACTAAATGTCCGCAAGTATGGATATAAGCTGTTAGATGGCTAACAATTAAATAGATAACTGGTGAACAAAATATGCTGATAAAGTTGGCAGCAAACAAAAGCTGATTGTTTAAAGGTTAAAGGTTAAAGTACGAGACTTGAACCGGCGTCTTAGCACGCGAGTTTACACCCATATGTGCTCGGCCTCCTATCCAGAAATGAGAGATTTCTGTATAGTGTCGCCTCAAGCATCGAAACTCAGATGCGAGGCAACATTCCTCACCTTCCCAGGGTAATACCCAGGTACCCATTTCTGCCAACGGCTGGGTCGAATGTGGGGGTATTTTTCTTTTTCTAACCATGAGTACAATTCACACATGCTCTCAGCGGGAATCGAACACGGGTTGTCCGAACATCGGTAGTCCAGTCGGGTGGTATTCTCAAATCGGGTACCGAGGCCCCCATGATTGTTTAGTACATACAAATTGTTTAGTACATGGCCAGCTGATTGTTTAGTACATGGCCAGCTGATTGTTTAGTACACGGCCAGCTGATTGTTTAGTACATACACATATCCTGTAAATTCTAAATTATTTATTAAATCGTCAAACAATTCACCGCACACTAAAGTTATGCTATAGGAATGTACACTCACCGCTGAGAGCAAGAACAATGATCAAAACCGTGACAGACATTCGGCACACATCCATTGGAGGTGATGAGAAGATAACAACAGATAGTTCTAACATTCGTCAAGGCTACCGAGATACAACTGTGTGTGGTGGCATAGAAGTGTGGACATATATTGGAGGGGTTAGTGGCTTTGTGTGAATTCATTGTTCATATCATTCCTACAGGATTGTTTTATCTGTTAATTGTTTACCATAATTCAAGTAATACTTGTATTAAACGTGCTTTATTCCGCCACAAATTCTGGGTATTCCAAAGAATAATGTTGTGCATGACGTCAATGAATTATTGAAGGCGCGGAAGTGTTACATGTGGAAACATGGCAGGAATCAATGTCAGCAGAAATATGAGGAATAGACGCGGAGACACGTGACCGAGTAATGATGGCAGCATTTCCCTGCACAACCACACATGGCGACTGACTGTTCGATGTGTCCAAGGACAAGAAGACAGCGACGACAACGAAGACGATGATGATGTTTTAGATTTGATAACATTACTTGAAGAAAGTGTTTGTAACTCGAAGTTGATTCGAAATAATTGGCGGTCGCTATCATCATCATGTGCTGCTCTGAGGTTCAAAGATAACAGAAGCTACTTGTCCTCGCTGACGCCAATCTTCAGAATACATGCATCTATCACACGAGACAATTTACAACCATTTATCTTCTACGTCCTGTCTGCTACTCAAGATTTTACAAAGAGCGTCTTCTATTTACAAAACATTAGAGCCATGACAAGAATCAGCATCATGTGCCATGTATTACATTACCAAACCATCCCGTTATTACATACTCCCATGTGTTTATCACAGATATCATGTGATGTTTCTCATCTGTTAAAGGCTTTGATGATGTTGAAGAGATCACATTGGGATGATGATGTTATCTTTACTCAAGTATCTTCACATAATGCACATGACGGTGACACCATCTTATAAAATAATAAAAAAAATATATTGCAGCAAACACATGATGATGGTGTATCAACTCTGATGAAACTATTGTGGTGATAATGCAGTCGCAATATTCGGTTCACGGGGAAAAAAAAAAACAAACATCGCAGACACATTTTACAACGTTGACATTTTCTGTCGATGACATTTTCTGGCGATGATTTTTATGTCGATGTTTTTTTTTTTTCCGCGATGGTTTTTTATCCGGTTCCGATGATATTCCAACGAGCATAGTTTGCTAATTGTCTAAAAAGGCCATGGCTATTTCACAAGTATTTTTGAAACACTGGCATGACCTTCTGTTGAAGATGAAGTTCAAAATTGTAAAGAAATAGAAACATGAAATCTTGCTAAAATGACCCAGCCGTTGTTAAAATATCCAGACATGTATGTAATGTTGAAACATTTGATGATGTTGTATATATGACATGGTTATGATTATTAGTACATTCCACACTGATCACACGATGATAATTTTAATTTTAATTATCAAGTGATTGTGACAAAATGACACGGGATGACACGAAATATCATGTCTTTTTTTCCAAATGTGTGTCAAAGTGTGATATTTGTTTTATTTACGAGTGTAAAAGTCTGAAACATGATGATGATGGCAACATTTATATTGGAGTTATATTTTAAAAGTTGTAGAAATCGGACTATAACAGTTCCAACTTTTTTTGATAATATAATGGAGATGATAGAAAAAGGAGAATCTATTCTATATTGTGTAGTGTGATAGATGTAAGCAGAGTTAACTACCTTGAAGAGAGGCGTCAACAGGTGCGAGTAGGCTTTGTCACTGATAACATCAGAGCAAGATACGATGATGATAATGATCGTGAAGTTTATCATCTTTTCTTGAGTTGAAACTGTTGCTTCCAGCAAGTTCTTTTACAATCGTTATCCTCGTCTTCATCGTCGTCTCACGGCACTTTTTTCTTTAACAAACCAGCCAGCCAGCGGCAAACACGTAGTTTGTCATTGACGAGGAAAACAAGAAACGTTTTCCCCCTAACTCGGTCACGGAGCGAGGGCCACGCACTTACTTCCCTAACTCGGTCACGGAGCAAAGAGCCACGCCCTTACTTCCCTAACTCAGTCACGGAGACAGACAGAGCCACGCCACTACTCTCACATTCCTTCTGCAACTGTTTTCTGCAAGCTCAGTAAAAAAAAAAAAACTGCCGAGCATTCAATATTTCTGTACTTGCACAAACAGCATTATTTTATGAAATATTCTAGAGCCAAGAACACTTGACATAATGAAGGAAGTGATGTTGTTCTGTGACATTTCTTTGCTCTAGTGTTGTTGCAATGATTGTCATGACACAGCAATGTTTGAGAAAGGCGATAATTCCCATTAAAAGTTCCAGTTGGAATCCCATTCCTCCGCTCAGCCGCAGTTCGCTGAGTCCGTTCATCTAATCGGTATTAGCACGAGGACACACTCTCACTTCCATGTTTACCAGGCGTAGAATAGTTGTGTTCATGTTATCGTTTACGTTAATACATACGTATATGTTATTTTGTTGTGTTAAAACTAAATGCAAAAATTGTATTACGCTTTTAATTTTCCATAGCCTCTTTGGATACCTTTTCTTTAGTCAGTAAGTTGGCATTTATTTATACTATTGTTACATCAATCCACTAACTTACCTCCCCATAACTTCTTACTACCGATATACCTACCCCAACCTACTACCTACCTAATTGCTACATATTACTTACCTAATTACTAACATACAACTTACCTACCCACCTATCTACCGACCTACATGTCTACTATTTATTATCTACGTACTGCATACATACTACTTACATCCGTACGCACCAACATATCAATCTATCTTCTACCTACCTACTACCTACCTATCTACTTACTACCTATCAACATAATACCTAACTAACAACATCATCATCAAGTGCCGGGCCTACTGGCAAGCCATTCTCTTAAGCTGTCTGTTATTTTTTCTCTTTGCTTCCCTATATCTCTTCGTCCCTCAATGTTTCCAGATGTTACAGTGTATCACAGTAGTTCTCTTCTCATTACATGGCCAACAAATGATGATTGTTTCTTCCTAATATTGGACATTAGCTCTCTTTTTGCTTTGACCGCTGTCAGAACATCTTCATTTATTTTTAGCTGTCCATGGTACTCTAAACATTCTTCTGTAAAACCACATTTCTACAGACTCCAGTGATTGTCTTGTCTGTTGTCCTATTGTCCATGATTCGCATCTATTATGTTAAGACTGGCTCTACGTAATATTTAAGAACTATTTTTCTTGTTTGTATTGTCAAAAATGGATTGCATAGTATCTTTCTAATTTTATTGGGGAACGCCGCATTTGCCTGAGCCATTCTGCATCTCACATCTTTTGTACATCTTCCGTTTGCAGTTCCCAAATATTTAAATGAATTTACCTGTTTTAATATTGTTCCACTTGTCTTTATTTTGCACTGAGGTGATGTCTTTTTCTTTGTTGTTACCATTACCTCTGTCTTTTTGCTATTAAGGCTGAGTCCTTTATTTTTCCTTTCTTTCACTATAATGTCGAACATTTCTTGTAACTCATTTTCACTCTTAGCGATTAAGACTGTAGCATCAGCATACCTTAGATTATTTATATTATGACCTCCAATTAACTAACAACATACCTGCCTAAAAATATACCTACCTATACTAGCCCAGATATATGCCTAACGTCTACTTATCTAGCTATTGCCTAAATAGTGGAACCTACCTACCTACCTACCTATCTACCTAATTGGCTACTACTTAAATACCTAACCAGATGCTACCTACCTACTAACCTACAAACCTATCTACCAACAATCGACCTACCTACTACCTAACTACCTACCAATCTCCATTGCTGCTTCTTACCTATCTACTAATTACATACTTAGTCACTTACTACCTATATATATATATATATATACATACTACCTACCTACCTACCTCCTACCTATTTACCTACCTGTTATCTTACTACCCACTTACTTTATACATACCCACCAAACAACATACTACTAACTTCCCTGCTTATATACCTATCACCTTCAACAACTTACCCAACTATCCAACTACTTACTCCCTACCTACTACCTACCATCTACTGTTTTCCGACTTACCTACAAACCTAATTCCCTACCTGCCTATTTGACTACCTACCTACGTGCATAGCTACCTGTAACCATATCTACTGCATACTTATCTAACCTAACTACCAATCCATTACCTACCTACCTACCGTTCTAGCTGTGTTCATGTTATCTACCTTCTGCTTGCACACCTAATTCCTACCACATACCTACCTAGCTGACTACCAACCTACATACATATTTACTGATATACTACGTATCATTCAACTAACTACCTATCGAGTACCTACCTACGACATAAACACGCATATAGCTATTTCCTGCTTACCAAGCTACCTATCGCCCTAGGTGCATACATCTTATTAGTACTACTTGCATAAGTAAAGTAAGTAAAGTACCCCCCGTCACGCCGAGTGGCGTATAGGGAAATATGGTGTTAGTGACCCTATATTTTACAGACCTTCAGCACATGATTTTTGGGGTAATGTGGTCGGTATTACGCCCGTGCTGCTTTTACTTTCCCAGAAAAAATCCGGTACCCATTTAAGGCTGGGTGAACCCGGAGCCGTCGGTTGGGATCGAACCCTACCCCTTGTCCGTAGTAGTCCAGTTCACTAACCACTGAGCTATCGCGGCTCCTACTAATTTTTAGGGAATTAGTAAAACCCAGGTGTCCTCGCCAGGGTACGAACCCCGGCTGTTGCCGTGGTAAGCCAACCGCCTATCGATTGCGCTAACCGGACACCCACTACTTGCATACCTACCCGCTAACTACCTACCAATTCACCTTCCTACTCTCTTGCCTATTGCATACTTACTTACTTACTAACACAGTACGTAATACTAACCCAGTATCTATCAACTAACTTATCGTACTACCAATTTACTACCTGTTACCTAGTTACATAAAAACGTAATACCTAACTACGTATTATTAAACTACTACCTACCTACCTAATTATCTTACTACCTATATTTTACACACCTGCTATCTATCTACTTGCTGAATTGCACCCATATCACACGACCTGCCACACTACACACGCACCTACTTACTTATTCAACTAATTGGCCATTCACTTTTCTACTAATCTACTCATATAAACCCATCCACTTACCCAAGTTCCTTACTAGCTACCTAAATACCTAACCACCTTCCTGAGTATCTTCAATTCTACATAAAAGACCACCTACTCTACTACCCACCTATTAACTATCAAAAACAACTTTCCCTCTTAAGATGTGCAGGACAGCCACATACATAATCTATGCTTCAAAATGATCCACTTACCAAAATGTCAATCCCATCTGCTCTACAACCTATTTAACCACTCGCTTGCTAACCTCTCCATCCATCTACTCATACATTTAGCTACCTACCTAGCTACACATTTGTTTACAAACCATTTATGTAACATTTAGCCTATCCAACAATACATCAATCCACTCATCCACATACATAAACTTATATTTTGTTTCCTACCTGCATATCTATCTACCTACTTACTTAACTAAATATGTTACTAGTCAATCTACTTACTTTACTTACCAATCAGTACTAGTATTTCATGTACCTTTAAATACCCAACCTGAATACGTACATAAATATATACATACCTACCTACCCGCCTACAAAGCTACCTACATACATACCTACCTGCCTAATTATATACCTACCTACCCACTTACCTATATGTACACCTAGTTTTCCTTTCACCAACTCACCTACCGTATCTATCTAACCTTCATAAACCTCATAAACACCTTCACCAGTCTGCCTACCTACATGCTTAGCTATCTTCCTACTTGCACACACACAAATATGTATATATACACAAACATACGCCTACCTATCTATCTGTTTAACTCCCTTCCTATCTAGCCTCCTACGTATTTACATAACCTACCTACCGAAGTATAAAATCTAATAAATCAACATACTTACGATCCTACCTATCTTTCTCTCTACTTACCTACCAACCTAACTGTCAAATCTACATAACCTGCCTACAAAGTTTCCTAGCAACTGGTCATACCTACCGAACCTTTACCTACGTAGTACATATCTACCTACCTACTTACCTTACTCAATACGTACCCATCCCTTTTCCTACCTGTCATTCACATGCCTACCTATCTCATAAAACATCCGACACATTCTATGTACCAACTTAACCTACCGACTTATTTATCTAGCTGGTTACTTACTTGCCTTGCTTGACTGCCTTACTAAAACACCTGCCTGTCTACCTCACCTGCCTTGCACGGCTACCTAATCTAGGTAAAAAACCTACTATCTATCTATCTATCTATCTATCTATCTATCTATCTATCTATCTATCTATCTATCTATCTATCTATCTATCTATCTATCTATCTATCTATCATCTATCTATCTATCTATCTATCTATCTATCTATCTATCTATCTATCTATCTATCTATCTATCTATCTATCTATCTATCTATCTATCTATCTATCTATCTATCTATCTGTCTATCTATCTATCTATCTATCTATCTATCTATCTATCTATCTATCTATCTATCTATCTATCTATCTATCTATCTATCTATCTATCTATCTATCTATCTATCTATCTATTTATCTATATATCTATCTATCTATCTATCTATCTATCTATCTATCTATCTATCTATCTATCTATCTATCTATCTATCTATCTATCTATCTATCTATCTATCTATCTATCTATCTATCTATATATCTATATATTTATCTATCTATCTATATATCTATCTATCTATCATATCTATCTATCTATCTATCTATCTATCTATCTATCTATCTATCTATCTATCTATCTATCTATCTATCTATCTATCTATCTATCTATCTATCTATCTATCTATCTATCTATCTATCTATCTATCTATCTATCTATCTATCTATCTATCTATCTATCTATCTATATATCTATCTATCTATCTATCTATCTATCTGTATGTCTGTATGTCTGTCTGTCTATATATATATATCAATTTATCTATCTATCTATCTATCTATCTATCTATCTATCTATCTATCTATCTATCTATCTATCTATCTATCTATCTATCTATCTATCTATCTATCTATCTATCTATCTATCTATCTATCTATCTATCTATCTATCTATCTGTATGTCTGTATGTCTGTCTGTCTATATATATATATATCAAATCTATCTATCTATCTATCTATCTATCTATCTATCTATCTATCTATCTATCTATCTATCTATCTATCTATCTATCTATCTATCTATCTATCTATCTATCTATCTATCTATCTATCTATCTATCTATCTATCTATCTATCTATCTATCTATCTATCTATCTATCTATCTATCTATCTATCTATCTATCTATCTATCTATCTATCTGTGATTATATCTGTCGGTATGTATGTCTGTGTGTAAATATGTCTATCCATCATTGCCTCTGATTTTCCAACAGCTGGCCCCTCTGTCTACACCTCTAACTATATCCCTAGCTACCTACCTATCATTCTGCCTATTACCATACCCAGCCATATCAACTCTGTAATTGTGCGACATTGATTGCCTACCCTTGTGGTTGAAAGTAGACACACCTTCTTCTATATCCGTTATGTAAAAACATTATCTTCAACCTACCTTTATTGTCTTTTATATTTTGATCTATTTACTCATTGCATACGCATTATTTGTCACAGTGTACGAATTCCGTCGTACTGTAAACATCAATATGATAATAGCAGACAATCAGCGCCCCAATGTGTAGGTTTGTATCAAATGTTCTATTTTTTGTTTAAAAATGTTTCGATCAGCGACAATCAGCCTAGTCATTCAGATGTCTATAACAAAAGCTGTATTTCTTGTTCTAAACTTCGGTGAAAGACCGCCACTTATTACTTGCCTCTAGATATTAGTTGCTCAACTTTTTAAATCAGTTTTTCAGTTTGTTTGCTTGCTTGCTTACGTTCACCCGATGACTAAAGTATTCTAGAATATTCGAAGACTATATAATTCCTCTTCGTCATCCGCCCTTAAAAAGGACGTTAAGTGGACGTGTCTGCGTTGTTTTGTGGTTTGCAGTATAACTGTTATATTTGCGCCTTTCGGCCCAACACATCCGACTTCAGCACGACATTTTTTGAGTACCGGGTTGTCTTCCCTCTTCGATCCCTGCTCGCTTGGTCAGACTAGACTGGTTAGTCTGTTACTGGAGTCACCACGGAGAAGTGGAGCAGGATCTGGATGGTTTTGGCTCACCGATCCTGGCGTAAGCCATCAGCTGTGGGTCGCTGACAACGTCCAGCTCATGTGCTGGGAGGCGTGCCTCCCAGTTTTTTTTGATAATTGTTTTCTTTTTTCTTTCCAACCTGTAACAGTTTACGTTTTGTACTTGTTGATACTTTCGTTCTAGTTTAGTTTGCCACTTCGTTAATTTTCTAAACGATTAGATGACTGTTATTTTAAATCATCAGTAATTGAGTTTCCTTATGTCTCTATCTTATTAATGCAGTGTGTTTACACATAACATATTTCTTAATTTAAAGTATTCAGTAAAAAGATTTGTTTGGAATTCTCTTATTTATCAGTTGCTACAGATGCAAACTATCATTCAATTTCCTGTTGTATCAATGGCTACAGTTGCAGAAAACCCATTTAGTTTAATATTGTAAGGGTGGCTACAGTTGCAACAACCCATTATGAATCATATTCTACCGCTGGCTTCTGTTGCTATAGCCCATTTACTTTCATTTTGTATTGGTGGCTACAGTTGCAACAACTCATCATGGCCATATTGCATCAGTGGCTATATTTGCAATAAACCATTAAGAATCATATTGTACCGCTGGCTTCTATTGCTATAGCCCATTTACTTTCATTTTGTGTTGGTGGCTACAGTTGCAATAACCCATCATGTTCATATTGTAACGGCGGCTACAGTTGCAACAACTCATCATGGCCATATTGTATCGGTGGTTACAGTTGCTACAGCTCATCATGGTCATATTGTACCGGTGGCTACTTTTTCAACAACTCACCATGGTCATATTGTATCGGAGGCTACAGTTGTAACAACTCATCATGGTCATATTGTGTCGATAGATAAATAGATAGTATCAGTGGCTACAGTTGCAACATCTCAACACGGTCATATTGCATTAGTGGCTACAGTTGCAACAACTCATCAAGGTCACATTTTAAGGTGGCTACAGCTGCAGCTACAAACTCATTCGGTGACATATTGTATCAGTGGATACAGTTGCTACAACTCATTCATTGACATTGGGTTTCAGTGGCTACAGTTGCAACAACTCATTCAGCCTCATATTGTATCAGTTGGATGTACAGACTCGACTGACACCCCAGAAGCTATTTGGCAATTACTGATATAATTTAGCACTGCTGTTTCCATGTCACAACACGCCAAATGATATTTTTGTCTCCTTTATGATTCAACACGTTAACAAACATTGTTTTCTCCTCTCGCAAATTGATACGTCCAGGGACATTTTTGTCTTCTATAACAATTTGTTATGTCCAAGGACATTTTCAACTTGTCGGGTAATTTGATATGTCCAGGGACATTTTTGTCTTCTATAGCAATCTGCAATGTCCAATGGTATTTTTGTCTTCTCTTGTAATTTGATGCGCCAATAGACATTGTTGTCTCATCTCAAAATTTGATGTCAGGAGATATTGTTGTCTCATCTCGTAATTTGATGTCAGGAGACATTGTTGTCTCATCTCGTAATTTGATATGACAAGAGACATTGTTGTATCATCTCGTAATTTGATATGTCAGGAGCCATTCTTGTCTCATTTCATAATTTGATATGCCAGGAGACATAAAATAGCAGCTTATTTACATTCGAGCTATGGACTAAGCAATGTTTACTTTAAATACCACGATATATATTATTGCAGCGAGTTGGCAGATTTTTGAAAATGTATTCAGGGGTTTGAACATAAATATTTGTTCACAGTTTGTTAACCTTCACTGTAGATAACGTCGTTAAATTGATAGCTTAGTTTCTGACCTTGGTTGCTAAGGACATAACTTGTGCAAACGGATGGCATTGGAAAGGATCATTTTGAATCTATGAAGTGGGCTCATTGTGTGTTTAACTCAAAAGCATATGTGCTTTTTAACCAAAGACTTTTTTTGGGACTCAATGAAGATATCCCCGATGGAAGAATAAATTGTACTATTAATCCCATAAATGATTCGCTTCCAGAGGTTTATGATGTAAACAAAGCAGTTTTGTCATTGCAAGTGAATAATGTCCACACCTATAATTGGTCAGGATTGGGTAGCAGCAGCAGCTTTATAGCGAACACAGAAAACATCACAGGATTGTGCTGTTCTGAAACAGCTATGCCATGCTACCCTAGAATTGCCTTTAATGGGATTACTGTGACCACAAACCACGCTCCATGTGTGTGCCACATATTTACACCACAGAAAGAAATTCTGAATATAACAACATCATGTGCCTTCTGTGATATTAATGACCACAGACCAGGAGCCTCCAGTATGATTGATACAACTGTTGCACCAAGCACTTCATCAGCAAAGCCATATCTAAGGAATGTTCATCTGACATTGTTCTTGAATGATGTCCAAGATAATGAGACATCAGAATTGTGTGGCGGCAGCTACAAGAAGGGAGCGGAGAACATCATCAATTGTGTTTTTACTAACTACAGGTCATGTGGCTTCTGTTGGATTGGAAATGATAACTTACCACCACAGTGTGTCTATATGTTTGGAATTGGAGTCATCAATGATGGCCTAACATCATCAGGTGCTGCGACGATCATCTTTTTCGGGAGGACGTAAACTCCCATGGTGTATGGTGGATAGGCGGCGGGAACCATTGAGGGCTATGTCTGAAAAGTGTTCCTTCTTGCAGTTTCCTCATATTCCAAGTCCGGCTTGTTGCAGGAGCTACTGAGTTAAGTGCTCTGTGCACACCGTGAGCTGTGTGTCTCATCCGTTTTGATCCTGCTTCGTTATAGCCCGCTTGTTTGCGATGAAGGATGATATCTTATGACGGGGAACAGTTGGCTGTGTTCACTTTCTGCGCGGTTTCGCCTTATGTCTTTTGGCGTGTGCTGAGACTGCTGCGATGGGGACTACAGTTACCTTTCTTTGTTTGGGAGATGAGTTAGTAATTCGGATGATTCCACTGGCACGGGCGGTTGAGCTATTATGTATTTTAATTCGTTTGCTGTGAGACCGAGGCCTTCCATAACCAATAACCAATAATTGTTGTATCATCTCGTAATTTGATATGTCAGGAGACATTCTTGTCTCATTTCATAATTTGATATGCCAGGAGACATTGTTGTATCATCTCGTAATTTGATATGTCAGGAGACATTCTTGTCTCATTTCATAATTTGATATGTCAGGAGACATTGTTGTATCATCTCGTAATTTGATATGTCAGGAGACATTGTTGTATCATCTCGTAATTTGATATGTCAGGAGACATTCTTGTCTCATTTCATAATTTGATATGTCAGGAGACATTATTGTCTCATCTCATAATTTGATATGTCAGGAGACATTGTTGACTCATCTTGCAATTTTATACCTCAAGGTGAATGTTTGTCTACCGTCGTGAATTTCAACCATGCCACCTTATTTAGAGAAAGTCAGTTGTTTGAGCTGTGCATCCAGGCTGTCAAATCTTTCTATATTTTGTTCTTGTGTTAATTTGTCTCTCTTGTAAGTTTGTGTTAACTCAACATTGTATTTATTTGTTGGAGAGTCGGTTGCTTGATATTGTGTCTAAATTAAATGTGGACCTCGATCATTGAAGTAGTTAGACCTCCTGTGTGATGATCAAGAGCAGAGGGATGCAAATGACAAACTCTCTGGGTGTCGTCCTACAGCTGCAGCTAATTATCCTGACATTGAAGTCAGTAGCCTCACAGACAAGGCGATGATACACTCTCTGGGTGTCGTCCTACAGCTGCAGCTAATAATCCTGACATTGAAGTCATGAAGACTGAAGATATATCTAATCAAAATTGTTCATCTGTTTACTTAGCTGCAGTCCTGTGTTGTTGTAGATGAAGCTGGTGGTCGTTCATCTGTTCATTTAGTTTCTGTCTTTTGATATTTTATCTACTATTACTTATAATATATCCTAGGTAGTTGTAGCTTTGAACTGCCTCCAACTTTTATACATATTTATAGGTTTTGAGTTGTATCCTTGTCTATGATCATATATTTAGTCCTTTTGATATTCATATATAATCCATATTTTTTTGCATGTCATGTTTATTTCATTAAGTAATTGTTGTAGATCTTCGGGATTTTGTGCTGGTAATCAACATGTCTTAAGTTGTTTATTATCTTTCCATTAATGGCTGGGCATCTCTGTGATGGTTCTAAAGATGTTGCTCAGTGTTTAGAATGAACAAGTTTGGTGATAGGATACACCATTGCACTACTCCTCTCTTTATCCCAATCGGTGCAGAATTCAATTTGTATATGTTATTATTGCTGTTTCCTTCTAGTATAAATTACATATTATTCGTATGTCTGTGTCATCTAGATGTATATCTTTTAGGCAGTCTATAAGTTGTTTATGGTGTATTCTATCAAAAGCGTTGTTGTAGACTATGAAGCAGGAATATATTGCTTTGTTTACTTCTATGTACTTTTCTATTAACGTCCTTGAGCAGAATATGGCTTCTTTAGTCCATTTGTTTTTCCTAAATCAAAATTGTTGTTCTTCTAATTCCATATTGTTTTTATTATGATTTATTCCTTGTATAACTTTAAGCTAAAGAGAAACAAGTAAGGGTCTAGTTCATCAACAATACCACTAGATATAACAGCTTTGAATCAAAAAGATATTAAAGATTCTTATACAATACAAGTAAAGAACACATATCAGAAGCTGCTACAAGAAGGAATTGATCAATACAGAAGAGAAAATCATGATGAGAAAGTCGCAACAAACGGGCAATGCATAAAGAAAAGCAAACACGAAACCTGCGACACCTTACCCAAAAATAGAAAAGAAAAAAATGGATAATTGACACCATCTTGGAAAAAATGGAAGAAAGGAGACAAGCCAAGAATACTGCCCAATACAATAGTATATTATTGAAGTGCTCAGAATGTATAAAAAAAAGCGTAAGAAAGATTGGCTCAGCCAAAAATGTATAGAAATAGAATCTATGGAAAAAACAAACAATACTTGAGATGAAGGCACACAGAAATAAAGAGAATGACTAGTGAAGATAAAAAAGTCACAGAAGGTGGATGCATTGCAGACAAAAAAGGAAAAATGCTAATAGACAATAAAGATATAATAGATATATGGCAGGAATATATAACATAACTATTTCATGATCAAAGGGTCAAGAAACCAATTATAAAATGTATATCGGGCTATAAAATCTTAAAATCTGAGGTGGAAAAAGCTATAAAAACAATGAAATAGGGAAAAGCAGCAGGGCCTGACAGATACAGATAGAGATGATACAGGCAATAGAAGATTTTGGCATTAAAGTGATTACAGACATATGCAACAACAAATACCACATATACCAAATGAACTAAAAATATCAACTTTCATTGCATTGCCTAAAAAGAACGGTGCAGTTGAATGCAGTGACTTTAGAATAATAAGCCTAATGAGCCATGTTACAAAAATCTTGCTAAAAGTTATACAAGGAAGTATTTAGAATAAAATCAATACTGAATTAGATGAGCAGCGATTTCGATTTAGGAAATATTGCGGGACAAAAGAAGTCATATTATGCTTGAGAACATTAATTTAAAAAATACACAGAAGTAAACAAACCAATATATTCCTGCTTCATAGACTACACCAAAGCTTTTGATAGAAAACACCACAAACAACTTATAGAATGCCTAAAAGAGATACACTAGATGATATGCACTTGCGATTAATATGTAATCTATACTGGGAGCAAACAGCAATAATAAAATATAACAAAGAGAACTCTACACCCAAAGGTATAAAAAGAGGGGTAAGACAGGGATGCATCCTATCACCAAGCTTATTCAATCTATACACTGAGCAAATCTTTAAAAACATCACAGAGATGCCAGGCCTAAACATTAATGGAAAGATAATCAATAACCTAAGATATTTTGACGATACTGTACTACTACTAGATATGACTATCAAAAAGAGTAAAACTACGATCAGAGACAAAGAAAATACTCGAACCCCACAAGTGGATATGAAAAGGAATCGATTGAAGGAATAGACCTGGAGACAGTTCAGACCTACAGCTACATTGGACATACTATAACCAGGTATGGAAAATGTACAACTGAAATAAACAAAAGAACATGAATGAATAAAAGTAATTTTAATGTCATGAAGAACATACTAACATCAAAATAAATAACACCAGGGCTAAAACTAAGAATAGCAAAATGTTATGACTTCTTAACATTCCTATATAGCGCAGAAACATGGACATTAGACATAAAACAGAACAGAGAATTGAAGCCTTTGAAATGTGGATACATAGAAGAATATGTAGAATTGGATGGAAAGAAAAGAAAACAAACGATGGAATCTTAAAACAACTAAAAATGAAAAGAGAACTACTAAACACAATTCAAACAAGACACATGCGATTTTTGAGCCATAAAAGACACAACAACCTATTGAAAGTATTCCTGGAGGAGAAAATACAAGGTAAAAGAGGCAGAGGCAGACCAAGACTAATATGGACGAGTAACATAAAAAAGATGGACAAACCAGCCTATGACAACTTGCACCATCAAAGCAAGAGACAGAGGAGAATTGCGCTGTAACCATCCTTCGTTGCGGAGATGCCACTCTATGAAGATGAAGATAACTTTCAGCAATATATATTTTACATGGCTCATTAGGCTTATTGTTCTCAAATCACTGCATTCAATCGAAACATTCTTTTTAGGCAATGAAAGTTGGAGTTTTTTTCCACCAATCAAATGTACATTTTCTGATCTATGAATAGATGCCTATTACACAGTCCCCAGTCACACGGTTTGATCACCTGCCATTAACTATAATAAATTAATTAACTATAATATATGCTATCACAAATGATTAATAAGAGCTGGCTAGGAACTCAGCTTACATTATTCATGACGCACATTTATCTTCGTAATGAAAGCTTTATCGATCTTAAATCTTCCACCATCGTTCGACCAGCAAAAAATCAATTTCCAAACACTCAGGTTGCAATGTTTAGAGACAGATGAGAGTTCAACCTTGTTTCTTCCATCAATTGTAACTATTTTAAAAAATATAAATACGTGAATGGTAAACATTTTATTCACAAACACAATTTAATGTAAATGTATTTAATGTCATATGTTTAATGTAATATGAATATTAATGAGAGTGAGGATATAATTTCAAATGCCGGGACGACACAAGATATGTTTGTAAATTTGACTGTCAAATATCAACTAACATTCTATAAGTGATGAAATGTTTTCAGCTGTCACACAACTCGATCTGGTTAACAGGAATTCAGTGAAAGCAAATTTGGATAAGACAGACTAAAAGATATGGGTTTGATGCGAAACATTTGCTCAGTGATGATAAGTCTTGTGGTACTCGTTGGTAAGTTTATTTTGTTTCCCTCTGAGTTTCTTTATTTTTAACTTGTTGCATGACGTAATATTTTTATTTGTTTCCAACTAATAGCACACTCTTTCCCTTTCTTAACTTGGGCATTATTATTTAGATCATCTCTCCAAAAGACGATGGCCTGTCACCACATGTTTCTTTTCTATCACTGAAAAAGATACCGACATTTCAAAAACATCTTCTTAATTGTCTACAGCTTTCCTGAAAGTAAAGATATTTTATAAATGGTGTATTAGTGTCCATAATTGTCAATGTCAACAGCAAATTGTATGAGTGATGTTTTCTATATCGAATTCCAAACCTTTTTGCGCTTAGGTGAACTTAGGACGTTGTTAGTCTTTATTAGTTAATAAACTAAACTTTATTAGTTAATAAACTAAACTTTATTAGTTAATAAACTAAACTTTATTAGTTAATAAACTAAACTTTATTAGTTAATAAACTAAACTTTATTAGTTAATAAACTAAGATAATACTGCTGCAGTGTAGGTTCATATACAAAAAAATCTACCTGCATTAACAGTTTGTGATGCAAAAAGTCACGACAACAACAAAAATAACACTATGTTTAATTATCACTCAGAATATACATCAAAACATAGGAAACCACAATATATAAAGTCAACTAAGAGACAATGCATGGTAAGTATGATGTTAAATCTGATAAACTCACAGCTATCTGGTTATATACCCACACGCAAACAATATCTAACAAAACAAGCAATTAAATACATGTCATGCTGATGCATGATTATAAATACAAACAAAAGATCAGACAATGAAAGGACGAAACAAACGTAGCGCACATGTACGCATCGATGGATGAGTATTTAGCGCACTCGCTTTCAATGTAGAAGTCTCAAACTCAATTCCCAGAAATGGTGGACTTATCGTTTTCTTCTTCTGGCAAGTTTCTAGGCTTCATTCATTTTACAATTTCTAAAAATGGAGACCAAGGATTGTTTGATAGAATTTCTTTATTTTAGTTTGCGGAGACAGGTCTGACCGGTCGCATTCTCCGAACCACAAAAGTGGACATGGTTGTTCTGCCGGAGCGTGGAGATACGTGCTTTAGGCGACTGACCTGTCGCATTCTCCCAACCACAAAAGTCAACATGGTTGTTGTGCCGGAGCGTGGAGATACGTGCTTTAGGCGACTGACCTGTCGCATTCTCCCAACCACAAAAGTCAACATGGTTGTTGTGCCGGAGCGTGGAGATACGTGTTTTAGGCGACTGGCCTGTCGCATTCTCCCAACCACAAAAGTCAACATGGTTGTTGTGCCGGAGCGTGGAGATACGTGCTTCAGGAGACTGACCTGTGATAGAAGCGGGGCTTTGCTATGGGACGGGATATATAATATATTTACGACTACAAATTAAATATCAGCTGAGCTGCGGTCAGATCAAGTGCTGCATCGAAGTGGAGACCTGGTGACCTTTGTTGGGACAGTGATTCTTGGGGCACGCTCACTGATCATGACGTCACCTCGGATTAGTCGTGGTGCATGAAGATAGTGCTGTCGGCGCCAACTGTTACACCGATCCGGAAATATGCATCATAAGCTGCACACCTTTTTTCTAACCGCAACACGTTCAATAGAACAATGTGAACAATCATGATGACCATTTTGTTTAATGCTGAATGGTTGCTTGGTAGATTTGGGAATGTCCTGACTGCATCGATGACATTCGGTTTTGAAGTCTAAAGACTTTGGGGAGGTAAATGAGGCTTTGACATCGTCACATGACCACGAATTAAATCAGTTATTAGTTTACATTTTTGTATAAAATCATTTGACATGTTCTTTTGAAACAGGTAATGCTATCAAGTTCTCAGTTAGGTATTTATTTTTTAACTAAAACCTGACCAAATGTAAACACATTAAACAAAAACACTTCACTTCTATCAACACCCACGAAAAGAATGTCAATAATATGATTGAGCGGTTAACAAATGGAATCCTTCGAGCTGCTAAAGAATCCATTCCTAGAGGAGCAAGAAGAAACTACAAGCCATATTGGAGCAAGGAAATATAAAGACTAGAAGAGAAACGGGACTCTGCCAGAGAACTAGCTGAAATATCACAAAGCACAGAGAGCAATATTGCCTACAAAGTAGCCTCTGCCAAATACATACGTGAGGTCATGATATCAGCAAGACAGAGCTGGATAGACAAAACAGAGAGCCTTAATCTAGACAAAAATGGTCATAAACTATGGAAACTTGCGAAAGCGAGCGACGAAAACAACTGCCGACCTTCAATATCATTAGCACACAATCAGAACATCCTCACAGGCAAAAGGGCAGCAAATCTACTGATAGAGACTTACAAAAACATTAGTAGAATAAACATCCCAATAGACAAACAGAAAGCTGAAAGACGAGAAAACCAAGATGCAAAACACATGCCTTCAGCACCAGAAGAACACCAGAAGACCATCTTTACCACAACTGAATTAGTTGTTGCCCTCAAAGGATTGAAGCTCAAAAGTTCACCTGGTAAAGATTGAATCACCAACGAAATGATCATAAAACTGGGACAGAAAGCCAAGAGCCAGCTTCTAAGGATAATAAATGCTAGCTGGAAGAGAGGTCATGTGTCGGCAATCTGAAAATAAGCTTTTATGGTGCCCATCCTTAAACGTGGAAAAGAACCACTAGACCCAAGTAGCTACAGACCAATTAGCTTACTGAGCTGCCTTAGTAAACTCATCGAAAGGCTGGTTAACAGAAGATTTGTGTGGCATTTGGAGACAAAACAACAAATCGTACCACAACAAAGTGGCTTCCCTTAGTACAGATCAACTGAAGGCCTGGTTACCTACATTGCACAAGAAATAGAGGATGCTCTACAAGAAAAGAAACACACGCTGGCAGTGTGGGTCGACACGGAGAAGGCTTTTGATAGGGTCTGTCGAGAGGGTTTAAAGAACAAGCCTTTTAGACTTGGCATTCAGGGTCGATTATTCAATTGGGTCTCTCAATACCTTCAGGATAGAACGGCCAGAGTACAAGTTCAAGGCCAACTAAGTGAGGAGGTCACAATCGAACAAGGCGTCCTCCGAGGCGGAGTCGTGTCCCCAACATTCTTTTTAATTTTCATAAATGACATTCCACCCAGAATACACTCAGCAATATACGCAGATGATCTGGCGTTATGGGCTCGCGAGGAAAGTATATCAGTAATCCAGGATGCAAGATGCCCTAGGAGAACTTGAAAAATGGACGAACACCTGGTTATTACCAATTAACGAAAAGAAACAAAAACTACATGTACAATGTTGAGCCTATCAAGAAAAACACTCTCTGCAAACTTGAAGATAAAAGACCATACACTTCCTATTGACCAAAACCCAACATATCTTGGCGTCACCATGAATTGTAGAATGACTTGGAAAAATCAGATAAACAGAACATGCGAAAAAGCACGAAAACAAACACATATTATGAAGAAATTGGCAGGAACGGACTGGGGAGCAGACAGCAATATCTTGAAACGACTATACGTAGGAAAAGTCAGACCAGTTCTAGAGTATGGAGTCTCAGCCTGGGCTATGGCTTCCAAATCACACCTTAGTAAAATTAACAGAACACAAAACCAAGCTGCCTGTATCATCACTGGTTCAATGAAATCTACACCTGTCATGATTCTAGAAATAGTAACATGTTTACAACCCTTAGATGACAGAAGAGTCACTAAAGTATTGCAACAAGCGGAGAAATATAGAAGGCTCCTTAGCCACCCCATGCACCAAAGAATAACTGGTTTCGGAATAGTACGACTAAAGAGGAGCAACTTCGCTGCAATCTCCAATGAACTAAATACTGGAGACCCAGCACTTTCCCAAACAATATCGAAACCCTTGGGCCCATCTGATATGTCTCCTCATGGGAAACACAAAATACCAGAACTTAAGGAAGATATAACAGGAATCATGAAAAAAGGCACCCAATCAGACACAGAAAGAAAACACGTAGCAGAAAAACACATAAACGATACCTATCCACAGGACACTTGGACCCACATATATACAGATGGCTCTGCTACAAATGCCACCAGAAATGGAGGGGGAGGTGTGTTCTTGACGCTGATTAACCAGGACGAGATCACCAAGTTAATAGCTACTGGGAAATACTCAAAAATCTGTAAAGCAGAAAATGAGGCCATCAGATATGCTGCAACACTGGCTACTCAACACAAAACTAACTTGCACAATAAATTCGTGATTCTGACTGATGCACTGTCAGTGCTAACAGCTCTAAAAAGGCACAGGAACAATGAACTAGTTGACTTGAGAACACTCCTAGACCTACTGTGCAATAACATTCAGCAGAGAGTAGTCATTCAGTGGATACCATCACACTGCAATATACACGGGAACGAACGCGCAGACAAATTAGCTAACTAGGTAGGGAGATTACCACAAAAGAACCATCCGCTCAGTTATGATGAAGCCAAATCCATCCTTAAAGGTCAGTACCATGAAAAATGGAAACGAGAACACCCAAAGTATAACGAGAGGGACGGTTACCACCAACTATCAAGGAGGGATCAAGTCATCATATTTCGTCTACGCACTGGCCACAATAGAATAAGAAATCACATATTCACCAAATTCAAATTAGGTACAACCAGCCTATGCCATTGCACACTGGACAATTTGACTACAAAACATGTTCTACAGGATTGCCCCCAGTACACAGACCTGAGAAGAGCAATGTGGTCCACACCCACCTCCCCGGAAGAGAAACTATATGGGACAATCGAATCACTTAAACAGACAGCTGACTTCATGAGAGATTCTAGAATCCTACTCTGAATGAGTCTTGAAATCAGAGAGAGAGAGAAAGAGAGAGCGAGAGAGAGAGAAACACACTTCACAACGAGAACATTTATTTCACGTGTTATAATTTTATTAATTAAAGAGACATAGCTATATTTAAATACAATAATTTCGAATCGTCAGGAGAGTGGAACCAAAGTTAAGTAATTAAGAAACACTTATTCATATGACATGTCGGTAATATATGTATGTATATAGAATGTTGAATGCAAAACTACTCAAAATGTGTTTGATGCAGTTCTACAAGTTGGAAGTATCATTGCAATAGTATCCTAAAAAACGTGCATCGACGTTTTGTGAGAGTTGTGTTTAGTAAGCAAGAGAAACTTATAGAAATTGATCATGGAACGAGTATTTAGTTCAGTGAAATGATATGATATGATATGAGTATATGAATATGAGTATTTAGTACAGTGATATGAGTCGTACACATATGTTTGACTGATGTGATACTTTAGTACAGTGATATGAGTTTGATTCCCAAACAGAAGTATCGGTGATGTGAGAAGTTCAAGAACGGTGCCACAAGAGTCGATGATTGTCCTCAAACAGAAAAGGAGGATGAGGTGGGGCAGCCATGAAAGACAACACTACAGTCGTGGACAATCGCGATGATGAAAAACTATTTGTCGTTAGTTTTGGATCAATCCATGGCATCATTCATGATGAGTTGAAGTTCCGAAACGTGTGTAAGAGATGTAGCCAAGGGACGAAGCATGAAGTTATGCGCACCCGTCTGTAAAGATTCTTTTGGAGCGGTACTGAACTAGACGGGACGAGGACTATGTTGAACAGTGGTCATGTCATAAAGAAGTGCCTTGTAAACAAATCAAAAAGTGTAATCACTGAATGTACCCCATGTCAACTGTATATATAAATATGCGTGTGTGTAGTTAATTATTGATATACTTCCCCCAGGGTCTCTGGCTCAGGCTGATGATGGATGTGAAGCCTTTCTTCAATGCGTTCATCCCTTCGCTACATTTATTCAAGAACGTTTGAAAATGAACAAAACTATTAACCTCGATGATCAAGAGAGTACGGACAAGTTTTGCCAGTGAGTAGATATGACCGGTCACGTGTCAGATTTCAGTTATCGTGAAATATTCTAATTTAGACATTCAATTCTTGATAGGGCAAAGTGCAATGAATTCACTTGTTGATTGATACATGTAAATTGCACAGAAAGGAAAGACGATATTTATTTAAATTTGCTCGCAGCTGTCCGATCATATTTCGCTACACTAATTTGTGATGACTTTGATCATATGATGCTATGTCTACGCATGGAATATATGATCATCAAACGACTAATATCATTCTCTTATCTATTGCAGAGTTGATTAGTGCACAACCCCGCTCAATAAAACATTCGTGGGCCTAGTAATTTAGAAATATCTTATCAGGAAATATTACAATCATAAATGTTGCAGTAGAGACAGAAGGACAGAACAGCAATAATGCCAACAATTCAGAAGACTAACTAATCACCTTGCACAAGAAAATACATATTTCTAGAAATGTAGACTGAATTGGAACTTTGTGTGGAATCAACAAAAGCGATGCAGAAAGCAGACCCAATAAACTCTATGAGGACAGCTAAAACAGTTAGTAAAGCATACAAACGATCACTTAGGAGAAATCGACTTTCTGAACTAATATAAAGCATCCGATATATTTGCATTAAAACAACGAGAACGGGAAACAGAGAAGAAGAATACAATTAAGACACAGAGAACAATCTGCTGCAACATGAACGTACCTAGATAACTTTAAGACAGAAACATATGATCTGAACACTGTGGCTGAAACTCTCTTGAAGGAGAAGATTAAAGAAGAAAACCTGCTAGTCCTCACAGACGATCTGTCAGTACTTACATCCCTGGGAAGCCTTGGACGACCGGGATGATCTCAGATGAATACTCTACAAGCTCTACCAGAGATGTAGAACTGTGATTGAAGGGATTTCATCTCACTACAATATTCCTGGAGACGATGAAGCAGGCTGGGTGGCTAAGGAAGGTGGCCAATCATACCAGCCAGATGCAAGTACAACTTATGAGGAATTAGAGAATTGTGTCAGGAACAAGTACATGAACAAATAGGAACACCAAGGCTACCAGAAACATTATGCATGCTAGAAGCTTAACAGAAAAGAACAAATAATTTGTAGACTCCGAAAAGGCGACAACAGATTGTAGTACCAAGTTTTTAACACCTTAAGGATGCGAACCTTTTGATTAAACCCACTGTAGCACAGGCATAATGACTGCTAACCATCTGCTACAATCATGCCCAACATACGATACACAGTGGCGGCTTTTGAGGCCTTCACTGGTACCATACCGGAAGATGTTGTGTGGAGATGTCACGAGCCTTGAGCTGACTAATGGTTTCCTCAACATTTATAATATTGACGTCTAGAGGTGCGGCCATAATCGGTACCATACCGTGAGATGTTGTGTGGAGATGTCAAGAGCCTTGAGCTGACTAATGGTTTATATAAAATTTATAATATTGACGTATAGAGGTGTGGCCATAATCGGTACCATACCGGGACAAGCTCTACGGAAATGTCACCAGCCTTGAGCTGACGATTGATGTCTTCGAACGTATTTATATTGACGTCTAGATGTGAACGCAGAAGCATCAAGAAATCATTTAGAGTGTCAGTAACTAAAAAGCAGACATAAATAAAAGCAAAACAAAAAGTAATAAAGCCAAGACACAGGAAGCTTACACAGAGGTGAACAAAGAAGTGAGAAGATGCATTAAAAGGGATAAGAGTAAATATATAGATGAACTAGCTAAAGAGGCAGAAGAAGCAGCAAATAAAGGGAATATGAAAGAACTGTACAACAGCACAAAGAAATTAGGTGGAAAATACAAACAGATCAACACCTTTATCAAAGATAAGAAAGGAAATCTGCTTAGTAATAAAAGGGAACAAATGGAGAGATGGAAAGAACACTTTGAAGAACTTTTGAACAGACCCGGCTCAAATAATCCTCCAGATATACTACCAGCAGTAGAAGAGTTACACGTTAACTGCGGAAAACCAAGCAAAGAAGAAATAATGAAAGCCATCAAACTATTAAAAATGGTAAAGCCACAGGACCAGATGAAATTCCTTCAGAAGCCATCAAAGCAGATATTAACACCTCTACCAAGATGTTACATGATCTATTGAATAAAATTTGGGAGAGGGAAGAAATACCTAAAGACTGGAGAGAAGGTTATATGATCAAACTACAAAGAAAGGAAGTCTACAGGAATGCACAAATTATAGGGGAATTATGCTACTATCAGTGCCAGGAAAAATATTTGGCAGAATCATTCTGGAGAGACTATAGGAGGCTATACAGAAACACTTGAGAGATGAACAAGCAGGTTTTAGGAAGAACAGATCATGTGCTGATCAAATAACTACTCTACGTATAATAGTTGAACAAAGTTTAGAACTAAAATCCCCACTTTATATTGGATTCATAGATTACGAAAAGGCATTTGATAGTTTAGACAGAAGAATGCTTTGGAAGCTGCTGAGTCAGTACAGAATCCCCATAAAGTTTATTAACCTGATAAAAACCATGTATGAAGGAACAAAATGTAGTGTGGTGCATGAAGGACAGATTACAGAAGCATTTGAAATAAGAACAGGAGTAAGGCAAGGATGCCTTCTGTCCCCATTTCTCTTTCTACTGACCATAGATTGGATTATGAAAATAACTCAAAACAACAGAAATGGGAACCAGTGGTCACTGACAAAACAACTTGATGATTTAGTCTTTGCTGACGACATAGCTCTCCTATCACACAGCCATCAACAGATGCAGGATAAAAGGAGTATATTAGATGAGAGATCACAACAGCTAGGACTAAAGATTAATAGAGATAAGACCAACATTATGAGAATTAATGCAGTCGGCAATAACCAAAAAAAAACTAGGAGAAATACCTCTACTAGACGTACAATCTTACATATATCTGGGCAGTAATATAGATAACGAGGGAGGGACAGAAAATTATACCAAAATAAAGATATCAAAAGCAAGAGGAGCTTTCATTGCACTGGGAAACATATGGAAATCCAAAGAAATTAGGTTAAATACAAAAATAAAAATTTTCAACTCAAATGTTAAGTCGGTCCTATTATATGGCTATGAAACATGGAGAATAACAAAATTGACAATCACGAAGGTACAGACTTTCATTAATGGATGCTTACGCAGAATAAAGGGATGGAAATGGCAGGACAAAGTCACTAACGTGGAATTATGGAAATGTACCAGTCAAATACCAGTGGATAAAGAGATACAGCGAAGACGATGGCGATGGATAGGACACAAACTACGGAAGCCAACTGAGAGTATTACACAACAGGCCCCTTTTTTGGAATCCCAAGGGGAAAAGACAAAGAGGAAGACCAAGGAATTCTTGGAGAAGACAGATCGAAGCAGAGATGAAGATGATGGGGAAGACATGGAATTATCTTAAAAGAATTGCAAAAAACAGAACGACTTGGAAAGTGTTTGTTGAAGACCTATTCTCCACTGGGAGCTAAAAGGAAGAGGAAGAAGAACTAAATTAGAAAATGTTTAATAAAAAAATTAATTTAAGTTAAATTAGAGAATTACAATAAAAAGTTAATTCAAGATGGCGTCCGTATGTGGACAG
Organism: Megaustenia siamemsis; assembly: GCA_032433765.1. Classification (NCBI taxonomy): domain Eukaryota; kingdom Metazoa; phylum Mollusca; class Gastropoda; order Stylommatophora; family Ariophantidae; genus Megaustenia; species Megaustenia siamemsis. The sequence continues at coordinate 57,244,468 of JAVIAB010000159.1, forward strand.
TGTTTTCCGTTACATCGTGTGTTGTTTCGACATACGCTGGTTACACGCCTTGTGCTTCCTGGATGTATTGTTCTGTTCATGCCTGTTGTGGTTGTTTAACTTCTGACAGGCTGTTGGACGGTGGAAATTCTCGTTGTTAAGTCGTATTTATCCTCTCTTCATTCGAGATAGACCTATCGGTGATAGGTAATTGTTTTTCAGTGTCGCGCCAGTCGGACGGAAACTATGAGGTAGGCTGGATGGCAAATGAGCTGATTAATGTCCATTCCGAATTGTACAAAGTCTGTGACGGTGGATGGGGCGGAAGAGTCAGCAATGACCAACGGCACATACAGCGAAAACATCAACGTGTGTGGTACACAAGAGGCATGTTCAGGGCACAAAAGACGAATATGGCTGACCACCGAGAAAGAGATTGGAGCCTCATAACATACTAGTCCAGAGAAAGCCATGGGGAGGAATTCGAACTTATGTCAGAGGAGAAATCTTAAAATAAGTACTTGGAATGTTAGGACTCTATATCAAGAAGGATAGTTTAGGCATATCAGAGACAAGATGGAAATAATGTGGGTATATATAGGACGAAAATATACATTTATATGCTCAGGAAGTTTATGCACCAACAGCTGACAGTCTAGAGGAAACAATTGATACATTTTACGAGTTAAATGAGGAACAGCATAAATGCAAAACACATGAAAACACATAAAACACCATAGTTCTAGGGGATTTTAACGCAAAAGTAGGAAAGGAAAGAGTTGAGGAAGTAATTGGTCATTATGGCTTAGGCAAGAGCAATGAAAGAGGTGAGAAACTTATTGACGGGGCAAGAACACACAACATGATGATAGGAAACACCTGGTTTAAGCAACATCCAAGACGTCTGTGGACATGGAATAGCCCAGGGGACAACGCACGGAATCAAATTGATTATATAATGATAAGCAATAGATTTAGAAACAGTCTGGTGTGTGTGAAAACTAGACCAGGGGCAGATTGCAATACTGATCATGTACCAGTTGTGGCAAAATTTAGAGTAAAATTAAAAACAACAAAACAAGCCTCAGTTAACATCACTTTAAATTTAGATTTACTAAAATCAGACATGAAGCTGCAAGACAAATATAAAATCACAATCCAGAACCGGTACAATGCAATAGAGAAGATACAAAGCACTGATGAACAGTGAGAAATGCTAAAAGAGTCAATGCAACAAACACCGAAAGAGTTCATACCACCAGTGAGGACATATTCAGAAAAGAAATGATTGGCAGATGATATTTCGCAGCTAATGGATACAAGAAGCAGAAAAAAAGAAAATAAAGATGAGTATAAGAGATTAAATAAAGATATTGTTGTAAAATGCAATGAAGCAAAAGAAGCATGGCTAAAGGAGAGATGCAATGAGATCAAATTGCAACTAAAAGGAGATGCTAAAGCTATATACAAACAAATTGAGGAATTCACAGGAAGAAAAACACAATCAAAAACTTTATGTTTAAGATCAAACGGAGAAGAACTGTTGATTGATCAAGAAAACATAAGGGAACGATGGGCAGAATACATTAAAGATCTTTATAATGATGAACGAACAGAAGTAAATATAAAAGATAATGGAGAAGGACCAGAAATACTAAGAGAAGAAGTGGAAGACGCCTTGCGCAATATGAAAGCAGGCAAAGCTCCTGGACCAGATAATATAACTAAAGAAGAGATTGAAGCCATGGGTGATTTTGGAATAGAACTAATAACAAAAATATTGAATGATATCTACAACAGCGGATATATACCAGACGACCTGCTCAAATCAATATTCATAGGCCTACCAAAGAAATCGGGTGCGATTGAATGCGATGATCATCGCACAATAAGCCTTATGAGTCATATAACTAAGATATTACTAAGAATCATCATGCGAAGAGTGCGAAACAAAATCAATACAGAAATGAGTGATGAACAGTGTGGTTTTGTTGGAGATAAAGGAACAAGCAATGCCATTTATATCATCAGATCTTTAGTAGAAAGAACCATAGAGGTGAAAACAGATCTATACCTATGTTTCATAGATTACACTAAGTCATTTGACAAAGTAAAGCACCAAGAAATAATCAACATTTTAGAAAGCATAAACATTGACAGCAAAGATCTAAGAATAATAAAGAACATGTACTGGCAACAAACAGCGGCCATAAGAACTGGAAACCAACTGGGAATGTTTCAACAAATAAAACAGGGTGTTAGACAAGGTTGTGTGCTGTCACCAGATTTGTTTAATATTTAGAGTGAGATTATTTTAAGATCCATAAGGAGCATGCCTGGAATAACAATTGGAGGTCATAATATAAATAATCCAAGGTATGCTGATCTATCTATCTATCTATCTATTGACCTTTCGAGCCGTAACCGGCCCATAGGGCGTAGACCAAGATACACCTTCTCCTATATGAATTTTTGTTCTAGCAGTTTTCTTTTAAAGATATTTTATCAAATCTCGCCATCTGTCTCTGTTCTGTGCAAACAGTTCTATCTCATTGAGGGAGCCAATTCCTGCTGCTCTTGCCTCTCTCATCAATGTTCTTCTCAGTGTCTCCCTGGGTCTTCCTCTTTTTCTTTTTCCTGTTGTTTCCCATTATGAGGGCTTGCTTTGCTCAAATTATAAATATTCAAATTATAGCAAGATATTAATCAATAGAACTTACTAACCATCATGATATCAAATTGTAGGTCTGGAAATTAGTCAGTACAACAACTTACTAACCATCATGATATCAAATTGTAGGTCTGGAAATTAGTCAGTACAACAACTTACTAACCATCATGATATCAAATTGTAGGTCCAGAAATTAGTCAGTACAACAACTTACTAACCATCATGATATCAAATTGTAGGTCTGGAAATTAGTCAGTACAACAACTTACTAACCATCATGACATCAGATTGTAGGTCCAGAAATTAGCCAGTACAACAACATACTAACTATCATCATCATATTGTAGGTCCAGAAATTAACAACTTACTAACCATCATGACATCAAATTACAGGTCCAGAAATTAGTTAATACAACTCAGTAACCATGATCATCGTATTGTAGGTCCAGAAATTAACGACTTACTAAACATCATGACATCGAACTATAGGTCCAGTGTTTAACAATTATTTAACTTATTAACCATCGTCAAGCTTGGCTCTGTTGGAACTTGGCTCCCATTACAACTACTCTGAAGGTATCTCAGCCAATGATGCCAGCCTAAAAACCCACTGTCATAAATGCAAAGCTAGATGGGTCAGCAACATATCATGATCAACAGGCCTGGCAAAGAAAATTCTATCCAGTTCACAATAACAAAAAGAGACATTGATCAAAAATACAAGTTGGGAAGACAATATAAAGGAATAGATAGACCTTGACTTTGTGGACACAGAAAGATCCTGTATCAGATTTAGAAAAATGAAGGAAAGTGCTAGATAATAAATAGCAGCACTGTTGAGATGGACATGGGATAGCTAATAATAGCAGCACTGTTGAGATGGGCATGGTGTAGCTAATAATAGCAGCACTGTTGAGATGGACATGGTGTAGCTAATAATAGCAGCACTGTTGAGATGGACATGGTGTAGCTAATAATAGCAGCACTGTTGAGATGGAGTGTATCAGGTCTACGTTTCATTAACAACATCGTTTTTACGATAGCGGCTTGTTAAACCTCTGATCAACGGTTCTATACCAAGCCGGAGAAAAATAATTCCTCCATTTTGGAAACAACCGGAAACGGCTTTTTTTTTCGAATGCGATGATCATCGCACTGTTCATCAAAAGGAAAGGGGGGGGGGGCAGGAATACTGATTATCAGGTATGCTGATGATACAGTCTTAATCGCTAAGAGTGAAAATGAGTTACAATAAATGTTGGACATTATAGTGAAAGAAAGCAAATATAAAGGACTCAGCCTTAATAGCAAAATGACAGAAGTAATGGTAACAATAAAGAAAAAGAAAACATCACCTCAGTGCAAAAAAGAGACAAGTGGAACAATATTAAAACAGGTAAATGAATTTAAATATTTGGGAACTTTGTTAACCTCAGACGGAAGATGTACAAAAGAGGTGAGATGTAGAATGGCTCAGGCAAAAGCAGCTTTAAAAAATGAGGAAGATACTATGCAATCCATTTTTGACAATAGAAACAAGAAAAAGAGTTCTTAAATGTTACGTAGAGCCAGTCTTAACAAATGGATGCGAGTCATGGACAATAGGACAACAGACAACAAAATAACTGGAGTCTGAAGAAATGTAGTTTTACAGAAGAATGTTGAGAATACCATGGACAGCTAAGAAGAGTAATGCAGAGGTTCTGAGAGAGGTCAAAGCAAAAAGAGAGCTAATTTCCAATGTTAGGAATAGACAATCATCATTTTTTGGCCATGTAATGAGAAGAGAACAACTTGAATATATTGTAACAACTGGGACAATTGATAGAGGGAAGCAAAGAGAAAACATAACAGACAGCTTAAGAGAATGGCTTGGCAGAAGGTCAACAACAGAAATGATAAATAGCTGCCGAGATCGAAAGTTGTGGAGAGACATGATCACCTACGCCGGTAGGCCCGGTTCTTGATGATGATGCTCAGGAAACACAACAGAACATCAAAAGGAAAGGGGGGGGGCAGGAATACTGATTAAAAGAGAGCTAAAAAAATGTATATAAGTAGCCACTGGACATACAGTGATAGGATTATAATACTCAAGTTGAAACAAAGCCATTTGACATAGCAATATGACAGACATATGCTCAAGACTAAAACAATGAGCAAACGATGAACAAATAGAGGCATACTATGAATACCTAAATAAAGTGAAATCTTCGGACATCTTGATTGTAATGTGTGACATGAACACTAAAGTAGGAAAGGGTAGATATAAGACCATTATAGGAAATCATGGTTTAGGAAAAAATGACAGAGGAGAATGATTAATACAATTATGTGAAGGAAATAGGCTAATAATATGTAACACATACTTTGAGCAAGAGAAAGGAAACTATACACATGGAAAAGCCCTGTAGATAAGAAGAGGAATCAAATAGATTCCATAATAATAAAAGAAAGGTTAGGTAACAGCGTAAAGAAAGCCAAAACCTGTCCAGGAGCAGAAATTAATTCAGATCACAATCCTGTAATAATTAAAATTAAAACCAAACTAAAGAGAAACAAGCAGAAGTCGAATTCATCAACAATACCACTAGATATAACAGCTTTAAATCAAAAAGATATTAAAGATACCTATACAATACGAGTAAAGAACACATATCAGAATCTGCTAAAAGAAGGAATTGAGCAATACAGAAGAGAAAATCCTGAAGAAAAATTCACAACCAAATGGCAATGCATAAAGAAAAACATACAAGAAACATGCGACACCATACCCAAAAAAGAAAAGAACAACAAAAATGGATAACTAACACCATCTTAGAAAATATGGAAGAAAGGAGACAAGCGAAGAACACTGCCCAATACAATAAAATAGATAATGAAATACACAAAATGTGCAAAAAGGGAAAAGAAGACTGGCTCATCCAAAAATGTATAGAAATAGAAACTAGGGAGAGTAAACAAGACTTAATGGAAAGACAATCAATAACCTAAGATATGCTGACGATACTGTACTACTAGCAGAAAACCCTAATGATCTATAACAATTACTTAATGAAAAAAACACATGACAAGCAAAACGTATGGACTACACATGAATATAAAAAAAAACTAAAATTATGATCATAAACAAAGAAAATACTCAAAACCAACAAGTGGATATCAAAATTGAAAGAATAGACCTGTTGGCAGTTCAGAACTACAACTACCTTGGACATACTATAACCAGTGATGGAAAATGTAAAATTGAAATAAACAAAAAAACCATCATCATCATCGAGTGCCGTTTCCGCATCGAAGGTTGGCTACCACGGAGCGGCATTCTGCCCTGTCTCTTGCTTTGATGGTGCAGGTTATCATAGGCTGGTTTGTCCATCCTTTGATGTTATTCATCCATGTTAGTCTTGGTCTGCCTCTTTTACCCTGTATTTTCACCTCCAGGATTACTTTTAGTAGGCTGTATTGTCGTTTAACATGGCCCAAAAATCACATTTGTCTTGTTTGAATTGTGGTCAGTAGTTTTCTTTTCATTTTTAGTTGTTTTAAGACTTCATCGTTTGTTTTCTTTTCCTTCCATCCAATTCTACCTATTCTTCTATATATCCACATTTCAAAGGCTTCAATTCTCTGTTCTGTTTTCTTGTCTAATGTACATGTTTCTGCACCATATAGTAATATTGAGAAGATGTAACATTTTGCTATTCTTAGTTTTAGCCCTGGTGTTATTTGTTTTGATGTTAGTATGTTCTTCATGACATTAAAATTACTTTTTGCCATTCCTATTCTTTTGTTTATTTCAGTTGTTCATTTTCCATCACTGGTTATAGTATGTCCAAGTCCATATTTTTTGCTTGTCATGTTTATTTCATTAAGTAATTGTTGTAGATCTTTTGAATTTTCTGCTAGTAAGTCAATATCGTCGGCAAAAACAAAAGAATATGAATGGGAAAAAGTAATTTTAATGTCATGAAGAACATACTCAAATCACAACAAATAACACCAGGGCTAAAACTAAGAATAGCAAAATGTCTTCTCAGCATTCCTATATGGTGCAGAAACATGGACATTAGACAAGAAAACAGAACCGATAATTGAAGCCTTTGAAATGTGGATATATAGAAGAATAGGGAGAATTGGATGGAAGGAAAAGAAAACAAACGATGAAGTCTTAAAACAACTAAAAATGAAAAGAGAACTACTAAACACAATTCAAACAAGACAAATGAAAATTTTGGGGCATGTTAAAAGACACAACTGCCAACTAAATGTAATCCTGGAAGGGAAAATACAAGGTAAAAGAGGCAGACCAAGACTAACATGGACCAGTAACATCAAATGTTGGACAAACCAGCCTATGACAACCCGCACCATCAAAGCAAGAGACAGAGCAGAATGGCGCCCCATGGTAGCCAACCTTCGTTGCGGAGACGGCACTCGATGATGATGAATTAAATTATCAAAAAAGCTTGTTCTCTTTAATCCAAACGACATTTCGGTAAAATTTCTTTAGAGTTCACAATCAAAATATATAAAAGATACCAACATTTGATACCATTAGATCAACAATGTAGTGGGAGATATTACATTATTGCATACAAACGGTGTGTGGAGAATAATAATAATACAGAACACAAAAATCAGAATTGTTCCTCTTTCTTAGCTTAAAAAAACGAACTCGTTGATAACAATGATAACATTGATTTCATCGATAACAGGGACACAAGTGAATATTGGGACTGAGCGGGCTTTGTTATCAGAAGAATCATTACCACGCGTCACAAGAACAACACTTTTAACATCGAATAAATGGTATAGACTTAGCAGATACCTGCGGAGCTCAGTGTGGGAGAGATGCTATAGGAATCGGATTGAAAGCCTTCTGGCAGTTCTAGGGCCCGGAAAGATCAAAGGGAGGAAGTCTGTTGTGATGCACATCCAGCGCTTGTCACAAATCATGAATGCGTGTAAACGAACATAATGACACGATATCAATAAATGATTCATGATGTTTATATAATGGAACCTTCCTCTTCTTACACTTACTTAGGACTGTCTTGAGCTCAGCAAATGTAAAATCTTGTTCAAATACTTCAATGTTGGCAGCTGGGTTTTTACAAGCACGTTACTGGGAATTTGTATAACGTCGTCCAGTCGTTTATTGGGGCTCTTTCTGTTAAAATTCACAAAGAACGTGTTAAATGATTCTGCTTTCTGCGTCCCATCTAAGATTATACCTGCGTCCATTTTGATATGTTCGATATGTTTGCGCCTTTTTATTCCTGATAGACATTAAATAAGACGTTATGTTTCATATTGTACAAACCTGAGTGTTTTCTTTTATGAAATATGTAGATGATAACATCACTTGTTTTACATTTGAAATACGTATCCACTTTATTAACCATTGTTGTTGTTTCACTGCTATAAACCTTCGCGGTTGGCATCTTATAAACTGAACTATTTATGGACAACATGACAACGATGAGTGACACAGGCAATACCTATCTTTACTGACAGCCATTAAATAGAATCTTTTATCGTAACCATTCATTGACCAACAACTCAGTAACGTTCTATTTGTTTGTTATTTCAACAGGATGGCTATGGTTGCTGTTAAATGCGCACACAATCACGAACCTGAATTCCTAGATGGCTGTTTAAAGAATATGTCTGCTTATAATTTACTGAAGAATCGGTTTGAACTGTTGAGTTTGTGTAGAAGAAAGAATGATGTCTGTAAAAGTGGGAAGGCATTACGTCCCCTTATTATTGCTCTTGTGGCTGTAACTGCTTTAATCCTATAATGAATAAGGTCAACTATTTATTTCTCTGTTACGATTATTGAGATAACTATATTTGTTTCAGTCTCATCCTTTTACCAGTTTCTACAATTACTATTTTGTCATTGTCTCATATGCAGTGTATATCTTTTCTTTATTACTTTACTTGAGATACTTTGAAATATTCTCTTTAGTGGATGTGTTCTACCTCTTCTCTCTCTCTCTCTCTCTCTCTCTCTCTCTCTCTCTCTCTTTCTAGATCGATGTGGAAATATATTATTAACCTGTATCACAACTGCTTACAATGCATTTTGAAATGTCAGTTGTATTATTGCAATATTTTCTTGTCTATACTCTTCGGTCTCAGCCTACATTACTATTTGCAGCGCCACATATATTCGTGTTTCCTTATTTATTTCCTTCTTTGCCACATTAACCGACATGTTTCAACAATTTATGAAGGCTTATCATATTTTAACTGTTTCCTATTATGCCCATAATTCTTGTTTAAAACATTAATCATGACAGGAACTGCCTTACCTATTTAATCCATTCTTTGCAATCTTTAGAAGACAAAATGTTAAATAACTGAACTTGTTAAAACAATAAATGTTGAGGGCAAATCCAGATATGAAGAAATAATATCACAGACCAAAATACACAAGAGATGATGTTGTCAATGGAAGTGATTAATACAGTTCATGAAATCTGATTTAACTGTTGTATATGTCTGGAGCTGAAGCTGGGCATTAGAGTATGTTGATGAAGGCAACGTCAATACAACACACGCAACAGCGCCTGGGTACATTTGATTTCTAACAAGATAGTAGAGTTAGACGGTCAGAAAGAGCAAGAAACAAATCCATACACAACATAGCGTAATGTAACGAGGTCTCGTAACCTACAGTAGACTTCACTGAACTGTTAGAAAGTGGAATGACTTTTTATTGTTGGAAAAATAAAGGGACAGACAAGTGTTGGGGACAGAGTAGATGGGCTGATATTATGGTAACGGTGAGACATTGAATTGTTCAGTGTCGTTGGTGTATTATCTCCCCTTGTTCACGTTGTTTGTTCTAATGACATGAAGTAAGTCTGCATGTTTCTGTTTACCTCTTACATGTCTCAGTCTACCTATCTATCAATGTAGTATCTACACGTGCACGACAAAAGAACAAAAATCTAGAGGTTCTACTGTCTGTATTCTGAAGATATTGCGTGTCTTGTATATACCTTTTACACGGCGTTCAAGGGAAGTAATCATTGTTTAATTTTAAATACTAAGCATGTATGTATTATGACTCTAAGATTACTTTCCAACTGTGTAGGTCATTCTCTTCTTTAACACAAACAAGTAAAAACATCGTTTGTAAATCATCGATCTAGCTTTTGTTCGGCTGAAGTTTTGTCTTTATCTGTAATGTAGGTTCTTGTATACATTTTACTCTTTTTATAGTTCTTTTAGTGGCCCATTTAGTGTTGCTTGTAGTGTTGTATCTATGAGCCAATGACTTCCAAATGTTGACCTAAGCAATATTGTCAGTAGTGCTTGTGTAAATTGTAAGATTAACGTGTTTGGACTTTGTTTTTATGTTAAGTTTTAAGAGCCTCGTCACGTTAAGTGGCGTATAGGGAATATAGTGTTAGTGACCATAATTTTAAAGACATTCGGCACATGATTTTTGGGGTAATGTGGTCCGTATTACGCCCATGCCGCTTTACTTTACCAGACAAAATCCGGTACCCACTTAATGTTGGATGAACCTGGCAGCCGTCGGTCAGGATCGAACTCGACCTCTTGTTGGACTTTGTTGCTTTAGCATAAATCGATTTCAGTTTAAATAGTCAATCACTGTCAATCACTTTCATGTTTTCTTGGCCCATGATTTAGAGGTACTATAACTACTAATAAGCAGTGCTGTTAATTCTGATAGTCAATTCTGATAAACTCAGCGATATGGTCTACGATACACATGGAATCAAATGAACACCAGCCATGCAGTTGTTACAAGTAATGGAAATGTGAATAACCGAAGGGATAATCCCAGTAAGTTTTGACATGAACAACGAACGAAAGACACAGTTTGAACAGATGACGTGAGTGAAGCACAACCATTCTACATCGCGAACATGCTGCATGGGAATATTAGCATTCAAGGCGAATGGGCGATTCAAGAAGAGGTGACAAGACAGAATCCCGGATACCATTTCAGGATGATATCAACGCCAGCTACACAGCACAAGGAGACGAGAAGAGAACGTCTAATCAAAGTAACATCTCAGGGTACCAGTAGCAGATAAACGAAGAACGTGGAGACGCATGGTGAAGCCGGCATAATAATTAATTGTCAACAATCTAAATAGCATTGATATATGAGCAACGATAAATGGGAAACCACCATGAAACTGTTACCAGCTCTTAATATTTGCTATTAATCGTTGCCTTTAAGGGTTTGAAAAGCCTGTGGCGTGCTCATAACACAGCGACATTATCAATATTAAATCTTTAACCGTGGCACTGCATAGTGTTAATATATTATATAATTTATATTTATGTTTATCTTCTAGAATTACTAAAACATTAAGTGTGGTGCATATTGTAAAAAAGATCCATTTCAACCATTGTTAAGACACCATGTTACATGAGAAAAACAAGCAGACTAAACACATATTCGTCCGCTCCTGTTCTTTTAGACACTTAGCACGAATGAGCACTATCTGTCACGTCCATGGCCAATCGAATCTGACATCAAACAACAGAATACCTCAACAGATAATGTTTCTCTTAACTTAGGTTTAATTCACTGAAATCTGAGCAGTAGCACAACGCTACAATTTGTGGATCCCAGGTTGTATAATGAAGTCCATGCACATGGGAGAAGATGGCAATACCCATGGATGTGTCCACGGTACAGGGGTGGCGATCCTGATATAACGTAACATAACCTTCTGAAAGCTACATAGAATTGTAAACAAACTTGAAAACTCACAATATCCCACTCGTTCCATGTTACAACAATCATGAGGCAGGTTAGATAGATCATATTTTCAAGAGATGATCGAACGAGAGTATGTAACAATTGGACCTGTGTTTGACACAGCATGGCCTCATCAGAAGTTTCATGTATTTACTTTTTTTCTTCTTTATTATATACTGATATCTTGTGTTTAAGTAAATTTGGTGAAATAAAATGTGATTTTGAATATCTTGTATTAACTTGTTGGTGTTTTACATTTGATTATACACGCATTCACGCTCAATAAATACAGAAACATAAAGTAAACAACAATAATTAGAAGGTTTAAAATGTGTGCCTATATAATGACAATATGAAACCAAACGGTGACAGTTGTCGGCGCGAGCGTTTCGGACCCCAGTGTCAGTACTTTGATCTAGTTTGCAAATACGCCTAGGGATCTGGACCTACAGATCCGGACAGTTTCATGGTCTAATCAACATGCTACCGATTGAAGGGGCGATCGTTGCAAATAACTGCTCCATCTACATTGGCGGGGGTCGGAATGTAGCTCTCAAACATAACACAAACCAGACCGACACATGTAATGCTTGATATACAGTGGACGGATGTGGACCAGAGGCCGCAGTTAATGGTAAAACAAAGACCAATCTTTATGACAATGACTGCACACACACACAATTGAGAAGTGGAACCAATTCTATTTACTGGTATCTGAACTTTGACACGTCCCAGAAGACTCACACCATTCGAATTTATCATCGAGCTAGCACTATGATTTGGGTAAAGAATGACACTCCAAAGGCTTTCTCTGACAGTGGCGGTGTAGTGTTCCAGTATAATGATATATCATACCCAAATATTTCTGTGAACACTATTGTAGTCACCATACAAGCGACAATGGCACACAGTAAGTTTGAGTTCTCACCGGTGTGTGAGGTGCAAACATTTACAGACACCTATTGTCTGACCGAGTCTTGTCTTAGTGTCAGTTCTTTATGTGATGAAAATCCGGAAAATGCCAACATTGCAAACATCCTGGCTATACCTGTGATGACGCTTGTCCTGATGGTAATTTTGGGCTACAGTGTGAACAGACGTGTTGTGATGGCTGTGACATCATATGTGACACAGAAAGAGCAGACTGTACGCGCAAGGACTGCACTCTCAAATGTCCTGACCACTGTTTCAACGACACCCGCGAACAGTCAACCGGGATCTGTTCATGCAAGGGAACGTTCTACGGGTCAGACTGCACTCTCAAATCTCCGTACAACTGTTTGGACGATATCTGTTAACAGTTCATGGGGCCGGCGTCTCGTATGTCGATGATTCCCACGCTGACATAATAAATAAAAACATACATTATATTCAGTAGGCTAACATAAAGTAATATTTTTTAATGACTTAACAACATTCTAATTTACTTACTTATTTATATGCTAATTATATCAATCTTGTTTGGGACGAAAATGTCGTGATGACTTTGTCATTGAAAGTACTGTTGGGTTGGTTTCTAAGTTTCTGAAGGATGATTTCTCAATGGACATTAATGCCAAACCAGATAAGCGTTCTTGTGTCTGAGTTGAGCGACAATAAGATTTGATTCTCTTGAGAGCAGAAAAAGTTCTTTCTACAGATGCTGATGCGCATAACGTAGTTATAAATAGCTAAGGAAGTTCCGGTAATCAGACATAGTTTCACTTTCACTTTTAACGCATCTAATTGGCTAGAGCTAAAAATAACCCATGAAACCGCATTCCTCTAGCGGTAGCACCTGTTATATTATTTTGACTCCCATTTTTGAATGCCAGGGTCATTAATACTAGGTCCGAATAGAGGAAAAATGTACCGCTGGCTCCTAGAAGTTTGAATGTAGAGTAGTTTCGGTTTCATTCACAAACGTTGTAGTGGCTAGAGGAAAACCGTTTTCTTTAATAAATGCAAATCACAGCAAAAAAATCATTTTGGCCTACGAAATGTGTAACAGAATATTGGAAAATGTGTAACATATTTATTTAAAAAAATATAATAAATTATCATTTCCTTTTGTATTTCGTTAATATGTTCAGGCTACCGGCGGTAGCTGCGGTATCATATAGAATACCCCACTGAACAAATGTATACATAATACATACACAAGACTAATGCAAGAAATAATGTCAAGGCAGTGCCTGAGTATATATTTCTAGAACCATGCCTTCAATCAGATTGGATCTGGCAGACTGTAATTGTGATGGTCATTCTGTGAGGGCGATCAACACACTTAACCTGACAGCTGACTTCATGTGAGAGTCTGGAATCCGACTCTGATTGAGTCCTGGACGCAGAGAGAGAGAGAGAGAGAGAGAGAGAGAGAGAGAGAGAGAGAGAGAGAACCATGCCTTTTTCGCTGAAGATAAAGTACAAGGAACACGTTAAGTGTTTGTATTATACAATGTTGAGAAATAATGAAGCTACACATTTTTCGTTGATTAAATATTTAAAAGAAGACAATTATTATCTCATGTACAGCACATCAAGTGTAAGAAATAGATTTTGTTATAGAAGGCAATTAAATATGTAAGACTGTAGACAATTAGTATCTCATGTACAGCACATCAAGTGTAAGAAATACATTTTCTTATAGAAAGCAGAAGTTAACCTCTGGACTGACAGTTTACCACTTTCAAATCCTGCCACATGTTTTGGACTTTTTGTCTTCAATTTGAATCTCTGTTTTCCTCTTGGTTTTATCCTCATCCCCTATGGGTAGTGAGGTATGATCTATAGTTTTGATAGGATAACGCCGAAGGATGGTCCATCTGGACTCGCACTTTAAACAACATTTTTCAGTTAAAAATAAAAAAAACAGAAGGCCAATATGGGCACTGTCCAATCAACAAATTGTTCTTCTTCTTCTGCTTTCCTTCCTCATTTGCGGTCTCTTCTGTTCGCCTCTGCTGCTGTTATGTTTTCTTGTGCTTTATTCCGTCGATCCTTCTTTCTCGTGGTCGACCCTTGTGTCAGATGTTCTCGCAACGTTTATATAGTGTTCGTTGTTTTGTGCTTTGATCACTATACTTTGTCAGGTGACCAAACCATGCTATCTGCTGTTTCTTTATACATTATATGGCAATGGTTATTCAAGGCTTTTTTCTAAGTTCGTCATTTCTAATCTTGTCTCTCAGGCTATTTCCTGTCATTTGTCTAACACATTTCATCTCAGTAGAGGTTATATTTCTAAATGTTCTTGCATCTAGGGTCTAAGACTGGCATTGGAAGCACAACTTTCGGATGAAGATTGTAATGTAGAGTACTCGTTTTGCCATTTGAGTTATTTCCTTGTTGGACAATAGTGGTGATAGCTGCCTAATGCTTTGACAAGCGTTTTTGCATCTTAATTCTATCTCTGCTGTTTGTGAATTGTTGTTTGTCACTAGATTTCCTAGGTATTTGAATTCCTGTACTAGTTTTAGTTGCCTGCCTTGTATAGCTATGCTGAAGTTCTATTTAACAATTATTAAGATATAAAATATAAACAGATTCCATTATCCAACTTTGTCCTGGCTGCTGCTAGAGAAACTGTGTATTTAAACTGAAACCATTGTAGTGCTTTTGCTAGCCTGTAACGGAGAAGTGCACGCAAATGGTGCTGCTGGGGAGGGGATTTGATCCCAAAAACAGTTGTAAGATGTACAGATGATTTGTCAGCTAAACTAAATTAACTCAACCAAATCAAAAACTACGACTGAGTCCATATTCACTTTGTCCTTAAGCAGTTCGCTACCTCTATGTCACTGTCACTATCGCCGACATTGGTGTGTCTACAATACAAAGTATTGTTAAACACACGACAATACTGTCACATTCGAAAGCACAGTTGGACCAGTCAGTGGCCTATAATACAACATATTGCTGAAAGACGTAACAGTAATGTGACATTTGATAGCGCACCTGGACCTGTCATTGGTGTCACTATGATACCAATTAATGTACAACACATAACAGTACTGTGCCATTCGATAACACAGTTGGACCTGACATTGGTGTGCCTATAATTCAAAGTATTGTTGAAAACATAACAGTAATGTGACATTCGATAACACATTTGGACATGCCATTGATCTGTCTAAATTACAAAGTAATATTGAATACATAATAGTAATCTGACATTCGATAGCTGAATCTGTCAATCAATACCAGACTATCTACCGATTGTCGATAATGACCTGTTTGATATAAATGTCTAAAAACAGAGAATGGACCACACACGTTCATTCATTGGATGTCGTCTCCACATCGAATGGTGGCTACCATTGAGCGCTATTTTACTCTGTCTCGTCCATGTATAACTTTAAGCAATTGTTTAGTTGCATGGATCATCAAGCTTACCGTTCTAATATCACTGCACTCCACTGGACAAGTATTCGTGAGCAAGACAATAAATACTACTTTTAGTCCATGTGGTATTTATCGTTTGTTGTGTACAACATTGAACATCTTTGTTTTTATTTGTATGTCAAGAACATTCTAGCGATTTTATTTTATCAAACTGTATGTTGTCAGGCTCGATAGCCGTTTTGTTTATTGTCATTGTTTTTATTACTTTCTCTACTTCAGATCTTAAGAAGTAATATCATGACATACATACATACGTGTATCCGTCACAGTTGGCTTTATGTCCCTTTCATCTTCAAAGAGTTCTGGTACATATTCTTGTCATCTGTTGATTATGCTCTTAGGTCTGTTAGAACTACCCCTTTTTCTTTACAATGCACACACCGCCTGCGAAATGTTTGTTGTTATTGCTGAATTCCTATGATCAAAAGACCTGAATACAGAAAAGGTTTTAGAATATTTCTGTGAGCGACAACACTGTGCTACGTGATAATTCATAAGAACATCATTGAGTGATCATACAGTAGTCAGTGTTGTTCTATATAGAAACAACAAGGTTGATCATACAATAGCTTGGGTTGTTCTACATCAGTGAGTGATCATACAACAGTCAGTATTGCTCCATAAATAAACCTCAGTGAGTGATCATACATTAGTCAGTATTGTTCTATATAGAAACCTCAGTGAGTGATCATACAGTAGTCAGTGTTGTTCTATATAGAAACAACAAGGTTGATCATACAATAGCTAGGGTTGTTCTTCCACAGTGAGAGATCATACAATAGATAGGGTTGTTCTTCTTCCTCAGTGAGTGATCATACACTAGCTTGTGTTGTTCTACCTCAGTAAGTGATCATACACTAGCTAGCTTGTTCTTCCTCGGTGAATGATCATACAATAGATATGGTTGTTCTTCCTCAGTGAGTGATCATACAATAGATATGGTTGTTCTTCCTCAGTGAGTGATCATACAGTAGCCAGTATTGTTCTATATAGAAACCTCAGTGAGTGATCATACAATAGTCAGTGTTGTTCTATGTAGAAATCTCAGTGAGTGATCATACAATACCTAGGGTTCTTCTACCTCAGTGAATGATCATACAATAGCAAAATTCCTCAGTGAATGATCATACAATAGCAAAATTCCTCAGTGAATGATCATACAATAGCTAGGGTTGTTCTTCCTCAGTGAGTGATCATACAATAGCTAGGGTTGTTCTTCCACAGTGAGTGATCATACAATAGCTAGGGTTGTTCTTCCACAGTGAGTGATCATACAATAGCTAGGTTGTTCTTCCACAGTGAGTGATCATACAATAGCTAGGGTTGTTCTTCCACAGTGAATGATCATACAATAGCTAGGGTTGTTCTACCTCAGTGAGTGATCATACAATAGCTAGGGTTGTTCTTCCACAGTGAATGATCATACAATAGCTAGGATTGTTCTACCTCAGTGAGTGATCATACAATAGCTATGGTTATTCTCCCTCAGTGAGTGATCATACAATAGCTAGGGTTATTCTCCCTCAGTGAGTGATTATACAATAGCTAGGATTGTTCTACCTCAGTGAGTGATCATACAATAGCTAGGGTTATTCTCCCTCAGTGAGTGATCATACAATATCTAGGGATGTTCTTCATAAACATGTCGGTGAGAAATCATCTAGGTGCACTACGTAAACCATCAGTGAGTGATCATACAGTAGTCAGTGTTGTTCCGTAAGTATTATAAAAATGTTCAATTAGTAGTAAATAAAGTATTAGTGGAAGCCGTGATTGAGTGGTAATGTAAGTGGTAGTAGCAGCAGCAGTACGAATAGGTAGCATTTAGGATACTGAGAAGTAGCGTTAGAAGTATGTGTGTTAAAAAATGTCATCAGATTGATTTACTATGTATAGTCAGATTATTTTAATTTCCATAAGAGGTCTGCCTGGAATAACAATCGGAGGTCATAATATAAATAATCTAATATATGTTGATGATACAGTCTTAATCGCTAAGAGTGGAAATGAGCTACACAAAATGTTAGACATTATAGTGAAGGAAAGCAAAAATAAGGACTCTTTAATAGTAGAAATACAAAAGTAATGGTTGCAATAAAGTAAAGGTTTTCACTGCAATGCACAATAAAAAGATGTGGAACCATATTAAAACTGGTAAATGAATGTATATATATATATATATATATATATATATATATATATATATATATATATATATATATTGGAACACTGTTAACCTCAGACGGTAGATGTACAACAGAGATGCAGAATGGTTCAGACATAAGCAGCTTTCTAAAATATGAGGACGATACTGTGCAATCCATTTTTGACAATATAGGCAAGACAAAGAAAGAGTTCTTAAACCTTATGTAGAGCCAGTCTTAACATATGGATGTGAATCATGGATAATAGAACAACGGACAAGACAATCGCTGTATGTACACAAAGTATATGCAAATAAATGAAACTACTGATGGGTCCACGCTGTGTCAAACACATAGGTCTAGTTGATACATACATTCGTACATATTGAAAGACCTGAAAACTAGGATGGTATTTTAAAGCAACAAAAGAAATGAAACGGGAACTACTAAACACAATTCAAACAAGACAAATGAGATGCTGGGGCATGTTAAAAAGACAAAGCAGCCTAGTAAAAGTAACCATGGAGGGAAGTACAAGGTAAAAGAGGCAGAGGCAGACCAAGACTAACATGCACGGGCAACAGCATAAGATCGACAAAATAGCCTATGACAACATACACCGTCAACGCAAAAGACAGAGTAGAATGGCGCTTCATGGTAGTCAATTCTTGATGTGGAGACGACACTCAATGTGATGATGATGATGATGAAGATGATGATGATGATAGTAACGGTTAATCGAAGGCTTCGGTTACACTGCAAATGAATTAAAATACATAATTGCTCAGCGGCCCGTGCCAGTGGAATCATCCGAATTAACATCTCATCTCATTGAAGGATCCACACATGGAAAGGCAGCTGCAGTCCCCATTATAGCAGCTGCAACACACATAAGGACAAGAGGCACCAAAAGTGAACGCAACTGAATTGTCACCTGCATACGATATCATGATTCATCGTAAGCAATCGAAATATCGAAACAAAATCCAGATGAAACTCACAGCTCACGGTGTGCACAGTGCACTAAACTCAGTAGCCCCGGCACCAATAATGAATCTGATGATGATGATGATGACGATGATAGACGAGACATGAAGAACGCGTTCGTGCTAATAGCTTTGATACTGTGTGATTATCATCACCATCATCATCATCGAGTGCCTTATCCGCAATGAAGGAAGGTTGGCTACCATGGATCGCCATTCTACACTGTTTCTTGCTTTGATGGTGTAGGCTGTCATAGATTGAGTTGTTCATCTTTTGATGTTACTCGTCCATGTTAGTCTTGGTGTGCCTCTGCCTCTTTTACCTTGTATTTTCCCCTAGATGATTACTTTTAGTAGGCTGTTGTGTCTTTTAACATGCCCCAAAAATTGCATTTGTCTTGTCTTAATTGTATTTAGTAGTTCTCTTTTTATTTTCAGTTGTTTTAAAACTTCATCGTTTGTTTCCATCCAATTTTACCTATTCTTCTATATATCCTGTGATGTGTGAAACTGTGCGATGGATTTGCTTTTAGTCTGCTTGTTTTTCCTCATTTGACATCGTGTCTTTACAATAGCTGTTACGTATATTTGTACAGCATGCATCTAATGATAAACTTAATGTAAATAATAAACTTAATGTTTTCGTAATTCTATGAGAAAAGCACAGATATCAAATACATATCATATTATTAATATGAACGATCGATTGCCTGTGATATACACCGCGTTCCTCTATAACCAAATCGACTTGCCAGGCACAACAGATGACTGACTGCTTGTGCGTGCGTCTATGTTGACGTTTGTTAAAGGGAATTAACTGTCATAATAAAACGATGTAATTTTTTCATATTTTGTTTTGGATTAATGTTCTTATGTTTTGTTCTCTGTGATTGATATCTTTTCAATTGGTAAGATATGTCGTCAGTTTGAACTTACATCATTAACCGGACATTTTTGTTAAGGTTGGTCATCGGTGTCAATAGGGACCAGACACTCTGTGTTTGTAGACTAGAGTGGTATCTAGTGATGACATCATTCCGAGCTCATAGGTGTCTGCTGTAATAAAGAGATGAGTGGTCTCTAGTGATGACAACATTCCGAGCTCATGGGTGTCTGCTTTAATGAAGAGTGGGCTCTAGTGATGACATCATTCCGAGCTCATAGGTGTCTGCTGTAATGAAGAGATGAGTGGAATATAGTGATGGCATCATTCCGAGCTCATAGGTGTCTGTTGTAATGAAGAGATGAGTGGAATATAGTGATGGCATCATTCCGAGCTCATAGGTGTCTGTTGTAATGAAGAGATGAGTGGAATATAGTGATGGCATCATTCCGAGCTCATAGGTGTCTGTTGTAATGAAGAGATGAGTGGAATATAGTGATGGCATCATTCCGAGCTCATAGGTGTCTGTTGTAATGAAGAGATGAGTGGAATATAGTGATGGCATCATTCCGAGCTCATAGGTGTCCGTTGTAATGAAGAGATGAGTGGGCTCTAGTGATGGCATCATTCCGAGCTCATAGGTGTCTGCTGTAATGAAGAGATGAGTGGTCTCTAGTGATGGCATCATTCCGAGCTCATATGTGTCTGTTGTAATGAAGAGATGAGTGGGCTCTAGTGATGGCATCATTCCGAGCTCATAGGTGTCTGTTGTAATGAAGAGATGAGTGGTCTCTAGTGATGGCATCATTCCGAGCTCATAGGTGTCTGTTGTAATGAAGAGATGAGTGGGCTCTAGTGATGGCATCATTCCGAGCTCATAGGTGTCTGTTGTAATGAAGAGATGAGTGGAATATAGTGATGGCATCATTCCGAGCTCATAGGTGTCTGTTGTAATGAAGAGATGAGTGGAATATAGTGATGGCATCATTCCGAGCTCATAGGTGTCTGTTGTAATGAAGAGATGAGTGGAATATAGTGATGGCATCATTCCGAGCTCATAGGTGTCCGTTGTAATGAAGAGATGAGTGGGCTCTAGTGATGGCATCATTCCGAGCTCATAGGTGCCTGCTGTAATGAAGAGATGAGTGGTCTCTAGTGATGACATCATTCCGAGCTCATAGGTGTCTGTTGTAATGAAGAGATGAGTGGGCTCTAGTGATGGCATCATTCCGAGCTCATGGGTGTCTGTTGTAATGAAGAGATGAGTGGGCTCTAGTGATGGCATCATTCCGAGCTCATAGGTGTCTGCTGTAATGAAGAGATGAGTGGGCTCTAGTGATGGCATCATTCCGAGCTCATGGGTGTCTGTTGTAATGAAGAGATGATTGGAATATAGTGATGGCATCATTCCGAGCTCATAGGTGTCTGTTGTAATGAAGAGATGAGTGGAATATAGTGATGGCATCATTCCGAGCTCATAGGTGTCTGTTGTAATGAAGAGATGATTGGAATATAGTGATGGCATCATTCCGAGCTCATAGGTGTCTGTTGTAATGAAGAGATGAGTGGGCTCTAGTGATGGCATCATTCCGAGCTCATAGGTGTCTGCTGTAATGAAGAGATGAGTGGTCTCTAGTGATGGCATCATTCCGAGCTCATATGTGTCTGTTGTAATGAAGAGATGAGTGGGCTCTAGTGATGGCATCATTCCGAGCTCATAGGTGTCTGTTGTAATGAAGAGATGAGTGGTCTCTAGTGATGGCATCATTCCGAGCTCATAGGTGTCTGTTGTAATGAAGAGATGAGTGGGCTCTAGTGATGGCATCATTCCGAGCTCATGGGTGTCTGTTGTAATGAAGAGATTAGTGGGCTCTAGTGATGGCATCATTCCGAGCTCATAGGTGTCTGCAGTAATGAAGAGATGAGTGGGCTCTAGTGATGACATCATTCCGAGCTCATAGGTGTCTGTTGTAATGAAGAGATGAGTGGGCTCTAGTGATGGCATCATTCCGAGCTCATGGGTGTCTGTTGTAATGAAGAGATGAGTGGGCTCTAGTGATGGCATCATTCCGAGCTCATAGGTGTCTGCTGTAATGAAGAGATGAGTGGTCTCTAGTGATGGCATCATTCCGAGCTCATATGTGTCTGTTGTAATGAAGAGATGAGTGGGCTCTAGTGATGGCATCATTCCGAGCTCATAGGTGTTTGTTGTAATGAAGAGATGAGTGGGCTCTAGTGATGGCATCATTCCGAGCTCATAGGTGTTTGTTGTAATGAAGAGATGAGTGGGCTCTAGTGATGGCATCATTCCGAGCTCATGGGTGTCTGTTGTAATGAAGAGATGAGTGGGCTCTAGTGATGGCATCATTCCGAGCTCATGGGTGTCTGTTGTAATGAAGAGATGAGTGGTCTCTAGTGATGGCATCATTCCGAGCTCATATGTGTCTGTTGTAATGAAGAGATGAGTGGGCTCTAGTGATGGCATCATTCCGAGCTCATAGGTGTTTGTTGTAATGAAGAGATGAGTGGGCTCTAGTGATGGCATCATTCCGAGCTCATAGGTGTTTGTTGTAATGAAGAGATGAGTGGGCTCTAGTGATGGCATCATTCCGAGCTCATAGGTGTCTGTTGTAATGAAGAGATGAGTGGGCTCTAGTGATGGCATCATTCCGAGCTCATAGGTGTCTGTTGTAATGAAGAGATGAGTGGGCTCTAGTGATGGCATCATTCCGAGCTCATAGGTGTCTGTTGTAATGAAGAGATGAGTGGGCTCTATTGATGACATCATTCCGAGCTCGTGTCTGCTGTAATGAAGAGATGAGTGGGCTCTAGTGATGGCATCATTCCGAGCTCGTGTCTGCTGTAATGAAGAGATGAGTGGGCTCTAGTGATGGCATCATTCCGAGCTCGTGTCTGCTGTAATGAAGAGATGAGTGGGCTCTAGTGATGGCATCATTCCGAGCTCATAGGTGTCTGTTGTAATGAAGAGATGAGTGGGCTCTAGTGATGGCATCATTCCGAGCTCATAGGTGTCTGTTGTAATGAAGAGATGAGTGGGCTCTAGTGATGGCATCATTCCGAGCTCGTGTCTGTTGTAATGAAGAGATGAGTGGGCTCTAGTGATGGCATCATTCCGAGCTCATAGGTGTCTGTTATAATGAAGAGATGAGTGGGCTCTAGTGATGGCATCATTCCGAGCTCGTGTCTGTTGTAATGAAGAGATGAGTGGGCTCTAGTGATGGCATCATTCCGAGCTCATAGGTGTCTGTTGTAATGAAGAGATGAGTGGGCTCTAGTGATGGCATCATTCCGAGCTCGTGTCTGTTGTAATGAAGAGATGAGTGGGCTCTAGTGATGGCATCATTCCGAGCTCGTGTCTGTTGTAATGAAGAGATGAGTGGGCTCTAGTGATGGCATCATTCCGAGCTCGTGTCTGTTGTAATGAAGAGATGAGTGGGCTCTAGTGATGGCATCATTCCGAGCTCGTGTCTGTTGTAATGAAGAGATGAGTGGGCTGATCTGTCGAGTAGATTTTGTTGGGGTAATGCTGAACGTTCATTGTGATCACTCCAAGACCGCCACATTTATTATGTGTTCATCATTGAAGATCGTTATCAAAAAAGTTCTACTTCACTAGCCCATCGACCTACCATTGTCCCTGCAACTATCTGTATTGACACTTCAATGTTTTGTCAGCTCTTTATTTCTCCATAAAATGTTTCTTTCTTTGATAGAAGCTGAGCTAACATCGTTAACCACGTGACCAATGAGAATAGAAATAAAAGTACATCTCTCTTGTTTTAACGCTTATCCTGCAGCATGTGTTATATGACGTCACATAGACGAAAATGTATACTAATTTAATTATTTGACCTTTTATTGTTGTATAGTTTGAGATGTTAGTAGTATGGGTGGCTGTTAATGCCCGCCTTTTCTGAGTTTTTCTGAGTTAATGCCCTGCGTTTTTTCTATATAAAAAGTATACACGCAGATGCCTTAAATGCCCTGTTTTTTATATATAAAAAGTATACACGCAGCTGCGTTTTTTCTATATAAGAACTATACACACAGCAAGACGGATCAACCAAGACAGCGACACCTCAGTGAGCATAGGTGACCTCGTGATGCGCACTGCCTCACGATATGTGTGTGCTTGTAAATAAATAGTGTGTTATGATGATTTGAAAAGGGAGGAAAGCAGGTGCTAGCTCTCGCTTGTTCATCAGTAATAGTGGTTTGCGCGCGTTCTCTCTCTCTCTCTCTCTCTCTCTCTCTCTCTCTCGCTGTCAAGTGAATTAACCAAGACAGGTACAATAAACAAATATGAACCTTTCTATATAAGTTTCAGAATAACAATTTTATTAATTCATCAGTGAACAAATATTTTATACTTGTATAGTAAAATTTAACATCTCTCTCTCTCTCCGTTCTCCTAATCCCCTCCTAGTCTTTTCCCCTACCATGTCACCCGCCCATCTCACTTTCCGTTTTGACCACACAAGCTCGATCGCGATGACTAATCACCCGATCGGGAACCCATGAATGTGGAATAAATAAAAACTAGTGGCGGGAATGCTCTCTACCATCCACTTAGTATCGGGTCTGTTGAGCATGGCAGTGTCTACGGGGTTATGTTCCTTTAGAGAATCAACGAATCTGGTGAAATCCTCACGATTATTGACTCACTTCGGGAACTCGAGAACAGCTGAATTATTAAGGGATGCGTGGAAGAAGCGTAAATCTCCATCCTCTCTGTGACGGAGGATAAGATGGTGACCATAGTTAATTTTAAAACGAGTTGTCTGACTATCAAACACATCTCTTAGAACAGCAGACCAGTCCGTGATGAATGGACGATCAGGTGAGTGGAAGAAAGTATGTATTGAAACTGTTTTATTGATACTGGCGTGAGTGTTTATGACTGACCAGTTTTGTTGATATACATCCCGCACATCAGATGGTAGTATTGCTAATGGATCAATGTGCTTTTTACCATCTGTGCATTGTTCCGCATCTAACTCTCTCTTCTTCGATGATGAGGGGGCTAACTGTAACGAAGTTGAAGGAGCCACTAGTGAAGTGGGTGTTGTAGCAGGTACCGACGGTGTTGTAGAAGCCGTAACTGGGGAAGTGGGTATGGTAGATGATACCGATGATGAAGGAGCTGTTGTAGAAACTAAGTGTTTTACTCTCCTATGGCTGGCTAAAGATCTTCGACTCGTATATGAACGTTGACAAATAGGACAAGTATGACGGATAAGAGAAACTGTTGCGGTAGACGGTACCGATAGTGAAACTGGTGATGTAGACGGTACCGACGGTGAAACTAGCAATGTAGACGGTACCAAGGGTGAAGTTGATTCCTTTGCTGAATGTTTTAGTCTCCTATGGCTGGCTAAAGAACTTCGACTCGTATATGAACGTTGACAAATGACACAAGCATGGCGTATAAGACGATGAGCGGCCCGTATATGCTGAACCATAGCTTGGCGCCTTTTAAACTGCTTCGAACATAATGCACACTGCTGTTCACCAGAAGATGTTTCGTTGTGAGAAAACATCTGTTGAAGATCAAATAGTCCTTTTTCAATAATACTTAACATACCTAATTTAAATACATTAATATTTAATACCAAGCACACCAGGACTAAAAATATCCACTTTTAAACAACCAATAAGATAAACACATGAAAAACGAAGGAATAATACACTCAACAAGGCTTAACATACGTACTTTATACACATCACCATTAATACAATCGAGTAGCCTTTTATTGATAACCTACCACATCGTTAAGAGAAAAACAGAAGAAAAAAAAACTCAACTTACACTGTAAAATATTCCACTACAACACAGACCGCTAGACTGAACAATACTATGAAAATAAACTTCCGTGAATCAATCGCGCTTATAACACGAAGTTTCACATGCGACTAGTTTAAATATAATCTGGTAAGTACAAGTTGGACGACACTATTCCACCTTCGACTAACATCTAGGTTAACCAATCAGAGAAGAGGATTTCTATCGGACACCCATCAACGAAATGACTGACCTTTGGATTAACCAATCAGAGAAGAGGATTTCTACCGGACACCCATCAACGAAATGACTGACCTCTGGATTAACTATTCAGCGAAGAGGATTACTGTTATCGTTATAACTGACCTCATTTTCCACTTGAAGTGCTGTCGAGTCTGTCGCATGGGTTATTTTAAATCGATTCGGTCCCTGATAAAAACCACCGGTCGGGTCAATGGTGGGGGGGGGGAATAATACAGGTGGCGGGTTACTTGAACGCGCTTTGACCCCTGATGCAATACCAGAGGAGTTCCATGACAGTCATAATAGTTAGACACAACGAGCAGGAAGTTATATTCAAGGTCCCAAATATTGGACCAAATCACTAAGATTTTACCACCAGAACACAAAATGTAGGCTCATACACAAAAAGTCGACCTTAAAACCATACAAATCTACTCCCATACTCATAAAGTTAGACACATCGAACAGATAGCTACTTCCAAACTCCAAAAAATTATTTGACCAAATCGTAAAAATATTACCACCAGAGCACAAAAAATTAGACTCATAAGCAAAAAGTCGATCTCAAACCCTACAAATCTACTTCCATACTCATACTAATTAGACACATCGATCAGATAGTTACATCCAAAGTCCCAAATAGTTAGGCCAAATCGCAAATATTTTACCCACAGAACACAAAAATGTAGGCTCATATTAAAAAAAACGACCTAAAAATTTCAAAAAGCTACTCACATAGTCACAATTGTTAGACACATCGAACCAATCGTTATTTCTAAAGCCCAAAAAGTTTGGCCAAATCACTAAAATTTTACCCACAGAACACAAAAATGTAGGCTCATATTAAAAAGGATCGACCTAAAAATTTCAAAAAGCTACTCACATAGTCATAATTGTTAGACACATCGAACCGATCGGTATTTCTAAAGCCAAAAAAGTTTGGCCAAATCACAAATATTTTACCCACAGAACACAAAAATGTAGGCTCATATTCAAAAAGTCGACCTAAAAATCCCAAAAAGCTACTCACATAGTCGTAATAGTTAGACACAACGAGTAGAAAGTTATATTCTAGGTCCAAAAAGTTTTACTTATATTAAAAAGACTTAAGACTTATATTAAAAAAGTCGACCTCTAAACCATAAAAAAATCTACTCCCATACTCATACTAGTTAGACACAACGAGCAGATAGTTATATTCAAAGTCCAAAAAACTTTATTTTAGACATCCCCATAGCAAAAATGTACTTATAAATCACTTTTGAAATTGTTACCCCCTTACTATTTTTTTAGGGATACACCCATAAAATAGGTAAAAATCGTACATTTTCACTCTAGGCATACCCCAAACCTTATTTTAGACATCCCCATTGCAAAAATTTACATTAAAAACCACTTTTAGGATTTTACCCCCATATCATTTTTGTTATAAGCGCGATTGATTCACGGAAGTTTATTTTCATAGTACTGTTCAGTCTAGCGGTCTGTGTTGTAGTGGAATATTTTACAGTGTAAGTTGAATTTTTTTTTCTTCTGTTTTTCTCTTATCTCATAACGATGTGGTAGGTTATCAATAAAAGGCTACTCGATTGTATTAATGGTGATGTGTATAAAGTACGTATGTTAAGCCTTGTTGAGTGTATTATTCCTTCGTTTTTCATGTGTTTATCTTATTGGTTGTTTAAAAGTGGATATTTTTAGTCCTGGTGTGCTTGGTATTAAATATTAATGTATTTAAATTAGGTATGTTAAGTATTATTGATAAAGGACTATTTGATCTTCTACATATGTTTTCTCACAACGAAACATCTTCTGGTGAACATCAGTGTGCATTATGTTCGAAGCAGTTTAAACGGCGCCAAGCTATGGTTCAGCATATACGGGCCGCTCATCGTCTTATACGCCATGCTTGTGTCATTTGTCAACGTTCATATACGAGTCGAAGTTCTTTAGCCAGCCATAGGAGACTAAAACATTCAGCAAAGGAATCAACTTCACCCTTGGTACCGTCTACATTGCTAGTTTCACCGTCGGTACCGTCTACATCACCAGTTTCACTATCGGTACCGTCTACCGCAACAGTTTCTCTTATCCGTCATACTTGTCCTATTTGTCAACGTTCATATACGAGTCGAAGATCTTTAGCCAGCCATAGGAGAGTAAAACATTTAGTTTCTATAACAGCTCCTTCATCATCGTTATCATCTACCATACCCACTTCCCCAGTTACGGCTTCTACAACACCGTCGGTACCTGCTACAACACCCACTTCACTAGTGGCTCCTTCAACTTCGTTACAGTTGGCCCCCTCATCATCGAAGAAGAGAGAGTTAGATGCGGAACAATGCACAGATGGTAAAAAGCACATTGATCCATTAGCAATACTACCATCTGATGTGCGGGATGTATATCAACAAAACTGGTCAGTCATAAACACTCACGCTAGTATCAATAAAACAGTTTCAATACATACTTTCTTCCACTCACCTGATCGTCCATTCATCACGGACTGGTCTGCTGTTCTAAGAGATGTGTTTGATTATCAGACAGCTCGTTTTAAAATTAACTATGGTCACCATCTTATCCTCCGTCACAGAGAGGATGGAGATTTACGCTTCTTCCACGCATCCCTTAATAATTCAGCTGTTCTCGAGTTCCCGAAGTTAGTCAATAATCGTGAGGATTTCACCAGATTCGTTGATTCTCTAAAGGAACATAACCCCGTAGACACTGCCATGCTCAACAGACCCGATACTAAGTGGATGGTGGAGAGCATTCCCGCCACTAGTTTTTATTTATTCCACATTCAAGGGTTCCCGATCGGGTGATTAGTCATCGCGATCGAGCTTGTGTGGTCAAAACGGAAAGTGAGATGGGCGGGTGACATGGTAGGAGAAAAGACTAGGAGGGGATTAGGAGAAGGGAGAGAGAGAGAGCGAGAGAGAGAGATAGAGAGATGTTAAATTTTACTATACAAGTATAAAATATATGTTCACTGATGAATTAATAAAATTGTTATTCTGAAACTTATATAGAAAGGTTCATATTTGTTTATTGTACCTGTCTTGGTTAATTCACTTGACAGCGAGAGAGAGAGAGAGAGAGAGAGAGAGAGAACGCGCGCAAACCACTATTACTGATGAACAAGCGAGAGCTAGCACCTGCTTTCCTCCCTTTTCAAATCATCATAACACACTATCTATTTACAAGCACACACATATCGTGAGGCAGTGCGCATCACGAGGTCACCTATGCTCACTGAGGTGTCGCTGTCTTGGTTGATACGTCTTGCTGCGTGTATAGTTCTTATATAGAAAAAACGCAGCTGCGTGTATACTTTTTATATATAAAAAACAGGGCATTTAAGGCATCTGCGTGTATACTTTTTATATAGAAAAAACGCAGGGCATTAACGCAGAAAAACGCAGAAATGGAGGGCATTAACAGCCACCCATACTACTGTTGTTGCCATGAATAATTTACTTAACGTCACAATTGTGTGTCAGTATTCCAACATATGTGTCTTGTATGTTCCATATAAAAGGTAACACATAAAGATTTGAGAAAAAAGTATTGATCCCATTTAACACTCACCTACTTTGTTAATCTATTGCTCTATAGCTGGCTTTAATATAATACGTTCAATCTGTAGGTTGTTTAGGTCTCATTCTGGTCAGACAAAACCATTTAGTTCTGTCTTGTCCTGTATTAGAAATAGTTGATGTTTTACCCCACTTTTCGCTACTATTCATATATATTTTCTAGTTCTCGTTAAAGCTTATATTTACAAACATTTCGTTGCTTGAGCAAGGGGCAGTGAGTCATACGACCTTCACTCTGACCGGCAGCCCCATCTGCTCAGAGTTCCGCTACCTTGGATCCACGGTCACAGCAACCGTTTATCTTCGTGAAGAAATAATCCCCACTACCTGGAGGCCAGGGAGCCGCGATAGCTCAGTGGTTAGTGAACTGGACTACCACGGACAAGGGGTAGGTTTCGAATCCAACCGACGGCTTCCGGGTTCAACCAGCCTTAAATGGGTACCGGATTTTTTTCTGGGAAAGTAAAGCAGCACGGGCGTAATACTGACCACATTACCCTAAAAATCATGTGCCGAAGGTCTGTAAAATATTGGGTCACTAACACCATATTCCCTATGCGCCACTTGGCGTGGCGGGTGTACTTTGCTTTTTACTTACTACCTGGTGGCCTGCTACAACCCACCAACCCACCTGTCTTGTGATGAGATGATATTCATTACAGGCAGTGCTATTGAGCAGAAGGTTAAGTTTGACAGGCCAAGTTAGTAGGGTGGCCATTAATGAAATCCTCAGGCAGTTACTATATGGGGAGCCTACACGGGTATTCTATTGGTTGACGAAAACTTTGGTACAGAGATATTCCTAATCTTTCATCCGCTATTTCACCATCAGAGAGAGGAATTAGGCGAATCTAGCGATAGATCGTGTAACTTACCGAGCAAAAATATAGTGGGCGGCTGCCACATTTAAATGGGAGTTGATAAAAAGATCACAGCTCAAAGGTCACAAGAGAAAAGAAATAGGGTCCAGCACCAACACACGAACGTACAACAAGAGAGAATTGAAAAACAATAGAAAAAATGGTATGGTGAAAGCTTCACGTGATTAGTAGACGACACAGATTTGAACGGTGTTTCGGCTCAATAGACCTTCAGCAGGAACAAACAAACAACACGCAAGCACATATATATAAGTAAATAAAGCTAATCGTACATAGCTGACTAGTAACGAAACATAATAAAATAATGACAGTCTAGTAAACAGCCTAAACTAAGATATATGTACTTAGAGTAAACACGAAGGACGAAATATAAACATTAAGTAACAGCGGTACTGTACTAGTTAGGGGTTAAGGCAAAGAAATGCAAATGAATGCATACAAATGCGAAGCTGCAGTAAAGCTAAATGTAAGAGAGAAAAAAAATTGTGCCGAAACATCGTTCAAATCAGCGGCGTCTACTAAACACGTAAAGCTTTTACCATACCATTTTTTTTTCAATTCTCCAGCACATTCAGCTTTACTGCAGCATCGTATTTGTATGCATTCATTTTGATTTTTTTGCCTTAACCCCTAACTAGTACAGTAGTCAAGCTTTCACTTTATTTCACAAAAATCAAGAACTGTGATTGGTACATTCACGCATCTCGGTTTTGACTTATAACACGAGTAACACTTTTTAATTGGTGACATATACAAATGTATGTATAAACTAGAATAAACTATAAGGGCGCTGTGAATGGCGGGATAGAAATAGTTGAGGTTGTTCCAATAAGGTAACTGGATGAACACACTCTAAAACCTTCACTGGTACTACTGGGCTTGTCATCAGTGCTAACATCGTTTTGAAGTTTTTGATCAACTGGTGATGAAGCCATTTGTGTTTCTGTTGAGCTTATGTTGGGGGTAGGGTACCTCCTGCAGTGTGACTGTGTTTGCTATAATAAGTCGTTGAAATGTTTCTCAAGGTAAACGGGTCGGTCGCTACAGACACTGTAGGCAGGCCGGGATGAGTTACTTTCCATGCCAGGACCATGCCTGTCGACCTAAATAATCATCAGTGTATGTGTTGCGACTGTGCTAGCTGGAAATGTCATGAGATCTAGGGTCAATCCATTAAAATCCAGTCTGTACAATCTTATGTATTAGTCAATGTCTACACATGAATTGCATGACAATGAACTCGGAGAGATGGTTGTTTGGGTAAATTTACATCTGAAGAGAGGAATGTCATTTTCTTTTGTGGTTTCAATGCACGTGGCATATCATGGGGTAACATGCTCCCCCATAAACATGACACGAAACTGGAGATGATACTCGAGTGTGGACATAGTCTGCAACAAAAGCGTGCAAAAATGGAGTGTTCTAGGACATCATGGAAGTGGTTATCGCCCTTGCAGTAGACTGATGGTGAAGGGTAAATCGAGGGATCTCGATGCAAGAAAACAGTCCTTTGTTTATGAGAACTCAGGTCAAGATTTTGTGATCAAGATAAGGCGCAACAAGACCAGCATTCACAACAGCTAAATAAAATGTTGGGAGCAGACGCCGTAATGGACCAACAAGATGGAGACGGTCTGGTTGGATAATGGACGGGTTGTTGGGAAGTGACATTGAGCCATAAAACCAGCACAGTCAAGCTTGGTCACATTCTTTTGTTGAAACAAGTCATGGACTTTAAGGTGGACGATTTTAAAACTTTGTCAATGCGAGTCAAAGGTCAGAAATGGGCAAAGTTCTGAGAAAGAGCAAAGAGAAATAATGTGTGCATAATAAACGTGTTGGTGACTACCACAGCTTATATCTCTCATGGCAGAGAACGGTCAGAGGGTAGAGTTGCTATTATCTCACTACCTCAAGCAGAACCATCTAAAGGATATAGTGGGAAGTGACGTCAGAGCGGTTAACTCTGACAGGTGTAAGGCTATGAGAATGGAAGGAAATGGTTCTTACTAAAGATTAGGTCAGAGCGGTTATCTCTGACAGGTGTAAGGCTATGAGAATGGAAGGAAATGGTTGTTACTACAGATTAGGTCAGAGCGGCTAACTCTGACAGGTGTAAGGCTATGAGAATAGAAAGAAATGGTTGTTACTACAGATTAGGTCAGAGCGGTTATCTCTGACAGGTGTAAGGCTATGAGAATGGAAGAAAATGGTTGTTACTACAGATTAGGTCAGATCCGCATTGTATTCGCTACTGCACAATTCCGTGCACCAGGTCCACGCGACATTCGTTAAGAGGATATTTGCTAGTTGTTCTATGAGGAAGTGAAGGAACTAGACAATATCTACAACTGCGGTATTGTGAGAGCTACTGTCAATTAAATCTGGCTACATACTTGCTTGATACGTCTACATACGTTAGACAAAGCCCGGACAAAAATAACATGGCTGTCGGGTAATCACAAAACAAAAGACAGTGGGTAAGTTGATGGAGAAAATAATGCCAGGAAATTAAGCAACCAGTTGGAGAGGTTGTGTCTTCCTTCCACCGACCCTAGTAGGGTACCAGCCCATTTTCGTCCAGAAGACCAGCCTGTTCCTCCTTCATTGTACTTTCCCTTACCTTTTCCATCGGAATGTGACTTCTTTTAAATGCGGCATGTGGACCGCCAACCCAACGATAACTCACCCCACCCTTCCACAGGCTTCACTATTATCTCAAATGTTATTCTATGACTATACAGTAAGGGTGAAAGCGAGCAAAGCTTGGGACGGGGCAGAACATCTTCTTACACTGATAATGTGTTGTTGTATCGTCAGGGCAGATACAGGGAGAGTGTTGATGGAGAACATCAGAGCTTGATGATGATGATGATGATGATGATGATGATGATGATGATGCGTTCGTCCGATGATTTGAGGTATTCTAACGGATACGAACCGTAGACTTCCTCCTCGTCATCCGCCCTTAAAAGGACGTTAAGTGGACGTAGTTACGTTGTGTTGAAGTTTGCAGTGTAACACTGTGATATCTGCGCCTTTCGGCCCAACACATCCGATTTCAGCCGACGCATTTTTTGTGTACCGGGTTCGTCTTCCCACTTCGATCCCTGCTCGCTTGGCCAGACTAGACAGGTTAGTCTGTTTCTAGAGGCACCACGAAGAGGTGTAGCAGGGTCTGGATGGTTCTGGTTCACCGATCCTGGCGCAAGCCATCAGTTATGAGTCACTGACGACTTCCAGCTCTGGTGCTGGGTGGGGCGCGCCTTCGCCTCCAGAGCTTGATATTAAACTGCTGGTGTGTGGACGCAGCAGCACCTGTCAACCAAATGAAGGCTGTATTTTAATAATGGTACAGTCTAGATATCAACACCAGAGAATGAGTTTATTTTCAAAGGTTGATGAGACTACTCATTCAGTGAAAAATAATGTTGTTTGATCGGAGCCTTACTTTCATCAAACATGTAGATCAGGTGGTACTGAATCATAGAATAGAACTTCTGCAATGAGGATATGGTAGTAGCACATATTTAGTAGCATCATCTTGTTCTCTTATACCAGGGGCTAGTCCTGTCTGTGACTGAGTATTTAATGGCGATCATGACTCTCGGCAACCCGCAAATGACAGAGAAAATATACACAATGAGACAATACACATCATCTGTGGGTACACAGATGATACCGAGTGTATGGCGCTGCGTTACTTCCTCAGTTGTCCCACCATCGTAGACAAAATAAGACTTTGTCCAACACGGACATCTCTTCTAATCTGTGCAATCCAACATTATCCGCTGTACCGTGAATTTATGGGCACAAAAGGCAGCAAGTTAAAAAGATGGTAAAACATGGATGACGCAGGCTGTTGAGATTGTTCAGCAGTTGTGTTCAGTCGAAGACATAGAACGCGGGGAAGAATGGGCGTCAGTGTGCAGGAAGTTCGTTCTCGTCGTCATCTCACAGGACAGAGAATGTCAACAACAAAACATCTTGGTCTTTGAGACAGAATTGCTGACCTAGATTTTTCAGAACTCCACTGAGTGTGACGTAATCGTTTATACAGATGGGTCTGTTATTCTTTACGTAAGGAGCTTTTGCTTCTCAAGGCTTCTGTTGTGGGAAAACTGAGAAGGAATAAATGGAATGTTGAATAGAAGTAGTTTGAGTATAGAAGTTATGGTTGTCGCTAAAGCACTAGCATGGTTTCTGTCATAGAATTATACACATCCGTGTTTTCTCAGTGACTCAATAAGTATGCTCAGAAAGATCGTTAAACACGGGGCTAGGCGGCATTAGTTGGGTGAGGTCTGAAAAAACGTTTTCTTCATTTTCGTATCATAAAAGGCGGGTGCAATGGTTAACAAGCTTGCTGATAGGGCTGCTAGCTAGAGTCGTGTAGAGAGGGTGCTGACAGGGCTGCTAGCTAGAGCCATGTAGAGAGGGTGCTGATAGGGCTGCTAGCTAGAGTCATGTAGAGAGGGTGCTGATAGGGCTGCTAGCTAGAGTCATGTAGAGAGGGTTGCTGATAGGGCTGCTAGCTAGAGCCATGTAGAGAGGGTGCTGACAGGGCTGCTAGCTAGAGCCATGTAGAGAGGGTGCTGACAGGGCTGCTAGCTAGAGCCATGTAGAGAGGGTGCTGATAGGGCTGCTAGCTAGAGTCGTGTAGAGAGGGTTGCTGATAGGGCTGCTAGCTAGAGCCATGTAGAGAGGGTGCTGACAGGGCTGCTAGCTAGAGCCATGTAGAGAGGGTGCTGATAGGGCTGCTAGCTAGAGTCGTGTAGAGAGGGTTGCTGACAGGGCTGCTAGTTAGAGTCATGTAGAGAGGGTGCTGACAGGGCTGCTAGTTAGAGACATGTAGAGAGGGTGCTGACAGGGCTGCTAGCTAGAGTCGTGTAGAGAGGGTGCTGATAGGGCTGCTAGTTAGAGTCGTGTAGAGAGGGTTGCTGATAGAGCTACTAGCTAGAGTCGTGTAGAG
The DNA here is from genome assembly GCA_032433765.1 of Megaustenia siamemsis. Classification (NCBI taxonomy): domain Eukaryota; kingdom Metazoa; phylum Mollusca; class Gastropoda; order Stylommatophora; family Ariophantidae; genus Megaustenia; species Megaustenia siamemsis. The sequence goes on from JAVIAB010000159.1 coordinate 57,279,773, forward strand.
AGGGTTGCTGATAGGGCTGCTAGCTAGAGCCATGTAGAGAGGGTTGCTGATAGGGCTGCTAGCTAGAGTCGTGTAGAGAGGGTTGCTGATAGAGCTACTAGCTAGAGTCGTGTAGAGAGGGTTGCTGATAGGGCTGCTAGCTAGAGTCATGTAGAGAGGGTTGCTGATAGGGCTGCTAGTTAGAGTCATGTAGAGAGGGTTGCTGATAGGGCTGCTAGCTAGAGTCATGTAGAGAGGGTTGCTGACAGGGCTGCTACCTAGAGTCGTGTAGAGAGGGTTGCTGATAGGGCTGCTAGCTAGAGTCATGTAGAGAGGGTTGGTGATAGGGCTGCTAGCTAGAGTCGTGTAGAGAGGGTTGGTGATAGGGCTGCTAGTTAGAGTCGTGTAGAGAGGGTTGCTGATAGGGCTGCTACCTAGAGTCGTGTAGAGAGGGTTGCTGATAGGGCTGCTAGTTAGAGTCGTGTAGAGAGGGTTGCTGATAGGGCTGCTACCTAGAGTCGTGTAGAGAGGGTTGGTGATAGGGCTGCTAGTTAGAGTCGTGTAGAGAGGGTTGCTGATAGGGCTGCTACCTAGAGTCGTGTAGAGAGGGTTGGTGATAGGGCTGCTAGCTAGAGTCGTGTAGAGAGGGTTGGTGATAGGGCTGCTAGTTAGAGTCGTGTAGAGAGGGTTGGTGATAGGGCTGCTAGTTAGAGTCGTGTAGAGAGGGTTGGTGATAGGGCTGCTAGCTAGAGTCGTGTAGAGAGGGTTGGTGATAGGGCTGCTAGCTAGAGTCGTGTAGAGAGGGTTGGTGATAGGGCTGCTAGCTAGAGTCATGTAGAGAGGGTTGGTGATAGGGCTGCTAGCTAGAGTCGTGTAGAGAGGGTTGCTGACAGGGCTGCTAGTTAGAGTCATGTAGAGAGGGTTGCTGACAGGACTGCTAGGTAGAGTCGTATAGAAAGGGTGCTGATAGAGCTGCTAGCTAGATGCATGTAGAGAGGGTGCAGACAGGGCTGCTTGTTTGGCTCATGTAGAAGGGTGCTGACAGGGCTGCTAGTTTGGCTCATGTAGAAGGGTGCTGACAGGGTTGCTTGTTTGGCTCATGTAGAAGGGTGCTGATAGGGCTGCTTGTTTGGCTCATGTAGAACGGTGCTGACAGGGCTGCTAGTTTGGCTCATGTAGAAGGGTGCTGACAGGGATGCTTGTTTGGCTCATGTAGAAGGGTGCTGTCAGGGCTGCTAGTTCGGCTCATGTAGAAGGGTGCTGACAGGGCTGCTTGTTTGGCTCATGTAGTAGGGTGCTGATAGGGCTGTAAGTTTGGCTCATGTAGAAAGGTGCTGATAGGGCTGCTTCTTTGGCTCATGTAGAGAGCGTGCTGACAGAGCTGCTTGTTTGGCTCATGTAGAGAGCGTGCTGACAGGGCTGCTTGTTTGGCTCATGTAGTAGGGTGCTGACAGGGCTGTTAGTTTGGCTCATGTAGAGAGGTTTGATGACAGGGCTGCTTGTTTGGCTCATGTAGAGAGGGTTTCTGACAGGGCTGCTAGTTTAGCTCATGTAGAGAGGGTTGTTGACAGGACTGCTAGTTTAGCTCATGTAGAGATGATTGCTGACAGAGCTGCTAGTTAGAGTCATGTAGAGAAGGTTGCTGACAGAGCTGCTAGTTAGAGTCATGTAGAGAGGGTTGCTTACAGAGCTGTAGGTTTGTCTCATGTAGAGAGGGCTGCTGACAGAGCTGCTAGTTTGGCTCATGTAGAGAGGGTTGCTTACATAGCTGCTAGTTAGAGTCATGTAGAGAGGGTTGCTGACAGGGCTTCTAGTTAGAGTCATGTAGAGAGGGTTGCTGACAGGGCTTCTAGTTAGAGTCATGTAGAGAGGGTTGCTGACAGGGCTTCTAGTTAGAGTCGTGTAGAGAGGGTTGCTGACAGGGCTGCTAGTTAGAGTCATGTAGAGAGGGTTGCTGACAGGGCTGCTAGTTAGAGTCATGTAGAGAGGGTTGCTGATAGGGCTGCTAGTTAGAGTCATGTAGACAGGGCTGCTATCTAGAGTCATGTAGAGAGGGTTGCTGACAGGGCTTCTAGTTAGAGTCATGTAGAGAGGGTTGCTGACAGGGCTGCTATCTAGAGTCATGTAGAGAGGGTTGCTGATAGGGCTTCTAGTTAGAGTCATGTAGAGAGGGTTGCTGATAGGGCTGCTAGTTAGAGTCATGTAGAGTGCGTTGCTTACAGAGCTGTAGGTTTGTCTCATGTAGAGAGGGTTGCTGACAGAGCTGCTATTTAGAGTCATGTAGAGCGGGTTGCTCAAAGTACTGCTAGTTAGAATCACACAGATCATCACTAAATCAAAATATCTTTTACGGTTTTATTTTTCCCCTGAAAGCTCATGAAGATCAAAACTACAAGACGATTATTTCTTGCGTGTCATCACAGATCATCACAGATCATCACAATTACTAGATGATTTATTCTTGCAAGTCATCATAGATCATCACAATTACTAGACGATTTATTCTTGCATGTCATCACAGATCATCATAATTACTAGACGATTTATTCTTGCAAGTCATCATAGATCATCACAAGTACAAGATGATTTCTTCTTGCATGTCATCACAGATCATCAAAATTACAAGACGCTTTCTTCTTTCATGTCATCACAGATCATCATAATTACAAGACGGTTAATCTTCTTACATGTCTTCAATGGTCTTCACAATTATAATACGATTTCTTCTTGCATGTCATCACATATCGTTACAAATACAAGAAGATTTCTTCATGTATATCATCACAGATCATCATAACTACAAGACGATTCCTTCTTGCATGTCATCACAGATCATCATACCTACAAGACTATTCCTTCTTGCATGTCATCACAGATCATCATAACTTCAAGACGATTCCTTCTTGCATGTCATCACAGATCATCATACCTACAAGACGATTCCTTCTTGCATGACATCACAGATCATCATACCTACAAGGCGATTCCTTCTTGCATGCAATCACAGTTTATCACAACTACAAGACGATTCCTTCTTGCATGTCATCACAGATCGTCACAAATACAAGACGATTCCTTCTTGCATGTCATCACAGATCATCACAGCTTCCAGACGAACTCTTCGTGCATGTCATCACAGATCATCACAATTACCAGACGAACTCTTCTTGTATGTCATCACAGATCATCTTAATTGCAAGACGATTCCTTCTTGCATGTCATCATAGATCATCACAACTACCAGACGAACTCTTCTTGCATGTCATCACAGATCATCACAATTACAAGACGATTCCTTCTTGCATGTCATCACATACCATCACAACAAACAGGCTAACCCTTCTTGCATGTCATCACAGATTATCAAAATTACAAGATGACTTCTTCTTGTATTTCATCACGTATTTAACTTTTAATTTATCACACATCGTGACAGCTCCAAAACGTGTTCCCCTTGCCTATCGTCACAGATCATTCAAGTTGCATGAAATACCTCTCCTGTTTTCGACACAGGCAGTCAAAGGATCAAGAAACCCTTTTTTTCCTTGTCTTTCTGAACAGATTTCAAACGTGTTAGAACAATTCGTGATATCGCTCATTGGATCGACTAAATTTAATTAACTTTTGCTTCTTGTATTTAACTCTGAATAATAATAACAAAATAATAATAATAATAATAATGATCATAATGATAATATTACTAATAATAAAGTAAGTCAATTAATGTCCTCAATGACTTTTGTCGCAAATTAACATATAATGGACTTGTCTTAAAATGACTGAATGACAAATCTGCTAAAATCATCTTTTCGTTTTCGTTAAAGACCGTCAATGCTCTAACAAATCGCATTTTGATATTTCCTGACCCGTAGCAAGAGGTTGAAATATCATCTTGTGTTGTCTGTACACATCGTCAGGGCTGTAAAGAAAACACAAAACATTACGTCACCTCTCTCGCCACAAACTGCCAACGCTATTTATGTATAAACAATAAAATGTCTTTCTTGTCTTTAGCTAACGGTCTTCAGTATGTCATAAGTATGTGTTTTTTGTTTCTTTTGTCACGGGTTGTATAAGTTGTAAGAAATCATCTTTTGTCACGGGTTGTATAAGTTGTAAGAAATCATCTTTTGTCACGGGTTGTATAAGTTGTAAGAAATCATGTTTTTTCACGGGTTGTATAAGTTGTAAGAAATCATCTTTTGTCACGGGTTGTATAAGTTGTAAGAAATCATCTTTTGTCACGGGTTGTATAAGTTGTAAGAAATCATCTTTTGTCACGGGTTGTATAAGTTGTAAGAAATCATGTTTTGTCACGGGTTGTATAAGTTGTAAGAAATCATGTTTTGTAGGTTTTGTAAAACAACACAGATCATCAATGCTTTAACGATCTTGTACATATTTCAACATTTGGGATGCCAGAAAGGAGTGCTACGTGGGGAGAGGAAAAACAAATCAACACAGAACTGGAGTCGCCTCTCTTCACACAAAGAATGAAATGCTGGGGAGGGGAGATATGATCACATATGGTCATGCCCGATGTGCAATGAAGATGATCTGTAGACTAAACTAAACTAAACTAATCTAAACTAAACTAAACTAAACTAAACTAAACTAAACTAAACTAAACTAAACTAAACTAAACTAAACTACCAATCTTGTTATTTATCAAGGACCGTTAAAGTTGAAATAAATCCTGTATTTTCTATCATTTACCATGTGCCATCAAACGTTTCAGAAATCTTGTTAATCTTATACCGGAATGTCAAGTCTGTAAGAAAGCAAACCCACACAGCAAAAAAAGACGGCAAATACAGAACTGGAGTCGCCTCTCTTCACACACTGAGGGAAATACTGGGGAGCAGAGCTATGATCACATATGGTCATGCACGATGTGCAATGAAGATGATCTGTAGACTAAACTAAACTAAACTAAACCAAACTAAACTAAACTAACAATCTTGTTATTTATTAAGGACCGTTAAAGTTGGAAGAAATCCTGTATTTTCTATCATTTACCATGTGCCATCAAACGTTTCAGAAATCTTGTTCTTCTTATACCGGAATGTCAAGTCTGTAAGAAAGCAAACCCACACAGCAAATAATGTAAACAAATATAGTCTCTCCATCTCGGATCTTCAAATCGCTATGATAGTTTCTTCTCTTGTCATTTCTCCCTCACTATCACTGAAGCAAAGAATATTTGCATGAGCGTGTAATTTATTATTTCTGATTGTTTTTCCCCCTTTTACATTGTATTTCGTATTCAGCTTTGTTTCTCTTACCTTCACTTCGTTTCCTGTCTTTTTCTACTTCTTCTTCTCTTGTTCAACAATCTACATGTGCTGTACAAATGTACCGACATGACCAACAAAGAGCCTTACTAGGAGCTAAACATCTACTCCGGTTCCTCAAACTTTTCCCTGCAGCTTGATTCTGTGAACCAAACTTTCTTTGTTGAGGACTTTGATGACTTGTAGTACATGCTCTAGAGTCTGATTTAATTTGACCACTACGATTTTAGTGCCGGCAGTGTCCGTGGGGCCCATTTTGTGAAAGTGTTCTCCCATACATCAGCGTCTTATCTAGGTCCCATGATCTTGGACATTCCTTGTTGTTTTGTTTTAGTTTGTGTTTCAGTTCAGCTTTACTCTTCTATGTTTATTGCGTCTTGTAAGAGTTGTTATTTATTTGCCGTTCGATTGACAACTATGGGAACGAACATCATTGTCTAAATACGTCTTGAGGCGTGGAGAGAATGGTTAACTTTGTTTCATTTGACCAGTACATTTACGTTCTCTTAGTAGACAACATGGAACCAGTGATACAAACTGTGGATTAAAATGTAGGATACCTTTCATTGGATGGCTCATATTCGTAAAATGGGCAGAGAATTGGTGTTGGATATCAGAACGTTAACAGTGAAGCGCCAGCCAATGATGATGTCGAGTCGATGCAGAAATGAAGAAGGAATAGCGAATCATATGAAACTTGATGATTGTGTCTGTAAATAGAAAATACAGTTTAGTAAGTAATACAAGTAAAGGGAGTGTATAGAAAATTAAAACAAAAATGAACGCAAACTGTCTTGGTACATCTCCTGTAAGGTTACGATAATACCAAAGATTAACTACCGCTGAATACTGCAGTGTTGGTCTTCTTGGGAGTACATATTGTGGGGAAGTGCTGCTAAGTACCTTTCTTTGTAATTCTGCCTGGCCAGAGACATGCAATTTCTTTAATTTAGAGAAATGAAACCATGTTTGATGATAAGTGGGTAAGTAAAAAGTTGGCCCAAAGTTGACAGTGGAAATGACCCAGACTGTGGAAGTGAAACAAACAGAGCAAATGATACAAGCTGAGGAAATTAAACACGCTAAAAAAGTGACGGAAACTGATTAAGTGCCACAAACTAAAGAAGTGTCAGAAACTAAGGAAATGGCGCAAACTAAGGAAATGACACAAAATAAGTAAGTGATACACGCTGAGGAAGTGACACAAACTAACGAAGTGACACACACTAAGGAAGTGACACAAACAAAGGAAGAGACACAAACTAAGTAAGTGATACAAATTGAGTAAGTGCCACAATCTAAGTAAGTGATACAAACTGAGGAAGTGACACAAACTAAGGAAGTTACACGAACTAAGGAAGTTACACAAACTAAGGAAGTTACACAAACTAAGGAAGTTACACAAACTAAGGAAGTTACATAAACTAAGGAAGTTACACAAACTAAGGAAGTTACACAAACTAAGGAAGTTACACAAACTAAGGAAGTTACACAAACTAAAGAAGTTACACAAACTAAGTAAGTGACACAGACTGAGGAAGTTACACAAACTAAGGAAGTTACACAAACTAAGTAAGTAAGTTACACAAACTAAGGAAGTTACACAAACTAAGGAAGTGACACAAACTAAGGAAGTTACACAAACTAAGGAAGTTACACAAACTATGGAAGTTATACAAACTAAGTAAGTTACACAAACTAAGGAAGTTACACAAACTAAGTAAGTGACACAGACTGAGGAAGTTACACAAACTAAGGAAGTTACACAAACTAAGGAAGTTACACAAACTAAGTAAGTGACACAGACTGAGGAAGTTACACAAACTAAGGAAGTTACACAAACTAAGGAAGTTACACAAACTATGGAAGTGACACAAACTAAGTAAGTGATACAAATTAAGAGAGTGGTACAAACTGAGGAAGTGACACAAGCTAAGAAAGTGACACAATCTTAGTAAGTGTCACAAACTAAGTGAGTGACACAAACTAAGTGAGAGACACAGACTAAGGAAGTGACACAAACTGAGTGTCACAAACTAAGGAAGTGACACAAAATAAGTGAGTGATACAAACTAAGAAAGTGACACAAACAGAGTAAGTGACACAAACTAAGGAAGTGACACAAATTTAGAAAGGGACACAAAACAAACTAAGGAAGTGACACAAACTAAGAAAGTGACACAAACTAAGAAAAGGACACAAGCAGAGTAAGTGACACAAACTAAGGAAGTGACACAGATTAAGAAATGGAAACAAACTAAGGAAGTGACACAAACTGAGTAAGTGATACAAATTAGGAAAGGGACATAAACTAAGAAAGTGACATAAACTAAGTAAGTGACACAATCTTTGGAAGTAACACAAACTAAGGAAGTGATACAAATTAAGAAATTAACACAAACTAAGGAAGTGACACAAAATAAAAAAGTAACACAAATTGAGTAAGTGACATAATATTAGGAAGTGACATAAAATAAGGAAGTGACACAAACTGAATTTGTGACACAATATTAAGAAGTGACACAAAATAAGGAAGTGACACAAACTGAGTAAGTGACACAATATTAGGAAGTGACACAAACTGAGTAAGTGACACAATATTAGGAAGTGACACAAAATAAGGAAGTGACACAAACTGAGTAAGTGACACACTATTAAGAAGTGACACAAAATAAGGAAGTGACACAAACTAAAAATGTGACACAAACAATGGAAGTGTCATAAACTGAGTAAGTGACACAAATTGAGGAAGAGACACAAATTGATGAAGTGACACAAACTGAGGAAGTGACACAAACTGAGGATGGGACACAAACTGAGGAAGAGACACAGACTGACGAAATGACAAAAACTGAGGAAGTGACACAAACTGACGAAGTGACACAAACTGAGGAAGTGACACAAACTGAGGAATAGGCACAAACTGAGGAATTGACACAAATTAAGGTAGTGACACAAACTAAGAAAGTGACACAATCTGAGTGTCACAAACTAAGTGAGTGACACAAACTAAGGAAGTGACACAAACTAAGTGAGTGACACAGACTAAGGAAGTGAAACAAACTGAGTGTCACAAAATAAGGAAGTGACTCAAAATAAGTGAGTAATACAAACAAAGAAAGTGACACAAACAGAGTAAGTGACACAAACTAAGGAAGTGACACAAATTAAGAAAGGGACACAAACTAAGGAAGTGACACAAATTAAGAAAGTGACACAAACTAAGAAAAGGACACAAACAGAGTAAGTGACACAAACTAAGGAAGTGACACAAATTAAGAAATGGAAACAAACTAATGAAATGACGCAAACTGAGTAAGTGATATAAATTAAGAAAGGGACATAAACTAAGAAAGTGACATAAACTAAGTAAGTGACACAATCTTTGGAAGTGATACAAATTAAGAAATTAACACAAACTGAAGATGGGACACAAATTGAGGAAGAGACAGTCTGACGAAATGACAAATACTGACGAAGCAACACAAACTGTCGAAGTGACACAAACTGACGAAGTGACTCAAACTGAGGAAGTGACACAAACTGACGACGTGAATCATACCGAGGATGCGACACAAACTGAGAATGAGACACAAACTGAGGAAGTGGCACAAACTGAGGAATAGACACAAACTGAGGAAGTGACACAAACTGAGGAAGTGACACAATTTGAGGAATTGACACAAACTGAGGAAATGACAAAAACTGAGGAAGTGACACAAACTGAGGAAGTGGCAAAAACTGAGGAAGTGACACAAACTGAGGAAGTGGCAAAAACTGACGAAGTGACACAAACTGTCGAAGTGACACAAACTGACTAAGTGACACAAACTGAGGAAATGAAACAAACTGAGTAGGTCATGAAAACTGAGACAGTGGCACAAACTGAAGAAGTGACACAAACTGAAGGAGTGACACAAACTGAGTAAGTCATTGAAACTTAGGAAGTGACACAAACTGAGGAAGTTAGCCAAATTTAAGAAGGAATTAATTATTTCTAACATCGAGGTAAAGAAACGAAAAGCGCCATAATGGTCAACTTGAAAGTGTAGAACGACGGAGATTGAATAGCATTAATATACGAGATTGGTGGATGAACAATTTAGATGTTAAAACAAGATTAGAGATTGTTATGAGGACAACTGATAATTTAAATAGGCCAGGCAATCAAGCCTCTACATGTAGATGATACACTTTAATGAGAGAACCTAGAGTGGGCTATAGGGAAATTACAAGTTAAAAGTAAGGCCCTTAAGCACAATGTGAATTCCAATGTCCGTGATATAACAGTCACTTACCTCTAGTTAAACCAGGAAAATCTGCACCGACGTGTTTGTTCCTTAATAATAATAACGTTAACGAATACAAGTGAGACATGAATGTCCATAGAGAGGAGATAACAAACTAATGTGACAATATATTTGGGAGGGAAATGTTATCGCATCTTTTCTTTCCAAGGCTATGTGTATTAACAAAACTAGCAGCGGTTTATCGGTGTGGAATGTCATGACATACTAACAGCGGTTGATGGTTTTGTTTGTGTTAAATCAGAGACTGGTCCTACAGTCCATAGAGTAAGCCACGCGCATTCACACATTTAGTGGGACTCATTTTGATATAATCGAAATGGTACAAAATGAAGGCATGCCATTTTTTTATGTGATGCACGAGCGATATATCATAAGTGACAATTCATTTTCTACTCGATTTTCTCACTTTTGAGGACAGGATTAAGATATGAAGATCATACCTGAAGAGAAGTTCTGACCAGGAACGTCTGCTATGGGAGAAGCTGACTTAATGTAAGGAGAACAGATCATGGATCGGTAAGTCAAAGACAGGCCTGGCTGAGAGTACCGTTAAATTGCTGTACGGACTGTCTAACATTAACCATGTCCGGAACATGCCCTCGTGTTCTCAGGTCTACTACCTGTTCTGTTATCGCCACACTAGACCGAGCACGCTGAGAACAGAACCAGGCTGTGATTAAGGCAGCAGTCAATGTCCTTTTTTATATGTGGACATTGACACGCTTTGATCGTAATGTTGATTATATTGCGTGTCATCAATGTAGGGTTTGGGCAGTTGTTGCACGCTCCATTGACAGAACGATGTATTCAGGTAATGGCGAAAGCACAATAACAAGTAGTTTGACAATAATATAATCATCAATGAAAGTAATATATTGTTCTATTCGGATCCCATGATTACAGTCATGTCTGCGTGCTGAATAATTCAATGATCGTGTTCCTTTAAGTTCACACAAGCTCCAGACGCAAGCAATCGCTGGAGTCAATGAAACGATCAAAGAACTGCAACTGTAATTAATTTAGTGACCGTCTCGGGTCACACTGATGTTGGATGCAAAGAATGAGCAGATAGTTTGATGACTTTGCCGAGAATAGTAGATGTAAGTCAATGAAACGGTCAAAGAACTGCAACTGTAATTAATTTATTGACCGTCTCGGGTCACACTGATGTTGGAGGCAAAGAATGAGCAGATAGTTTGATGATTTTGCCGAGAATAGTAGATGTAAGTCAATGAAACGGTCAAAGAACTGCAACTGTAATTAATTTAGTGACCGTCTCGGGTCACACTGATGTTGGAGGCAAAGAATGAGCAGATAGTTTGATGACTTCGGCGAGAATAGAGGATGTAAATCAATGAACAGGTTATCCTTAATAACCGCAGGGACATATGTAGAATGTAGATCTGAGCAGAAAAAAATGAAACTTCTTTGCTCTCTAATGTATGAAAGCTAAGGGTAAAGAAAGGTATTTCTAGGGCAGAACAGTATTCTGGTAGCGTGAAAGGAATTGGTAACCAAGACATAAGTAGTACAGTTAGTCTCTACGCGCTGATGAACATATTTAGGAGAAGATTATAGTATCTGTGGACATGTCTGAATTACTATGGTGACAGTTCTACAATAGCATAATAAAGCAAAACATCTACAGTGAGTAGACTTGTGACAAGATGGCGGGGAAGTTTGCTTGCCAAATACGTTTCTATATTTGTATTTTGTTGGAAAGTAAATGCTGAATGATTCTTCTATCTGACTGGGGATTGGGTGTGTGTGTGGCCTTTTTGGTATATCGGAGAAACAAATTATAGCTAATGCTACACCGCTACCTCTTTTAGGTGCACTATCTCTTTGAAGACTTCGTGACTAGTGTAGTTTCTGCAAGAACGGCCATTACAGTGGCCAGAAGCCAAGTATGGCAGAAAGCCATAAATAACATCGCGTGAAAGGTCATCAATGTGAAGGCCACATAAAGGCCAATAACTGATCCCCTGCGGAAGTTCCTGTTCGAACACAGACTAAGGCAACAATGATCTACAGAAAATGTGATCATTTAGAGCCAGGAAACACAAACAGATTATCTGCTATTGAATGAGGCGTTCTGAGTATCAAGATCAACCAGGCAAGTCAGAAGTGTGGACCAAATTGTCGCGAGAATAACAAGCGAACATCTACGAGATACAGTAAATGCTACACATCAGGCTCCAGCTCAATTTGTAGCTTCTCATTTGAGACTTGGCTAAACAGAGATAACACCAATTTCCTAGAAACAAGCACCCAATTAATCAGAAACAACCAGGGACTATATAAAGTACGGAAACACAATAATGCGTCTGATTTTCCAGCGAGAAACATGCACAAACAATAGAACTCAATATATTTTAAGAACATACAATTGGCTTATCCAGACAACCCGTATCACAAATGTACATTGACTCATTCTCAGGGGTATGAAGTTTTCAGTCAAGACAAAGAGGCGGGCCAACGAGATGAGTGCTAAACGCTATCAGAAACGAGATGAGTGCTAAACGCTATCAGAAACGAGATGAGTGCTAAACGCTATCAGAAACGAGATGAGTGCTAAACGCTATCAGAAACGAGATCACAGCCTCGGAATCTCATAGAGCGTAAGTGCCTGACGTTGAATAAATCATCACTAGTCCGAATACCATAAACAAAGAATTCGTCATAGATTCAAAATCCACCCACTACCCAACAAAGATATGCATTTGAAATCATCCATCCAACAATAACAAACTGGATTTAGAATTAAACAGCCACTTCCCGAGTTGGACTAACCAGACACTGGGAGGCCAAGAAAGTATCACAGATGATGGACTTGTCACTCTCAACAAACACGAAAACGACCAGGTATTGGCGTATCTCAAGCAACCCTCATCTTGCTACATAAAACATAGACACGATTCAAAATCGAAACCGTTTCCAACGAGGAAAACGTTATTTAAGACGCATGGTCATCACTTTGACATTGCCAAAGATCGTACATGAAATTAACCCCCATCCTAGCTGTGACTATATGAACGTTGATCAGAACCACATTAATTCATAAATTAACTGTTATCATAAGTATATCAGACTAGCAAACACTGCACCATAATTTTAAAAACAAAATCACATCTCTAAAGTGTTCATTCTCAATGCAGTACCACGATGAATCGTACCTAGGGTCAGAGGGAAGGTTCTTTGGACGTCCAACCTCAAAGAACTTCCAACTAAGCACAGCCACCGCAGGGAAACAAGGAACAAAACATGCACAGGAAATCAACGACAGCCTCCACTAGGGAGAGAAACAAAGTATAAGAAAAAGTTGGCATGAAGCAATTAAACAAAACTCAACACCAAGAATGGCAAACAAAAATATTTAACTTCACCCCCAAGCCGGACAACAGGGATAGAACAGCGACAGTGTTAGTCTCAAACGCCAACTTCGACAAGGCAACAGTGGACCAACCTGTCAAAACCTACCAGGAATCAAGAAATGTACCTTACTTTAAACAAGAATTTAAGAAGAACCATACATACTTTTTTTCAAAAACAATCAATGACAAGATTAATTGTAGAGTCCGCGGTTGCAATTTTCAGTCTACAGGAGTTGAATGAAGCAATGCCTCAAGCACTATGTTGTTATCACTAAAACTTTTCTCCTCAAAACGCCAATACTCAGGACAGGTTGCATCAACATACAATGATGTCCACACACATCCCTCGGCCATCTAAAGATATACTAAAGCCTGCGGGTTGAGAGGGGATTCATGGGAATCGACCAACTCGCGTGGGAGCCGCGATAGCTCAGTGTTTAATAAACTGGACTACAAAGGACAAGGACTAGGGTTTGATCCCAACCGACGGCTTCCGGGTTTACCCAGCTTTAAATAGGTACCTGATTTTTTCTGGGAGAATAAACGGGCGTAATACCGACCATATTACCCCAAAAATCATGTGCTGAAGGTCTGTAACATTTATTGTCACTAACACCATACACGCCACTTGGCATGATGGGACACTTTACTTTTACCAACTCGCGTGACGTTCTCATCTTTGTGAACATAGATATTTGTGAGTAGAGTGAAGTGAGCCGTCTTTCCCTTCTATACTATATATAGGTCACGCTAGATGATGGGTTTCCCTGTTTTATTTTCTGCCCTCGGGCTTTACTAAATCTATATTTGGCTGTGTTCAGCCTTTCTTTAAACAAGGAAAGGACAAAAACGTTTCCTTAAATTAGACAACGATCTTCTTCAGTGGCTTAAGAAAACTGACGAAGAAGAGGACAAGATGAGAATTATCTGGGACTTGGAAACCAAGCCTATTCTCACGTCAGAATACAGATACATTGGGAGTATAGATGACCTGCTGACCTTTCTCAGATATGATTTCAGAAACACTGTTCTCTTTGAGATCAGCGAAACATTAATTAATATTAAGTAGTAGTTAGTATTAAATATGTGCATGTCTGTGTTAGTCACCTCTAGTGACTCGGGCAGATGGTGCTCGTAAACCTGGGAGGGCAGAACATCTAAGGCAGAATCCCCCTACAGAAAAGATCACCTGCTGTCTTGCAGGAAGATTGGGAACAATCAAAGGCTAGGGAAAGCAAACCTGAATAAAATGCTGGCTGAAATCGGATGCACTGGGCCACTGGCGCAGAACACAGTGCAACGTTTTTAACGGGTGTTTAATGAGAGTGGATCTGGCAGACTCTAATTGTGATGTTCTGTTTGTAACACACCTAACCTGACAGCTGAGTTCATGTGAGGAGCTGGAATCCTACTCTGATTGGGTCCTGATCGCAGAGAGAGAGAGAGAGAGAGAGAGAGAGAGAGTGAGAGAGAGAGAGTATTAAATATATTGTGGGATCCGCGAGTACAGATGAGAGAAGATGTAAAATAAACATAAAATGGTATCTAGCAACTAAGTTTGTAGATAAACAAGACAAACAACGATGTTTGGGAAAAAGTCTTCATCAGGTACAAAACAAAATTACAAAAAAAAAGAAAAGGCACATGTGCCTTGTTTCACTACTTACTTAGTTGCTAGATATAATTGTATGTTTATTTTACAATCTTTTCTTTGATCTCCTCCATGCCTAAGATACTGAATTGAAGCAAGAGCTGATTCTGAATATAGTTTAAGGAAAAGTTACACAAAACATGTTCTACTTGATCAATGGTTACTTATTCCAAAGAACAATCAGAGTGGGCGAAACAATCATCGTAACAAGTGAGTCACACTGTTAAAAGGGGTCCCTCAGAGACGTGTTTTATCAACGGCACTCTTCCTAATATACATCAAAGACATTAAACGAAGACATAAACATGTTTCAACAGCCTACAGGCAAAGGACATTGTAATAGGGACAGTCATGTAAAACGTCACCATAGCCTCGTGTCTGCCCTCCAAAATAGTGGAGACGGTAGAAAACTGAACTTATACATGTCTACAGATGAACAATAGAGCTACAGTTGTAACACACTAACCACACAACAATAACATGTCTATAAAATGCAGATCCCTGTTTTACCCCAAACAGATACACCGATATTTCTAAGAGTCACTCTTGACTCTAGACTCACCTGGAATCAAAATAGTGAAAGGGTCCTATACAAAGGTCATCAAAACACTGGCCTGGCTGAAAGAATTTGCAGCAATATCATGGGATGGAAATTTAATAAAATGTAAAAAAAAAAAAACAAGAAAAGAACGCCATATATCAAGTCTGCACCCGAGAAGTCAGACCAGTCATGGAGTATGTCTCAAGTCATGGCAGCAGGAGCCAAGTCAATTCTGATACAATTTAACGAAGTCCAACACATGAGGCTCACAACAAACCTAGAACAATGAAAAATAAATACAAAACAAATAAATCTATCTAACAGATCACACAAAGCCTTAACGATTCTAAGATATAACAAAGCACAAGCTTCCAAGGAAGTGCCCAAATCATCTATCAAAGGAAACCTTCAGAAAACATAGACGTGTATTAGAACAAAGCAAGGAGCTGCGTAAAGACCGCACACACGAGCCATGGACCACAGAGAGGTCAAATAAGGAGCTGCGTAAAGACCGCACACACGAGCCATGGACCACAGAGAGGTCAAATAAGGAGCTGCGTAAAGACCGCACACACGAGCCATGGACCACAGAGAGGTCAAATAAGGAGCTACGTAAAGACCGCACACACGAGCCATGGACCACAGAGAGGTCAAATAAGGAGCTGCGTAAAGACCGCACACACGAGCCATGGACCACAGAGAGGTCAAATAAGGAGCTGCGTAAAGACCGCACACACGAGCCATGGACCACAGAGAGGTCAAATAAGGAGCTGCGTAAAGACCGCACACACGAGCCATGGACCACAGAGAGATCAAATAAAGAGCTGCGTAAAGACCGCACACACGAGCCATGGACCACAGAGAGATCAAACATGGAGCTGTGTAAAGACCGCACACACGAGCCATGGACCACAGAGAGATCAAACAAGGAGCTGCGTAAAGACCGCACACACGAGCCATGGACCACAGAGAGGTCAAATAAGGAGCTGCGTAAAGACCGCACACACGAGCCATGGACCACAGAGAGGTCAAATAAGGAGCTGCGTAAAGACCGCATACACGAGCCATGGACCACAGAGAGGTCAAATAAGGAGCTGCGTAAAGACCGCACACACGAGCCATGGACCACAGAGAGGTCAAATAAGGAGCTGCGTAAAGACCGCACACACGAGCCATGGACCACAGAGAGATCAAATAAAGAGCTGCGTAAAGACCGCACACACGAGCCATGGACCACAGAGAGATCAAACATGGAGCTGCGTAAAGACCGCACACACGAGCCATGGACCACAGAGAGATCAAACAAGGAGCTGCGTAAAGACCGCACACACGAGCCATGGACCACAGAGAGGTCAAATAAGGAGCAAACCGAAATGTTCTAAAAATGGTTTCGCAAACTGAACACCCCGAGACTAAAATGAGAATCATCCACTGGAAAAATTACCCATAGACATCTGGGTACAGATATTCACAGATAGCTTCGTTATTCTAGAAGAAAAGGAAGGAGATGCAATGTTATCAACAAATACTTCAGTAGAGATAAGACAGAAATACATTTTCTCTTTCAGTCGGAGTAAAGTTAAACAGTTGTCAGCGACTCTCCACAAAAACCCTCAATAGACAAAGAGTCATTCCAAATGGAGTCATCCACAGAGAGGCAAGGTCAGTTCTACAAGTCATTTTAAGCCATAGAAAAGAGCATACCCATTCCAGAAATGAAGAACAACTTGTACATGTAGTTAAAACAAATAGAAGTTCTCCTACAACGGATACATGTAGTTAAAACAAATAGAAGTTCTACAGCGGATACATGTAGTTAAAACAAATAGAAGTTCTCCTACAGCGGATACATGTAGTTAAAACAAATAGAAGTTCTCCTACAACGGATACATGTAGTTAAAACAAATAGAAGTTCTACAGCGGATACATGTAGTTAAAACAAATAGAAGTTCTCCTACAGCGGATACATGTAGTTAAAACAAATAGAAGTTCTCCTACAGCGGATACATGTAGTTAAAACAAATAGAAGTTCTCCTACAGCGGATACATGTAGTTAAAACAAATAGAAGTTCTCCTACAGCGGATACATGTTAAAACAAATAGAAGTTCTCCCACAGCGGATACATGTAGTTAAAACAAATAGAAGTTCTCCTACAGCGGATACATGTAGTTAAAACAAATAGAAGTTCTCCTACAGCGGATACATGTTAAAACAAATAGAAGTTCTCCTACAGCGGATACATGTAGTTAAAACAAATAGAAGTTCTCCTACAGCGGATACCTGTAGTTAAAACAAATAGAAGTTCTCCTACAGCGGATACCTGTAGTTAAAACAAATAGAAGTTCTCCTACAGCGGATACCTGTAGTTAAAACAAATAGAAGTTCTCCTACAGCGGATACCTGTAGTTAAAACAAATAGAAGTTCTCCTACAGCGGATACATGTAGTTAAAATGAATAGAAGTTCTACTACAGCGGATACATGTTAAAACAAATAGAAGTTCTCCTACAGCGGATACATGTAGTTAAAATGAATAGAAGTTCTCCTACAGCGGATACATGTTAAAACAAATAGAAGTTCTCCTACAGCAGATACGAGCACAATGTGACATTCCAAGTAACGAGAAAGCAAATTATATTATCACGGTAGGAACCATCATAAATTTAACAAACTTCAGACACTCAACAAGTAAAAGTTTGGAAGAAGTCAAGAAAACATAATGGGGAGTTCTCTATGGGAAATATGAGCTAGAACATGACTCCTTGAACAAGTTCCGCAGACATATGGCACTTGTAAAAAAACAATGCAACATAAAAATGCGGGGCACCCAGACAGACATCAGAGCATATCCTACAGGAATGCAGCATTCTCAACACGCGTAGAGCACAAATATGGCGCATATAAACAACCTTGCATGACAAACCTTGGAGACTAAGTGACGACCTCTATCACAATGTCTTGATCATGACCCTGGAAGTCCTAAACATCCAAATAAATAGCAATAGATTCTTGCGTGTAAAAGAAGAAAGTTTGTTGTAGACAAATATGTTGATGTTGATAGACAATTCTATATGTTGATGGAACATTATACTGATAGACAATTCTATATGTTGATGGAACATAGTACTGATAGACAATTCTATATGTTGATGGAACATAGTACTGATAGACAATTCTATATGTTGATGGAACATAGTACTGATAGACAATTCTATATGTTGATGGAACATAGTACTGATAGACAATTCTATATGTTGATGGAACATAGTATTGATAGACAATTCTATATGTTGATGGAACATTATACTGATAGACAATTCTATATGTTGATGGAACATAGTACTGATAGACAATTCTATATGTTGATGGAACATAGTACTGATAGACAATTCTATATGTTGATGGAACATATTGATAGACAATTCTATATGTTGATATGGAATTCTATATGTTGATGGAACATATACTGATAGACAATTCTATATGTTGATTGATGGAACATTATACTGATAGACAATTCTATATGTTGATGGAACATAGTACTGATAGACAATTCTATATGTTGATGGAACATACTACTGATAGACAATTCTATATGATAGTACTGATAGACAATTCAATATACTGATAGACAATTCTATATGTTGATGGAACATACTACTGATAGACAATTCTATATGTTGATGGTGCAGTAGACAAACCTAGAATGTACTTTCAAGACAACTAATAAACTCAGGCCCCTAGCAGACACGCCTCTATACTTAGACGATACAATATAATGTCAACTAAAGAAACGAAGTCAGAACTTTCAATATACAAGAGTTGTGTTTACCTGAGGAAAGTCGCTACTAGAACAGAGATGGTCTCTTCCTGTCCTTTTAAACCTCACATTAAAATATGGCAGCCAACGATGACGATAATGTTAATGTTTCAACTCATCGTCTACATTCTGTAGAGATAACATGATGATGATACTCTAGCTCTATGATAATGCTTCAAAGGTTGTGTGATCATGAGTTGTTCGCTAATTATTTTTCTTTAAATCGCTGTAGTGTGTACGTGGCAGATGCGTTACTCATGATCCAACAATTAAATATGTTACATACATGATGATGATGTAGGTTTTTCAGATATTTTCTTGATGTCCAAGACATGATAATACTTATCTAACAAATACGTGGCTCTTGTTCTAGAGATTGTACGATATTATTATTTTCTTTTATTTTTCAAAAATTGTTCAAGTTCACAGAAAGATAATATCTCAAGTGTTTGAAGAAAACCGTTTTTTAAGTACACATGATGATGATGCGACCAAGTTGTTTGAAAAAAATATTGTAGAACTGAAATGTAGACCAAGTTTCAACGCTTGAGAGAATATTGCAGATTTTATGTTTTGAAGAAAGACAATCTCTAACTTGTTCAGTGTGGTTGATGTAAGGAAACAATAATCTTGAAGTACAACGTCAACAAGTGTAAGTAGTTTCTAACTTCTCAGATATATCGTCAGTGAACGCACGAAGATAATAGCAAACATCACAACCATACACATTTTCCTCTTTTTCATCGTATGTGTGTCCTTGGCCTAAGAAATACGCCGCAGTCAGAGGCAGCTATCGCGTGTTCCGTCGTTAACGGTAAAGATAATATTTCTCCAATACTCAGTCCTTGGGAGGGCGCCCTGTTTCACGCCGATACTTCCAAATTTCCGCCTTTTCAATTTCTAGAATTTTCTTGAACTCAACTTCTGACTTTCATATACTCTATTATTCTCTGGAACGTTCTATATTCTAGAAATGAGAGCCCTTGACAACATAAACCCTTCCATTGTTGAGCAAAATTCCTTTGTACTTTCATCTTCTTTACAATTTAGATAATTCAGCGAAGAGCAAAACTGCCCTGTTGATGACAACAAGTAGGTCCCACAAAGAAACCAGTCTTTCATATATGCTTCTGTTTTAATTCTATATTTCATTCCGCCACACAACCTCAGACAGAGCTCATCTAGTCGCTTTGACAAGTACAGCGAGGTTCCATGCTTGTGTTTAGTACAAGATGGCCTTCTACATGACATTTTACATCAGTTTGACAGCGGTTCTCATTTCTGGCGGTAAGTGTAACTTCTCTCTATCGTCAACTCGTTCGCTTTATATATTAAGCTTACAAAAAGTTAAGAATATTTCACATTGTGTTATTTTAAATCATAAAATGGGTGTTCGTTTTAAATATCGCATTTAATTATTAATTTGGGAAACTATTTATTACTGATTGTTTCTCTGTTAGTCTAGCCACTAATTTTGTCTGCTAAACAGGGATTTATATCTCAATATTTTGTTAGTTCGCTTCTCATTTAATGTAGCAGCTAAAGTTATAGTTAGCTAGTGCATTAGTTGTGTTGGCGTGTAGTTTGGTTGTTAATTTATTAGTATGTGATTTTTTGTAAAAAAGTTTTTTTTTTTAAACAATGTATTTATCTTTATAATTGTTAATGGCACGTTGTTGACACCGATGTCTACTGATATAACTAGTTACCTAACTGTTCAGAAATAAAACATAGCAAGTTGGAGAATTATGTTCTCAATTATTGACTAAATTGTTGATGTATCTGTAATAAAAGATAAAATATAATTAGTTGGTTAGTGAGTAAGAAAAGAGGTTAAATTTTATTTTTTTTGTTAGAGAGCTACCAACGTACCGAAAAGTTAGTTACTGGAAATGTTCATAATTTGCCACCAAGCTACCTATTTAGATATAACGTATTTTACTCAGCCTGTCTAACATTTGGATAGATAACACCCTATCGCGTTAGTTAATCGGTTAATTGTTTCCTTATTCTGCACCTTGTCCCATTTTTTATCCCACCCACTATCACTCTTCCATATTGACTCTAACTAGCGTTGTGCCTCCTGCCCCACAGTTCATCAAATTCATTAGACTCGCCTATTTGCTCTCACTTCTAGTTTGTGTTGTCTACTCAGTACTCTAACTTCATTAGACTCGCCTATTTGCTCTCACTTCTAGTTTGTGTTGTCTACTCAGTACTCTAACTTCTATTAGACTCGTCTATTTGCTCTCACTTCTAGTTTGTGTTGTCTACTCAGTACTCTAACTTCATTAGACTCGTCTATTTGCTCTCACTTCTAGTTTGTGTTGTCTACTCAGTACTCTAACTTCATTAGACGTCGCTCTCACTATTGCTCTTCACTCTCTAGTTTGTGTTGTCTACTCAGTACTCTTTCTTCATTAGTCACCTCCATTTACTCTCTAAGAGTGTGCCTTTTTCCAATCAGTTCTCCCTCTTCATTAGACACGCACATTTACTTTCTCGGAGTGTGCTTTTTTCCTATCAGTTCTCCCTCTACATTAGACATGCCCATTAACTCTCTCCGGGACTTCATTCTTTCCATCAGTTCCTCATCTTCATTAGACACTATCATTTACTCTCTCAGAGCGTGCCTTCTTTCCATCAGTTCTTGATCTTTATTAGACACGTCTATTAACTCTTTCCGGGAGATCCTTCTTCCTATCAGTTCCGCATCTTCATTAGACACGCCAATTTACTCTCTCGGAGTGTGCCTCTTTTCCCATCAGTTTTCTATCTTTATTAGTCTATCCCATTAACTCTCTCGGAGGGTGCTTTTTCCCATCAGTTCCGCATCTTTATTAGACACCCCAATTAACTCTTTCCGGAAGGTTCTTCTTTCCATCAGTTCCTGATCTTCATTGGACACGCCCATTTACTCACATAGTGCGTGCTTTTCACCACCAGATCTTAATCTTCATTAGGTACGCCCATTTACTCTTTCAGAGTGTGCCTTATCACCATGAATTCTTCATCTTCATTAGTTAAGCCCATTTACTCTTTCAGAGTGTGCCTTATCACCATGAATTCTCCATCTTCATTAGTTACGCCCATTTACTTTTTCAGAGTGTGCCTTATCACCATGAATTCTCCATCTTCATTAGTTACGCCCATTTACTTTTTCAGAGTGTGCCTTATCACCATGAATTCTCCATCTTCATTAGTTACACCCATTTACTCTTTCAGAGCGTGCCTTATCACCATAAATTCTTCATCTTCATTAGTTACACCCATTTACTCTTTCCGAGTGTGCCTTATCACCATGAATTCTTCATCTTCATTAGTTACGCCCATTTACTCTTTCCGGGTGTGCCTTATTACCA
This sequence comes from Megaustenia siamemsis, assembly GCA_032433765.1. Lineage (NCBI taxonomy): Eukaryota > Metazoa > Mollusca > Gastropoda > Stylommatophora > Ariophantidae > Megaustenia > Megaustenia siamemsis. The sequence goes on from JAVIAB010000159.1 coordinate 57,302,104, forward strand.
TGAATTCTCCATCTTCATTAGTTACACCCATTTACTCTTTCCGGGCGTGCCTTATCACCATGAATTCTTCATCTTCATTAGTTACACCTATTTACTCTTTCCGAGTGTGCCTTATCACCAATAATTCTTCATCTTCATTAGTTACGCCCATTTACTCTTTCCGAGTGTAGCTTATCACCATGAATTCTCCATCTTCATTAGTTACGCCCATTTACTCTTTCCGAGTGTGCCTTATCACCATGAATTCCTCATCTTCATTAGTTACACCCATTTACTTTTTCAGTGTGTGCCTTATCACCATGAATACTTCATGTTCACTAGTTACGTCCATTTACTCTTTCAGAGTGTGCCTTATCACCATGAATTCTCCATCTTCATTAGTTACACCCATTTACTCTTTCCGAGTGTGCCTTATCACCATGAATTCTTCATCTTCATTAGTTACGCACATTTACTCTTTCCGAGTGTGCCTTATCACCATGAATTCCTCATCTTCATTAGTTACACCCATTTACTTTTTCAGTGTCTGCCTTATCACCATGAATACTTCATGTTCACTAGTTACGTCCATTTACTCTTTCAGAGTGTGCCTTATCACCATGAATTCTCCATCTTCATTAGTTACGCCCATTTACTTTTTCAGAGTGTGCCTTATCACCATGAATTCTTCATCTTCATTAGTTACGCCCATTTACTCTTTCCGAGTGTGCCTTATCACCATGAATTCCTCATCTTCATTAGTTACACCCATTTACTTTTTCAGTGTCTGCCTTATCACCATGAATACTTCATGTTCACTAGTTACGTCCATTTACTCTTTCAGAGTGTGCCTTATCACCATGAATTCTCCATCTTCATTAGTTACGCCCATTTACTTTTTCAGAGTGTGCCTTATCACCATGAATTTTTCATCTTCATTAGTTACACCCATTTACTCTTTCTGAGTGTGCCTTATCACCATGAAATCTTCATCTTCATTAGTTACACCCATTTACTCTTTCAGAGCGAGCCTTATCACTATGAATACTTCATGTTCACTAGTTACGCCCATTTAATCTTTCCGAGCGTGCCTTATCACCATGAAATCTTCATCTTCATTAGTTAAACCCATTTACTCTTTCAGAGCGTGCCTTATCACCATGAATTCTCTATCTTCATTAGTTACACCCATTTACTTTTTCAGAGTGTGCCTTATCACCATGAATTCTCCATCTTCATTAGTTACGCCCATTTACTTTTTCAGAGTGTGCCTTATCACCATGAATTCTTCATCTTCATTAGTTACACCCATTTACTCTTTCCGAGTGTGCCTTATCACCATGAATTCTTCATCTTCATTAGTTACGCCCATTTACTCTTTCCGGGTGTGCCTTATTACCATGAATTCTCCATCTTCATTAGTTACACCCATTTACTCTTTCCGGGCGTGCCTTATCACTATGAATTCTTCATTTTCATTAGTTACACCCATTTACTCTTTCAGAGCGTGCCTTATCACCATCAATTCTTCATCTTCATTAGTTACACCCATTTACTCTTTCAGAGCGTGCCTTATCACCATGAATTCTTCATCTTCATTAGTTACACCCATTTACTCTTTCCGAGTGTGCTTATCACCATGAATTCTTCATCTTCATTAGTTACGCCCATTTACTCTTTCCGGGTGTGCCTTATTACCATGAATTCTCCATCTTCATTAGTTACACCCATTTACTCTTTCCGGGCGTGCCTTATCACTATGAATTCTTCATCTTCATTAGTTACACCCATTTACTCTTTCAGAGCGTGCCTTATCACCATGAATTCTTCATCTTCATTAGTTACACCCATTTACTCTTTCCGAGTGTGCCTTATCACCAATAATTCTTCATCTTCATTAGTTACGCCCATTTACTCTTTCCGAGTGTACCTTATCACCATGAATTCTTCATCTTCATTAGTTACGCCCATTTACTCTTTCCGAGTGTGCCTTATCACCATGAATTCCTCATCTTCATTAGTTACACCCATTTACTTTTTCAGTGTGTGCCTTATCACCATGAATACTTCATGTTCACTAGTTACGTCCATTTACTCTTTCAGAGTGTTCCTTATCACCATGAATTCTCCATCTTCATTAGTTACACCCATTTACTCTTTCCGAGTGTGCCTTATCACCATGAATTCTTCATCTTCATTAGTTACGCCCATTTACTCTTTCCGAGTGTGCCTTATCACCATGAATTCCTCATCTTCATTAGTTACACCCATTTACTTTTTCAGTGTCTGCCTTATCACCATGAATACTTCATGTTCACTAGTTACGTCCATTTACTCTTTCAGAGTGTGCCTTATCACCATGAATTCTCCATCTTCATTAGTTACGCCCATTTACTTTTTCAGAGTGTGCCTTATCACCATGAATTCTTCATCTTCATTAGTTACACCCATTTACTCTTTCTGAGTGTGCCTTATCACCATGAATTCTTCATCTTCATTAGTTACACCCATTTACTCTTTCAGAGCGAGCCTTATCACCATGAATACTTCATGTTCACTAGTTACGCCCATTTACTCTTTCCGAGTGTGCCTTATCACCATGAATTCTTCATCTTCATTAGTTACGCCCATTTACTCTTTCCGAGTGTACCTTATCACCATGAATTCTTCATCTTCATTAGTTACACCCATTTACTCTTTCTGAGTGTGCCTTATCACCATGAATTCTTCATCTTCTTTAGTTACACCCATTTACTCTTTCAGAGCGAGCCTTATCACCATGAATACTTCATGTTCACTAGTTACGTCCATTTACTCTTTCAGAGTGTGCCTTATCACCATGAATTCTCCATCTTCATTAGTTACGCCCGTTTACTTTTTCAGTGTGCCTAATCACCATGAATTCTTCATCTTCATTAGTTACACCCATTTACTCTTTCTGAGTGTGCCTTATCACCATGAATTCTTCATCTTCATTAGTTACACCCATTTACTCTTTCAGAGCGAGCCTTATCACTATGAATACTTCATGTTCACTAGTTACGCCCATTTAATCTTTCCGAGCGTGCGTTATCACCATGAAATCTTCATCTTCATTAGTTAAACCCATTTACTCTTTCAGAGCGTGCCTTATCACCATGAATTCTCCATCTTCATTAGTTACGCCCATTTACTTTTTCAGAGTGTGCCTTATCACCATGAATTCTCCATCTTCATTAGTTACGCCCATTTACTTTTTCAGAGTGTGCCTTATCACCATGAATTCTCCATCTTCATTAGTTACACCCATTTACTCTTTCAGAGCGTTCCTTATCACCATGAATTCTTCATCTTCATTAGTTACACCCATTTACTCTTTCCGAGTGTGCCTTATCACCATGAATTCTTCATCTTCATTAGTTACGCCCATTTACTCTTTCCGGGTGTGCCTTATTACCATGAATTCTCCATCTTCATTAGTTACACCCATTTACTCTTTCAGAGCGTGCCTTATCACCATAAATTCTTCATCTTCATTAGTTACACCCATTTACACTTTCTGAGTGTGCCTTATCACCATGAATTCTTCATCTTCATTAGTTACGCCCATTTACTCTTTCCGGGTGTGCCTTATTACCATGAATTCTCCATCTTCATTAGTTACACCCATTTACACTTTCTGAGTGTGCCTTATCACCATGAATTCTTCATCTTCATTAGTTACGCCCATTTACTCTTTCCGGGTGTGCCTTATTACCATGAATTCTCCATCTTCATTAGTTACACCCATTTACTCTTTCCGGGCGTGCCTTATCACTATGAATTCTTCATTTTCATTAGTTACACCCATTTACTCTTTCAGAGCGTGCCTTATCACCATGAATTCTTCATCTTCATTAGTTACACCCATTTACTCTTTCCGAGTGTGCCTTATCACCAATAATTCTTCATCTTCATTAGTTACGCACATTTACTCTTTCCGAGTGTAGCTTATCACCATGAATTCTCCATCTTCATTAGTTACGCCCATTTACTCTTTCCGAGTGTGCCTTATCACCAATAATTCTTCATCTTCATTAGTTACGCCCATTTACTCTTTCCGAGTGTAGCTTATCACCATGAATTCTCCATCTTCATTAGTTACACCCATTTACTCTTTCCGAGTGTGCCTTATCACCATGAATTTTTCATCTTCATTAGTTACACCCATTTACTCTTTCTGAGTGTGCCTTATCACCATGAATTCTTCATCTTCATTAGTTACACCCATTTACTCTTTCAGAGCGAGCCTTATCACTATGAATACTTCATGTTCACTAGTTACGCCCATTTAATCTTTCCGAGCGTGCCTTATCACCATGAAATCTTCATCTTCATTAGTTAAACCCATTTACTCTTTCAGAGCGTGCCTTATCACCATGAATTCTCCATCTTCATTAGTTACGCCCATTTACTTTTTCAGAGTGTGCCTTATCACCATGAATTCTCCATCTTCATTAGTTACGCCCATTTACTTTTTCAGAGTGTGCCTTATCACCATGAATTCTCCATCTTCATTAGTTACACCCATTTACTCTTTCAGAGCGTTCCTTATCACCATGAATTCTTCATCTTCATTAGTTACACCCATTTACTCTTTCCGAGTGTGCCTTATCACCATGAATTCTTCATCTTCATTAGTTACGCCCATTTACTCTTTCCGGGTGTGCCTTATTACCATGAATTCTCCATCTTCATTAGTTACACCCATTTACTCTTTCAGAGCGTGCCTTATCACCATAAATTCTTCATCTTCATTAGTTACACCCATTTACACTTTCTGAGTGTGCCTTATCACCATGAATTCTTCATCTTCATTAGTTACGCCCATTTACTCTTTCCGGGTGTGCCTTATTACCATGAATTCTCCATCTTCATTAGTTACACCCATTTACTCTTTCCGGGCGTGCCTTATCACCATGAATTCTCCATCTTCATTAGTTACACCCATTTACTCTTTCCGAGTGTGCCTTATCACCATGAATTCCTCATCTTCATTAGTTACACCCATTTACTCTTTCAGAGCGTGCCTTATCACCATGAATTCTTCATCTTCATTAGTTACACCCATTTACTCTTTCCGAGTGTGCCTTATCACCAATAATTCTTCATCTTCATTAGTTACGCCCATTTACTCTTTCCGAGTGTAGCTTATCACCATGAATTCTCCATCTTCATTAGTTACACCCATTTACTCTTTCCGAGTGTGCCTTATCACCATGAATTCCTCATCTTCATTAGTTACACCCATTTACTTTTTCAGTGTGTGCCTTATCACCATGAATACTTCATGTTCACTAGTTACGTCCATTTACTCTTTCAGAGTGTGCCTTATCACCATGAATTCTTCATCTTCATTAGTTACGCCCATTTACTCTTTCCGAGTGTGCCTTATCACAATGAATTCCTCATCTTCATTAGTTACACCCATTTACTTTTTCAGTGTCTGCCTTATCACCATGAATACTTCATGTTCACTAGTTACGTCCATTTACTCTTTCAGAGTGTGCCTTATCACCATGAATTCTCCATCTTCATTAGTTACGCCCATTTACTTTTTCAGAGTGTGCCTTATCACCATGAATTCTTCATCTTCATTAGTTACACCCATTTACTCTTTCTGAGTGTGCCTTATCACCATGAATTCTTCATCTTCATTAGTTACACCCATTTACTCTTTCAGAGCGAGCCTTATCACCATGAATACTTCATGTTCACTAGTTACGCCCATTTACTCTTTCCGAGTGTGCCTTATCACCATGAATTCTTCATCTTCATTAGTTACGCCCATTTACTCTTTCCGAGTGTGCCTTATCACCATGAATTCCTCATCTTCATTAGTTACACCCATTTACTTTTTCAGTGTCTGCCTTATCACCATGAATACTTCATGTTCACTAGTTACGTCCATTTACTCTTTCAGAGTGTGCCTTATCACCATGAATTCTCCATCTTCATTAGTTACGCCCATTTACTTTTTCAGAGTGTGCCTTATCACCATGAATTTTTCATCTTCATTAGTTACACCCATTTACTCTTTCTGAGTGTGCCTTATCACTATGAATACTTCATGTTCACTAGTTACGCCCATTTAATCTTTCCGAGCGTGCCTTATCACCATGAAATCTTCATCTTCATTAGTTAAACCCATTTACTCTTTCAGAGCGTGCCTTATCACCATGAATTCTCCATCTTCATTAGTTACACCCATTTACTTTTCAGAGTGTGCCTTATCACCATGAATTCTCCATCTTCATTAGTTACGCCCATTTACTTTTTCAGAGTGTGCCTTATCACCATGAATTCTCCATCTTCACTAGTTACGTCCATTTACTCTTTCAGAGTGTGCCTTATCACCATGAATACTTCATCTTCATTAGTTACGCCCATTTACTCTTTCCGGGTGTGCCTTATTACCATGAATTCTCCATCTTCATTAGTTACACCCATTTACTCTTTCCGGGCGTGCCTTATCACTATGAATTCTTCATCTTCATTAGTTACACCCATTTACTCTTTCAGAGCGTGCCTTATCACCATGAATTCTTCATCTTCATTAGTGACCCATTTACTCTTTCAGAGCGTGATTTATCACCATGAATTCTTCATCTTCATTAGTTACACCCATTTACTTTTTCAGAGCGAGCCTTATCACTATGAATACTTCATGTTCACTAGTTACGCCCATTTAATCTTTCCGAGCGTGCTTTATCACCATGAAATCTTCATCTTCATTAGTTAAACTCATTTACTCTTTCAGAGCGTGCCTTATCACCATGAATTCTCCATCTTCATTAGTTACACCCATTTACTTTTTCAGAGTGTGCCTTATCACCATGAATTCTCCATCTTCATTAGTTACACCCATTTACTCTTTCAGAGCGTGCCTTATCACCATGAATTCTTCATCTTCATTAGTTACACCCATTTACTCTTTCCGAGTGTGCCTTATCACCATGAATTCTTCATCTTCATTAGTTACGCCCATTTACTCTTTCCGGGTGTGCCTTATTACCATGAATTCTCCATCTTCATTAGTTACACCCATTTACTCTTTCCGGGCGTGCCTTATCACTATGAATTCTTCATCTTCATTAGTTACACCCATTTACTCTTTCAGAGCGTGCCTTATCACCATCAATTCTTCATCTTCATTAGTTACACCCATTTACTCTTTCAGAGCGTGCCTTATCACCATGAATTCTTCATCTTCATTAGTTACACCCATTTACTCTTTCCGAGTGTGCCTTATCACCATGAATTCTTCATCTTCATTAGTTACGCCCATTTACTCTTTCCGGGTGTGCCTTATTACCATGAATTCTCCATCTTCATTAGTTACACCCATTTACTCTTTCCGGGCGTGCCTTATCACTATGAATTCTTCATCTTCATTAGTTACACCCATTTACTCTTTCAGAGCGTGCCTTATCACCATGAATTCTTCATCTTCATTAGTTACACCCATTTACTCTTTCAGAGTGTGCCTTATCACCAATAATTCTTCATCTTCATTAGTTACGCCCATTTACTCTTTCCGAGTGTACCTTATCACCATGAATTCTTCATCTTCATTAGTTACGCCCATTTACTCTTTCCGAGTGTGCCTTACCACCATGAATTCCTCATCTTCATTAGTTACACCCATTTACTTTTTCAGTGTGTGCCTTATCACCATGAATACTTCATGTTCACTAGTTACGTCCATTTACTCTTTCAGAGTGTTCCTTATCACCATGAATTCTCCATCTTCATTAGTTACACCCATTTACTCTTTTCGAGTGTGCCTTATCACCATGAATTCTTCATTAGTTACGCCCATTTACTCTTTCCGAGTGTGCCTTATCACCATGAATTCCTCATCTTCATTAGTTACACCCATTTACTTTTTCAGTGTCTGCCTTATCACCATGAATACTTCATGTTCACTAGTTACGTCCATTTACTCTTTCAGAGTGTGCCTTATCACCATGAATTCTCCATCTTCATTAGTTACGCCCATTTACTTTTTCAGAGTGTGCCTTATCACCATGAATTCTTCATCTTCATTAGTTACACCCATTTACTCTTTCTGAGTGTGCCTTATCACCATGAATTCTTCATCTTCATTAGTTACACCCATTTACTCTTTCAGAGCGAGCCTTATCACCATGAATACTTCATGTTCACTAGTTACGCCCATTTACTCTTTCCGAGTGTGCCTTATCACCATGAATTCTTCATCTTCATTAGTTACGCCCATTTACTCTTTCCGAGTGTACCTTATCACCATGAATTCTTCATCTTCATTAGTTACACCCATTTACTCTTTCTGAGTGTGCCTTATCACCATGAATTCTTCATCTTCTTTAGTTACACCCATTTACTCTTTCAGAGCGAGCCTTATCACCATGAATACTTCATGTTCACTACTTACGCCCATTTACTCTTTCCGAGTGTGCCTTATCACCATGAATTTTTCATCTTCATTAGTTACGCCCATTTACTCTTTCCGAGTGTGCCTTATCACCATGAATTCCTCATCTTCATTAGTTACACCCATTTACTTTTTCAGTGTCTGCCTTATCACCATGAATACTTCATGTTCACTAGTTACGTCCATTTACTCTTTCAGAGTGTGCCTTATCACCATGAATTCTCCATCTTCATTAGTTACGCCCATTTACTTTTTCAGTGTGCCTAATCACCATGAATTCTTCATCTTCATTAGTTACACCCATTTACTCTTTCTGACTGTGCCTTATCACCATGAATTCTTCATCTTCATTAGTTACACCCATTTACTCTTTCAGAGCGAGCCTTATCACTATGAATACTTCATGTTCACTAGTTACGCCCATTTAATCTTTCCGAGCGTGCCTTATCACCATGAAATCTTCATCTTCATTAGTTAAACCCATTTACTCTTTCAGAGCGTGCCTTATCACCATGAATTCTCCATCTTCATTAGTTACGCCCATTTACTTTTTCAGAGTGTGCCTTATCACCATGAATTCTCCATCTTCATTAGTTACGCCCATTTACTTTTTCAGAGTGTGCCTTATCACCATGAATTCTCCATCTTCATTAGTTACACCCATTTACTCTTTCAGAGCGTTCCTTATCACCATGAATTCTTCATCTTCATTAGTTACACCCATTTACTCTTTCCGAGTGTGCCTTATCACCATGAATTCTTCATCTTCATTAGTTACGCCCATTTACTCTTTCCGCGTGTGCCTTATTACCCTGAATTCTCCATCTTCATTAGTTACACCCATTTACTCTTTCCGGGCGTGCCTTATCACTATGAATTCTTCATCTTCATTAGTTACACCCATTTACTCTTTCAGAGCGTGCCTTATCACCATGAATTCTTCATCTTCATTAGTTACACCCATTTACTCTTTCCGAGTGTGCCTTATCACCAATAATTCTTCATCTTCATTAGTTACGCCCATTTACTCTTTCCGAGTGTACCTTATCACCCTGAATTCTTCATCTTCATTAGTTACGCCCATTTACTCTTTCCGAGTGTGCCTTATCACCATGAATTCCTCATCTTCATTAGTTACACCCATTTACTTTTTCAGTGTGTGCCTTATCACCATGAATACTTCATGTTCACTAGTTACGTCCATTTACTCTTTCAGAGTGTGCCTTATCACCATGAATTCTCCATCTTCATTAGTTACACCCATTTACTCTTTCCGAGTGTGCCTTATCACCATGAATTCTTCATCTTCATTAGTTACGCCCATTTACTCTTTCCGAGTGTGCCTTATCACCATGAATTCCTCATCTTCATTAGTTACACCCATTTACTTTTTCAGTGTCTGCCTTATCACCATGAATACTTCATGTTCACTAGTTACGTCGATTTACTCTTTCAGAGTGTGCCTTATCACCATGAATTCTCCATCTTCATTAGTTACGCCCATTTACTTTTTCAGAGTGTGCCTTATCACCATGAATTCTTCATCTTCATTAGTTACACCCATTTACTCTTTCTGAGTGTGCCTTATCACCATGAATTCTTCATCTTCATTAGTTACACCCATTTACTCTTTCCGAGTGTGCCTTATCACAATGAACTCTTCATCTTCATTATTTACATCCATTTACTCTTTCCGAGTGTGCCTTATCACCATGAATTCTTCATGTTCATTAGTTACACCAATTTACTTCTTTCCGAGCGTGACTTATCTAAATGAATTCTTCATCTTCATTAGTTACGTCCATTTACTCTTTCAGATTGTGCCTTATCACCATGAATTCTCCATCTTCATTAGTTACGCCCATTTACTCATTCCTAGTGTGCCTTATCACAATGGATTCTCCATCGTCATTAGTTACGCCCATTTACTCTTTCCGAGTGTGCCTTATCACCATGAATTCTCCATCTTCATTAATTACGCCCATTTACTCATTCCGAGTGTGCCTTATCACCATGAATTCTCCATCTTCATTAGTTACGCCCATTTACTCTTTCCGAGTGTGCCTTATCACCATGAATTCTCTATCTTCATTACTTACGCCCATTTACTCTTTCAGAGTGTGACTTATCACCATGAATTCTCCATCTTCATTACTTACGCCCATTTACTCTTTCCGAGTGTGTCTTATCACAATGAATTCCTCATCTTCATTAACTACACCCATTTACTTTTTCCGAGCGTGCCTTATCAGCATGAGTTCTTCATCTTCATTAGTTATGCCCATTTACTCTTTCAGAGTGTGCCTTATCACCATGAATTCTTCATCTTCATTAGTTACACCCATTTACTTATTCAGAGTGTGCCTTATCACAATGAACTCTTCATCTTCATTATTTACATCCATTTACTCTTTCCGAGTGTGCCTTATCACCATGAAATCTTCATCTTCATTATTTACATCCATTTACTCTTTCCGAGTGTGCCTTATCACCATGAATTCTTCATGTTCATTAGTTACACCAATTTACTTCTTTCCGAGCGTGACTTATCTAAATTAATTCTTCATCTTCATTAGTTACGTCCATTTACTCTTTCAGAGTGTGCCTTATCACCATGAATTCTCCATCTTCATTAGTTACGCCCATTTACTCATTCCGAGTGTGCCTTATCACCATAAATTCTCCATCTTCATTAGTTACGCCCATTTACTCTTTCCGTGTGTGCCTTATCACCATGAATTCTCCATCTTCATTAGTTACGCCCATTTACTCATTCCGAGTGTGCCTTATCACAATGGATTCTTCATTTTTCTTTATTTCCGCCCATTCACTTTTTCCGAGTGTGCCTTATCACCATGAATTCTTCATCTTCATTAGTTACGACCATTTACTCTTTCCTAGTGTGCCTTATCACCATGAATTCTCCATCTTCATTATTTACACCCATTTACTCATTCCGAGCGTGCCTTATCACCATGAATTCTCCATCTTCATTAGTTACGCCCATTTACTCTTTCAGAGTGTGCCTTATCACCATGAATTTACTCTTTTTGAGTTTGTCTTCTACCCATCAAATCTTAATCATTATTATTCACGCCCGTTTACTCTCTCAGAGTGTGCCTTCTCCCCATTATATCTCCATCTTCATTAAACACGCCTCTTTACTCTCATAATGGTTTCTTCTCCCCATCATATCTTCATCTTCATTAGACACGCCTCCTTACTATCATAATGGTTTCTTCACCCCATCATATTTCCATCTTCATTAGACACGCCTCCTTACTCTCATAATGGTTTCTTCTCCCCATCATATCTTCATCTTCATTAGACACGCCTCCTTACTATCATAATGGTTTCTTCTCCCCATCATATCTTCATCTTCATTAGACACGCCTCCTTACTCTCATAATGGTTTCTTCTCCCCATCATATCTTCATCTTCATTAGACACGCCTCCTTACTCTCATAATGGTTTCTTTTCACCATCATATCTTCATCTTCATTAGACACGCCTCCTTACTCTCATAATGGTTTCTTCTCCCCATCATATCTTCATCTACATTAGACACGCCTCCTTACTCTCATAATGGTTTCTTCACCCCATCATATTTCCATCTACATTAGACACGCCTCCTTACTATCATAATGGTTTCTTCTCCCCATCATATCTCCATCTACATTAGACACGCCTCCTTACTATCATAATGGTTTCTTCTCCCCATCATATCTCCATCTACATTAAACACGCCTCCTTACTATCATAATGGTTTCTTCTCCCCATCATATCTTCATCTACATTAGACACGCCTCCTTACTCTCATAATGGTTTCTTCTCCCCATCATATCTCCATCTACATTAGACACGCCTCCTTACTCTCACTCCCGTTAAACCTTCTCAGTCTCAGATCTTCAATTTCAATAGAAACCTTCTGCCTACGAAAATTTCCAGCGTTTCTACTTAATTTGACGTCCTTACTTTTAAAGAAGAAAAAAAAAAATAGAACGCATATTCTCACGCCATCTCAACGTTATCCACACCTGCCTCCGACTTCACCAACTTCCTAACAGTTTTCAAACGTGTCCCATTGTGTCCCAGTTTGTTGGTCTGTATACCCCCAGACTTACACCTCTATGACGTCTTCCTAACAGTTTTCAAACGTGTCCCATTGTGTCCCAGTTTGTTGGTCTGTATACCCCCAGACTTACACCTCTATGACGTCTTCCTAACAGTTTTCAAACGTGTCCCATTGTGTCCCAGTTTGTTGGTCTGTATACCCCCAGACTTACACCTCTATGACGTCTTCCTAACAGTTTTCAAACGTGTCCCATTGTGTCCCAGTTTGTTGGTCTGTATACCCCCAGACTTACACCTCTATGACGTCTTCCTAACAGTTTTCAAACGTGTCCCATTGTGTCCCAGTTTGTTGGTCTGTATACCCCCAGACTTACACCTCTATGACGTCTTCCTAACAGTTTTCAAACGTGTCCCATTGTGTCCCACTTTGTTGGTCTGTATACCCCCAGACTTACACCTCTATGACGTCTTCCTAACAGTTTTCAAACGTGTCCCATTGTGTCCCAGTATGGTGGTCTGTATACCCCCAGACTTACACCTCTATGACGTCTTCCTAACAGTTTTCAAACGTGTCCCATTGTGTCCCAGTTTGTTGGTCTGTATACCCACTGACTTACACCTCTCTGATGTCTTCCTAACAGTTTTGAAACGTGTCCCATTGTGTCCCAGTTTGTTGGTCTGTATACCCACTGACTTACACCTCTCTGATGTCTTCCTAACAGTTTTGAAACGTGTCCCATTGTGTCCCAGTTTGTTGGTCTGTATACCCACTGACTTACACCTCTCTGATGTCTTCCTAACAGTTTTCAAACGTGTCCCATTGTGTCCCAGTATGGTGGTCTGTATACCCACTGACTTACACCTCTCTGATGTCTTCCTAACAGTTTTGAAACGTGTCCAATTGTGTCCCAGTATGGTGGTCTGTATACCCCCTGACTTATACCTCTCTGATGTCTTCCTAACATTTTTGAAACGTGTCCCATTGTGTTCCAGTAGCGACCGTAAACAACACTTTAAAACCGTACATTCCAACTCCACCAATCTATCCTCCATTTCCATCAACAGCCCCCACTTTCCCCTTTTGATGACAACTTCTCTTGTTTCCCAGCTTCTAGTCTCCACTAAACTCCATGTCCTGGGACTTCCTTTTCATTGGATACATATGTGTACACAAACTCCGGCGCTGGCGCCCACGTAGACTACATCGCTCAAGCCTCAATCACGGGGATATCTCGGACACTTTGTATTCTCCGTCTACGAGATGACATTGTCACGGATCTCACAAACTAAAGTGACACTGTTGTGGTTTGGTGCAAAGACCTCTCAATGTGGAGGAGTATTGGCAATGCGTTAACCACACATTCTGTCGACGTTATCCTATTGACAAGATTGTTACCCAAAAAAATATCCTTGACCACGGTGTTGGAACTTATTGACCGCCACCTCTCCTATAGGACGTCCAATCTTATCCTTCAAGTCTCTGACTTAGACAAGCCCTCCTTCCGTATTCTACCTAAAATCAAAACACCTGGCTACCGTGACAGACTTATAGTCTTAATGTGCTCCTGCCAGTAGGAACATATATTTGAAAGCATCATGCAACCTATTGTCAATTGCCTTCACTCATAAGTTAATGCCATTAATCACACCATAATCATAATCTCTAATTTATCTCCCCTACCTGGTAAGACATACTGTCTCTGTGTCCTTGATGTATATTCCTTACATCTTTACGTCACAATGGCGGCACTTCAGTTCTTCAGAAGAGTCACCGCTCGGTCCCATTTATCTGATGAAATCAGCGCCATCTTTAGCTTGAATTCAACGATCAATTCTGTGACCACACTAGTGATATCACCATGAGCAATTAGATGTGTCCTGATTATGCTTATCTATTCATGACGTACCTGTAGCATCAAATCATATCTTCATACCAGCGCCACCTTCATCTGATAAACTAGAGGTACATTGTTCATGGTTCCGCAGTTTCGAATCTTTCGGAGCCAGAGTTACAAAAGTTTTTTAAAATGTTGTTTATGTGTTCTTGTCACCCCTCCATCTCGTACTCGTTCTCCGCCTCATCTGTTACCGTCCTGTCTATCTTCACCCGTCTGACCTCACCCCTCTGTTATTTTACAAACTAATCGATGTCAATTCAGATATTCTCTAATTATATTCCTACCAAAATCATGTCGTAACATTCTCCTGTTTTATCGGAACTTACGTTTCCTGCACCTCTACGACCAGGGCGATGACGTCCACTTTGAAGTCCTTCACATGTTGATATGTCTTTGTTGTAGTAGTGTCCAAGTCCATCACATGTTGATTTGTCTTTGTCGTAGCAGTTACCAAGTCCATCACATGTTGATTTGTCTTTATCGTAGTAGTATCCAAGTCCATCACATGTTGATTTATCGTTGTCGTAGTAGTGTCCAAGTCCATCACATGTTGATATGTCTTTGTCGTAGTAGTGTCCAAGTCCATCACATGTTGATTTGTCTTTGTCGTAGTAGTATCCAAGTCCATCACATGTTGATTTGTCTTTGTCGTAGCAGTCACCAAGTCCATCACATGTTGATTTGTCTTTGTCGTAGTAGTGTCCAAGTCCATCACATGTTGATTTGTCTTTGTCGTAGCAGTCACCAAGTCCATCACATGTTGATTTGTCTTTGTCGTAGCAGTGTCCAAGTCCATCACATGTTGATTTGTCTTTGTCGTAGCAGTCACCAAGTCCATCACATGTTGATTTGTCTTTGTCGTAGTAGTCACCAAGTCCATCACATGTTGATTTGTCTTTGTCGTAGTAGTCACCAAGTCCATCACATGTTGATTTGTCTTTGTCGTAGCAGTCACCAAGTCCATCACTTGTTGACTTGTCTTTGTCGTAGTAGTGTCCAAGTCCATCACATGTTGATTTGTCTTTGTCGTAGTAGTGTCCAAGTCCATCACATGTTGATTTGTCTTTGTCGTAGCAGTCACCAAGTCCATCACATGTTGATTTGTCTTTGTCGTAGCAGTCACCAAGTCCATCACATGTTGATTTGTCTTTGTCGTAGCAGTCACCAAGTCCATCACATGTTGATTTGTCTTTGTCGTAGCAGTGTCCAAGTCCATCACATGTTGATTTGTCTTTGTCGTAGTAGTCACCAAGTCCATCACATGTTGATTTGTCTTTGTCGTAGCAGTCACCAAGTCCATCACATGTTGATTTGTCTTTGTCGTAGCAGTGTCCAAGTCCATCACATGTTGATTTGTCTTTGTCGTAGTAGTCACCAAGTCCATCACATGTTGATTTGTCTTTGTCGTAGTAGTGTCCAAGTCCATCACATGTTGATTTGTCTTTGTCGTAGCAGTCACCAAGTCCATCACATGTTGATTTGTCTTTGTCGTAGTAGTGTCCAAGTCCATCACATGTTGATTTGTCTTTGTCGTAGCAGTCACCAAGTCCATCACATGTTGATTTGTCTTTGTCGTAGCAGTCACCAAGTCCATCACATGTTGATTTGTCTTTGTCGTAGCAGTGTCCAAGTCCATCACATGTTGATTTGTCTTTGTCGTAGTAGTCACCAAGTCCATCACATGTTGATTTGTCTTTGTCGTAGTAGTGTCCAAGTCCATCACATGTTGATTTGTCTTTGTCGTAGCAGTCACCAAGTCCATCACATGTTGATTTGTCTTTGTCGTAGTAGTGTCCAAGTCCATCACATGTTGATTTGTCTTTGTCGTAGCAGTCACCAAGTCCATCACATGTTGATTTGTCTTTGTCGTAGCAGTCACCAAGTCCATCACATGTTGATTTGTCTTTGTCGTAGCAGTGTCCAAGTCCATCACATGTTGATTTGTCTTTGTCGTAGCAGTCACCAAGTCCATCACATGTTGATTTGTCTTTGTCGTAGCAGTCACCAAGTCCATCACATGTTGATTTGTCTTTGTCGTAGCAGTCACCAAGTCCATCACATGTTGATTTGTCTTTGTCGTAGCAGTCACCAAGTCCATCACATGTTGATTTGTCTTTGTCGTAGCAGTCACCAAGTCCATCACATGTTGATTTGTCTTTGTCGTAGTAGTCACCAAGTCCATCACATGTTGATTTGTCTTTGTCGTAGTAGTGTCCAAGTCCATCACATGTTGATTTGTCTTTGTCGTAGCAGTCACCAAGTCCATCACATGTTGATTTGTCTTTGTCGTAGCAGTCACCAAGTCCATCACATGTTGATTTGTCTTTGTCGTAGCAGTCACCAAGTCCATCACATGTTGATTTGTCTTTGTCGTAGTAGTCACCAAGTCCATCACATGTTGATTTATCTTTGTCGTAGCAGTTACCAAGTCCATCACTTGTTGATTTGTCTTTGTCGTAGCAGTCACCAAGTCCATCACATGTTGATTTGTCTTTGTCGTAGCAGTCACCAAGTCCATCACATGTTGATTTATCTTTGTCGTAGTAGTCACCAAGTCCATCACATGTTGATTTATCTTTGTCGTAGTAGTCACCAAGTCCATCACATGTTGATTTATCTTTGTCGTAGTAGTTACCAAGTCCATCACATGTTGATTTGTCTTTGTCGTAGTAGTTACCAAGTCCATCACATGTTGATTTATCTTTGTCGTAGTAGTTACCAAGTCCATCACATGTTGATTTATCTTTGTCGTAGTAGTTACCAAGTCCATAACATGTTGACTTGTCTTTGTCGTAGCAGTCACCAAGTCCTTCTATCCCCCCTTCATCGTGTCATCTTTATCATCTACACTAATGCTCATAACCCCACCCGTTCCCCCGCCCTTGAGGGTTAGGGTAGTTTAATTTTTCCCAACCCCATTTCTCTACCTCCCCTATCTTGGTTGATTTAATGTCTATGATTTGTCCCTACTGCCACTTTTTGCTCATTTCCTATCTTGAACTGTTTAATTTCTATGATTTCTCCCTACGGCCACTTTTTGCTCATTTCCTATCCTGGACGGTTTAATTTCTATTATTTCTCCCTACTGCCACTTTTTGCTCATTTCCTATCTTGAACTGTTTAATTTCTATGATTTCTCCCTACGGCCACTTTTTGCTCATTTCCTATCCTGGACGGTTTAATTTCTATTATTTCTCCCTACTGCCACGTTTTGCTCATTTCCTATCTTGTTATCGCCGCTCGATAGGAATAATTCAATTCGTATTATTGCACTCTGCTCTATCAGCAGTGGTTCCCGTCTCTATTCTTTAGTCTCTGTTGAACAGATCGTACAGTATCTTGGAGCCCCATCTCTCTATTCTTACTTGAGAACCGTTGTCTATATTGTCCTTTTTATGCAGTCACCTTATTAGCAGTGACCCTGTGTCTGACAACATACAACATTCAGTCTATTGCTTTTGACCCCTTGGCGATCCCACCAAATAGGCGTTGCTAATTAAATGTATGTAAGTGTAAAAAAGCAAAGTACCCCCGTCACGCCAAGTGGCGTATAGGGAAATATGGTGTTAGTGACCGTATATTTTACAGACCTTCAGCACATGATTTTTTGGGGTAATGTGGTCGGTATTACGCCCGTGCTGCTTTACTTTCCAAGAAAAAAAATCCGGTACCCATTTTTAAGGCTGGCTGAACCCGGAAGCCGTCGGTTGGGATCGAACCCTACCCCTTTGTCCTTTGTAATCCAGTTCACTAACCACTGAGCTATCGCGGCTCCCATTACATGTATGTTAACTCATGTTATCTTGCAGTCGGAAACATAACATATAGCAGTGCTGAGATATAGCTGGTAACTAGTAGTGGTTGGTTGTAACGTACACGCCAACAAGGTATAGTGATAGCTTTACAAAAAAGGAGCACCGCTAAATAATGTCCTTATACTGGAATCTTCTGGATCGAGTGTCAACTAAATCTTACATTATTTATTATTTAATTAGTTAAGTTTTTTTTTTTTTCTGTTTACTAATTTTTATCAATTGTTATTCTTATGTAGAATATTTATCATTATAAAGAAGTACATCTCCCGGTTGCTGTATTATGTCATTTCTTATTCTACTTTGTATTTTTCTTGTATCTACTGGTGCCACTAATCCCGGTTGTAATGAGTTTTTCTTAATGTCTTTGTCTATTTATGTTGTTCTTTATTTTCGAAGAGGTCCACATGTTAGAAAAGTTATAATTTTTTTTTTTTTTTTTTTTTTTTTTTTTTTTTTTTTTTTTTTTTTAATAAAGCTGCTACCATACCTTGCTGGAGTGTACGTTACACCCGACCACTAGCTCCTAATCATGTTAGCTTCTTGTATGTGTGGCAGTACAATCATAGCGATACAACCATATGGCCGACACTTTGAATTATTGTATGATCACCTTACTTTGTCAAAAGGGAGCAGGATAGCTCAGCGGTTAGTGAACTGGACTACAAAGGACAAGTGGTAGGGTTCGATCCCAAACGACGGCTTCCGGGTTCACCTGGCCTTTAATGTTTACCGGATTTTTTTTCTGGGAAAGTAAAACGGCACGGGCGTAATACCAACAACATTACCCCAAAAATCATGTGCCGAAGATCTGTAGAATGTATGGTCACTAAAACCATCTATACGCCACTTGGCGTGATGGGGCACTTATTTATTTATTTATTTATTTTTTGCTTAGTCACGCTGGTACGTCACAATTATATGTTTCTACTTTTACCAGGATATAACGTAAGTGGTGTCGTTGATTATTTACAAATTAGAAATATAACTTCTTATGTTGTTAATTGACATTTTGATTAAACAATCGTTAATTAACTCATTCCTTATTTACAAAGGAGCTAGTTAGTTAATATTATCTACAAGGAAAGTATGTAATACAGTTTTGTATTTTACACATTTCATTTTAATTATTCAGCTGCATAGTTTAGTAGTTAACTGTTCCAGCTAGGAAGTTACCAAGCCTGTTACTGGGCGCAAATGTGGTTAATAAACTATCAATATCCCATAATTTCATCGCCAACTGACTCTCTAGTCAGTTACTAAAATATTTCATTGTTTAGTCCATATTGCTTCTACAGACGTAGTAAAATGTTCAACTAATTAATAATTTTGAAAATTATTTCCTAATTTAACGCATTAAATGTGTACATTATTTATACTATTATATTTTAGTTTTAACTTTTTTGTGTTTAATATCATTGTGTATGTTTCGATGTATTGTATGTAATTACCTTCAATGTAACTGTCATAAACTGCTTTGCTTCTACACATTTATGATGTGTCAACTTTGAGCAGGTTTAATGTTGTCAACTTCGGTCCCATCAACACGAGAAAATAAAATACAACGATCGACAAAACCAGACACAAGTTTGAGGTTTTAGAAAACTGTGATATATCCACATAGATGTTTTTATTTGTATGGTTTATTGCATTTAGTTTGAAGTTTCAACTAAACTAATGCATTATCTTTATATTTAAAGAAAATTGTTTTGTCTGGTCCATAAAACAAACACACACACACACACACACATTTAAAACTTTCACTATTCAGTGCAGTTGAAAGATGTGCTCACAAATAATCAAACAGACAGCAGAAAAGTATCAGCGGACGGTGGGTTGGGGAAAAGGAAAGTATTCCCATTTGGTAAAAATGGTGGTAAAATGAACTAAGAAACAGTGAATTCGGGAGCAGAAACTGGCTGACAAACGAGTCGGACAGTAGAAATTGCCTCACAAACAACGAGTCGGACAGTAGAAATTGACTCTCAAACAATGATTTGGACAGTAGAAATTGACTCTCAAACAACGATTTGGACAGTAGAAATTGACTTTCAAACAACGATTTGGACAGTAGAAATTGGCTCTCAAACAATGATTTGGACAGTAGAAATTGACTTTCAAACAACGATTTGGACAGTAGAAATTGACTCTCAAACAATGATTTGGACAGTAGAAATTGACTCTCAAACAACGATTTGGACAGTAGAAATTGACTCTCAAACAACGATTTGGACAGTAGAAATTTGCTCACAAACAAGGAGTCGGACAGTAGAGATTAGCTCACAAACGAGGAGTTGGAGAGTAGAAATTGGCTCACAAATAACGGGTCAGACAAAAGGAAAAAAGGCTCACAAAGAACGAGTAGGAAGTTAACGACTGGATAAAAAAAAAATAACGAGATGGAAGGTAAGTATTATCTCACAAACAAAGATTCGGACAGTAGAGATTGGCCCAGAAACAACTAGTCGAAAGATAAAGATTTGCTCACAAACAACGAATCGGACGGTAGAGATTGCCTCACAAACATGAGTAGGAAGTCAGAGACTGGCCCACAAGCAATGAGCCGGACAGTAGAAATTGGCGCACAAACAAAGAGTCAGACTGTAAAAATTGGCGCACAAATAACTAGTCGGACAGTAGAAATTGACTCACAAACAACGAGTCGGTCAGAAGAAAATGGCTCAAAAACAACGAGTTAGACAGTAGATATTGGCTCACAAACAACGATCTGGACGGTAGAAATTAGCTCACAATCAACGAGTTGGACGGTACAGATTGGCTCACAAACAACGAGTTGGACTGTAGATATTGGCTCACCAACAATGAGTTGGACGGTAGATATTGGCTCAAAAACAATGAGTCGGACGGTAGATATTGTTTCATAAATAAAAACGAGTCGGACAAGTAGATATTGGCTCACAAACAATGAGTTGGACGGTAGATATTGTTCCACAAACAACGAGTCGGACGGTAGAAATTGTTTCATAAACAAAAACGAGTCGGACAGTAGAAATTGGCTCACAAACAACGAGTCGGACGGTAGAAATTGGCTCACAAACAACGAGTCGGACGGTAGAAATTGTTTCACAAACAACGAGTCAAACGGTAGAGATTGTTTCACAAACAACGAGTTGGACGGTAGAAATTGTTGCACAAACAACAAGTTGGTCGGTAGAAATTGGCCCACAAACAACAAGTTGGACGATATAAATTGTTTCACAAACAACGAGTTGGACGGTAGAGATTGTTTCACAAACAACGAGTTGGACGGTAGAAATTGGCTCACAAACAACGAGTTGGTCGGTAGAAATTGTTTCCTAAACAACGAGTTGGTCGGTAGAAATTGTTTCCTAAACAACGAGTTGGTCGGTAGAAATTGTTTCCTAAACAACGAGTTGGTCGGTATAAATTGTTTCACAAACAACGAGTTGGACGGTAGAAATTGTTTCACAAACAAAGAGTCGGACGGTAGAGATTGTTTCACAAACAACGAGTTGGACGGTAGAGATTGTTTCACAAACAACGAGTTGGACGGTAGAAATTGTTTCACAAACAACGAGTTGTACGGTAAAGATTGTTTCACAAACATCGAGTTGGACGGTAGAAATTGGCTCACAAACAATGAGTTGGACGGTAGAGATTGTTTCACAAACAACGAGTCGGACGGTAGAAATTGGCTCACAGTCAACGAGTTGGACGGTAGAGATTGTTTCACAAACAACGAGTCGGACGGTAGAAATTGTTTCACAAACAACGAGTCGGACGGTAGAAATTGGCTCACAGTCAACGAGTTGGACGGTAGAGATTTTTTCACAAACAACGAGTCGGACGGTAGAAATTGGCTCACAGTCAACGAGTTGTACGGTAGAAATTGTTTCACAAACAACGAGCGGGAAGGTAAAGATTGACTCATAAACAACGAATTGGAGGGTAAAGATTCGGTCACAAACAATGAGTTGGAGTGTAAGAATTGGCTCACCAACAGCAAGTAGAAAGGTAAAATTGACTCAAAAACAATGAGTTGGAGGATAAAGATTGCCTCAGAAACAATGTGTCGGAGGGTAACGATTGGCTCACAAAAAATGAGTTGAAGGGTAAAGATTGCTCACAAACAACGAGTTGGAGGGTAAAGATTGCTCACAAACAATGAGTTGGAGGGTAAAGTTTGGCTCACAAACAATGAGTTGGAGGGTAAAGATTGCTAAAAAAACAACGACTAGGAAGGTAAATATTGACTCACAAAAAATGAGTTGGAGGGTAAAGATTGACTCACAAGAAATGAGTTGGAGGGTAAAGATTGACTCACAAAAAATGAGTTGGAGGGTAAAGATTGACTCACAAAAAATGAGTTGGAGGGTAAAGATTGCCTCACAAACAACGAGTTGGAGGGTAAAGATTGACTCACAAAAAATGAGTTGGAGGGTAAATATTGACTCACAAAAAATGAGTTGGAGGGTAAAGATTGACTCACAAAAAATGAGTTGGAGGGTAAAGATTGCCTCACAAAAAATGAGTTGGAGTGTAAAGATTGACTCACAAACAACGAGTTGGAGGGTAACGATTGCTCACAAACAACGACTAAGAAGGTAAATATTGACTCACAAACAAAGAGCGGGAAAGTAAAGATTGACTCATAAACAACGAATTGGAGGGTAAAGATTGGATCACAAACAATGAGTTGGAGGGTAAAGATTGGCTCACAAACAGCGAGTAGGAAGGTAAAGATTGACTCACAAACAATGAGTTTGAGGGTAAAGATTGGCTCACAAACAGGAAGTGCGACGGTAGAAGTCTACTCACCAAAATGTGATTCGGATGGCAGAAAATTGATGACAAACGTTGCAGTTACGGTTAACATGTGGATAAAAACAGCCCGATGAATGAACTGATATCACAGAAATATATTTCTAATGTTAGAAATATGCTTATGAACAGTAGGATAGACTGGCAGGTTGCATTTAGAACCAGGTAATAAGAAAGATCGTATCAATGTACAACATTATACAAATTTATTTTTAGAAGTTTTGACACCCACAGGAGAACTGTGGAAATTTGTTTTTAAAGACAGTGAATTTTTTGTGCAACAAATGTATTTATAAACGTGTTTCTGGGTTGTAGATAATTATATACCATTTTTTAAATACTAATTGTTATTGTGCATTGTCGTGTCTATATACGGTGCACATTTTACCGTTGATGCTTGAACTCTTTTATTTAATTAATAATGAAACAGAACACTGTATGTTCCTGGTATCTCTCCCGCTTAAACAACGAGTTGGATAGTAGCATTTATAAAGGGAGCAATGGGTTGTAGAAATGTGTTCAGACACAGTGAGGTGGAGTGTAGAAATGTGTTTAGAAACAGTGAGGTGGAGTGTAGAAATGTGTTTAGAAACAGTGAGGTGGAGTGTAGAAATGTGTTTAGAAACAGTGAGGTGGAGCGTAGAAATGTGTTTAGAAACAGTGAGGTGGAGTGTAGAAATGTCTTTAGAAACAGTGAGGTGGTGTGTAGAAATGTGTTTAGAAACAGTGAGGTGGAGTGTAGAAATGTGTTTAGAAACAGTGAGGTGGAGTGTAGAAATGTGTTCAGACTTAGTGAGGTGGAGTGTAGAAATGTGTTTAGAAACAGTGAGGTGGAGTGTAGAAATGTGTTTAGAAACAGTGAGGTTGAGTGTAGAAATGTGTTTAGACACAGTGAGGTGGAGTGTAGAAATGTGTTTAGAAACAGTGAGGTGGAGTGTAGAAATGTGTTTAGAAACAGTTAGGTGGAGTGTAGAAATGTGTTTAGAAACAGTGAGGTGGAGTGTAGAAATGTGTTTAGACACAGTGAGGTGGAGTGTAGAAATGTGTTTAGAAACAGTGAGGTGGAGTGTAGAAATGTGTTTAGACACAGTGAGGTGGAGTGTAGAAATGTGTTTAGACACAGTGAGGTGGAGTGTAGAAATGTGTTTAGAAACAGTGAGGTGGAGTGTAGAAATGTGTTTAGACACAGTGAGGTGGAGTGTAGAAATGTGTTTAGACACAGTGAGGTGGAGTGTAGAAATGTGTTTAGAAACAGTGAGGTGGAGTGTAGAAATGTGTTTAGAAACAGTGAGGTGGAGTGTAGAAATGTGTTTAGAAACAGTGAGGTGGAGTGTAGAAATGTGTTTAGAAACAGTGAGGTGGAGTGTAGAAATGTCTTTAGAAACAGTGAGGTGGTGTGTAGAAATGTGTTTAGAAACAGTGAGGTGGTGTGTAGAAATATGTTCAGAACCGCTAAGGTGGTGTTTAGAAATGTGTTTAGAAACGCGGTGAGGTGTGTTATAAAAAAGTGCTTAGAAATGGTGAGGTGTAGAGTAGAAATGTGTTTAGAAACGGTGAGGTGCGTTATAAAAATGTGTTTAGAAACGGTGAGTTGTGTTATAAAAATGTGTTTAGAAACGGTGAGATGTAGTGTAGAAATGTGTTTAGAAACGGTGAGGTGGAGTGTATAAATGTGTTCAGAAACGGTGAGATTGGTGTGTAGAAATATGTTTAAAAACGGTGAGATGGAGTGTAGAAATGTGTTTAGAAACGGTGAGATGGAGTATATAAATGTGTTGTTTGTGTGTACATTTGAAATTTAAAATACGTCTCTTAGAGAAGTATAATTTTTTTAAAAAATGGGGCGATAGAATGAAGAGACATGTACCCTAGTTTGATGTGAATAGAAAAGAGAAATTCGCGCACAAAATTTGTCAGAAATTGTTGTATATAGAAAGTAGAAACGTATACACATTTCAGTGTATGTATGTATTTGTATAGTTGAAACAAATAACGGACTCGATAATAATTAAAGAAACAACAAACCACTACCTAAATGATTCGAGTTAAACGCGAGATAGAAGGACAGCCTGAGACATACGTTTAGAAATGAGAATCTTAAAAAAATGCTTGATTTCCCACCATTAAATGCATTTAAATAATGTGGTCTCAGAATGACGGAAAGAACAAAGGACAACACAAAGAGGCCTCAATAAACGTTGTGAGAACAATTGACCGAAGTCCCGACAACGGAAAAGATGAACTGATTGAAAATTAGAAACATTATGAAAAAAAAAAACATTAGATGAGAAACAAAGCAGCAGAATATCGCAAATATTGAGTTATTGAGTTATTTGCGGGTCATCATCATTGCACTTCGAACATGTCCATATGAGCTCACATCACCTCCTCAGCAATTCCCGCAGTGTCCAGCGACTGCCGACTCCAGTTGTGTGTTGGTTGATAAGTCTTCTTTCACGCCAACTAAGTTTCTCATTTTTGGATGTGCCCATACTCCCAACTCTATCATCCGAAAAAGCGAGGCGGATTTGTGTTTGTCGAAGTAATAATATCATCGCAATATAAATACTTTGGAATGCGAATGAAGAAGAAAATAAGAAAAAAAGAGCAGTAAGGTTGAAGCAATGATGAAAGTCTTGAAATTTAAAGTAAATCTCCAGTCAAACTGGTTCAGGTTGTAGGAGAGAACCTGACAAATCTACTCACTGTTATCTGTAGCAAGGACTGGCAGACTGGGAAGTCGCCATCTTCATGGACCTAGAGCTGATTATTAAAATCCCAAAAAATGAACATCTCCGTCAATGACACATCTATAGAACCGTCATTCGTGTCAGTCATACAAACAAAGTATTGCTATTCATACTCAACTCCATGTGAACTCTTTGTGTTGTCCTTTGTCAGTTGGAGGTAAAGGCGCGCCTCCCAGCACCTGAGCTGGAAGTTGTCAGCGATCCACAGCTGATGGCTTGCGTCAGGATCGGTGAAACAGAACCATCCAGACCCTGCTCCACCTCTCCGTGGTGCCTCAAGTAACAGACTAACCTGTCTTGTCTGGCCAAGCGAGTAGGGATCGAAGAGGAAAGACTCAAAAGTATCATGTGGAAGTCGGATGTGTTGGGCCGAAACGCGCAAATATCACAGTTATACTGTAAACCACAACACAACGCAGACACGCCTACTTAACGTCCTTTTAAGGGCGGATGCTGACGATGTACACTCCTTAAGTCATCGGGCGAACGCAAGAATGCAGCAAGCAAGCAAGCATACTTAACTGATCAACACTATAACCAAAAAATAATGTGCTAGTATAGCTTTCAGTATAAAACATGTGTGCGAATAGCAATAATTGCAATAGAACAATATTTATATATATACTTACCAACTTCAATTGCGGGGGGGCGGGGGGGTGTCATTCAGAATTCTGGTTGTATTTCGTACTAGCTATTACACTAAAATAAAAAAAGAATCACAATGATATTCTTAGGACATTCAATTTGATCACATGGGCTGCGAACTCCATACTTCAAGGAATTAGGGAAGGCGGAGAAGGAGAGGTAGACAGAGTACACGGATAGGCAGACAGCATCAAATAATGTATAGGCCTCGACTTCTCTGAGTTAACAAGAAACATTACGAAGCCTCTCACAATGCCCCGACTAGACTCGAGGTTTCTTAGATAAAGAGGAAGAAAAAAAGGTAGAGGGATAAAGTTTTCAAACTGTGAGCTGGTCTATGTAGGTGACATTGTGAGCTGAAGGTTAGGTCTATGTATGTGACATTGTGAGCTGAAAGTTAGGTCTATGTATGTGACATTGTGAGCTGAAAGTTAGGTCTATGTAGGTGACATTGGGAGCTGAAAGTTAAGTCTATGTAGGTGACATTGTGAGCTAAAAGTTAGGTCTATGAAGGTGACATTGCGAGCTGAAAGTTAGGTCTATGTAGGTGACATTGTGAGCTGAAAGTTAGGTCTATGTAGGTGACATTGTGAGCTGAAAGTTAGGTCTATGTAGGTGACATTGTGAGCTGAAAGTTAGGTCTATGTATGTGACATTGGGAGCTGAAAGTAAAGTCTATGTAGGTGACATTGTGAGCTGAAAGTTAGGTCTATGTAAGTGACATTGTGAGCTGAAAGTTATGTCTATGTATGTGACATTGTGAGCTGAAAGTTAAGTCCATGTAGGTGACATTGTGAGCTGAAAGTTGGGTCTATGTAGGTGACATTGTGAGCTGAAAGTTAAGTCAATGTAGGTGACATTGTGAGCTGATAGTTAGGTCTATGTAGGTGACATTGTGAGCTGAAAGTTAGGTCTATGTAGCCGACATTGTGAGTTGAAAGTTAAGTCTATGTAGGTGACATTGTGTGCTGAAAGTTGGGTCTATGTAGCTGACATTTTGAGCTGAAAGTTAAGTCTATGTAGGTGACATTGTGTGCTGAAAGTTAGGTCTATGTAGCTGACATTGTGAGTTGAAAGTTAAGTCTATGTAGGTGACATTGTGTGCTGAAAGTTAAGTCTATGTAGGTGACATTGTGTGCTGAAAGTTAGGTCTATGTAGGTGACATTGTGAGCTGAAAGTTATGTATATGTAGGTGACATTGTGTGCTGAAAGTTAGGCCTATGTAGGTGACATTGTGAGCTGAAAGTTAGGTCTATGTAGGTGACATTGTGAGTTGAATGTAGAAATGTGTTTTTATTAATTGTGGAATTATCCACAGGATTTTTTGTAGATGACAGAAACACGCCCACAAACTGTAGATTAGTCAGCAGAGATATATCTACAGACTGTGATTTAGACAACATAAATGTCCACAAACTGTGGGTTAACAACATAAATAAGTCTACAAATTATGGGTTAACAACATAAATATATCTACAAACTGTAGTTTAGTCAGCAGAAATGTGTCTACAGAACTGTGATTTAGACAGCAGAAATATGTCTTCAAATTGTGTGTAAACGACAGAAATATTTCTTCAAATTGTGTGTTAACGACAGAAATATGTCTTCAAATTGTGTGTTAACGACAGAAATATGTCTATAAATTGTGTGTTAACGACAGAAATATGTCTATAAATTGTGTGTTAACAACAGAAATATGTCTATAAATTGTGTGTTAACGACAGAAATATGTCTATAAATTGTGTGTTAACGACAGAAATATGTCTATAAATTGTGTGTTTACGACAGAAATATGTCTATAAATTGTGTGTTAACGACAGAAATATGTCTATAAATTGTGTGTTAACGACATAAATAAACAACCTACAAAATGTAGATTAGTCAGCAGAAATATGTCTACAAACTGGGGGGGGGGGGGGGGTGTTAAGGACAGAAATAAATAAGGTACAAGGTCAAGGCAAAGTGCGAGACTTGAACCAGCGTCTTACCACGCGAGCCCCCACACGTATGTTATCGGCCGCCTATCAAGATTGGATCTGGGACTTCTGGATGGTGTTGCTTCAAGCATTGAAACTCAAGATGCTAGTTTGCCGAAACCCTCTATTTTAAAATGGTTCCCCGTGTCTTTATTGTGCATCGCAATGATGCCTTTTTCTTTGTTTCTACCGTTACTTCTTTCTTTTTGTTATTTCAGCTGAATCTTTTCTTTTTACTGTCACTCACTATAATGTCTAACATTTCATGTAACTCATTTTCACCCTTAGCGATTAAGGCTGCATCATCATCATCATCATCAAGTACCCTGCCTGCTGGCGTAGGTGATCATGTCTCTCCACAACTTTCGATCACGACAGCTATTTATAATTTCTTTTGTTGACCTTCTGCCAAGCGATTCTCTTAAGGTGTCTGTTATTTTTTCTGTATGTTTCTCTTTGCTTCCCTCTATCTCTTCGTCCCTCAATTTTTTACAGTTGTTACAATATATTCCAGTTGTTCTCTTCTCATTACATGGCCAAAAAATGATGATTGTTTCTTCCTAATATTGGAAATTAGCTCTCTTTTTGCTTTGACCTCTTTCAGAACATCTTCATTACTCTTCTTAGCTGTCCATGGTACTCTCAACATTATTCTGTAAAACCACATTTCTACATACACAAGTAATTTTCTTGTCTGTTGTCCTATTGTCCATGATTCGCATCCGTATGTTAAGACTGGCTCTACATAACATTTAAGAACTATTTTTTTTTGGTTTCTATTGTCAAAAATGGATTGCATAGTATCTTCCTCAATTTTGGAAAGCGGCTTTTGCCTGAGCCATTCTGCATCTCACCTCTTTTGTACATCTTCCGTCTGAGGTTAACTTCTTCTTTTCTCTTGTCACTGTTACCTAAAAGGTGTCGTGGTTTATATAATTTGTCGTTCTTGAGCTGCTCGAACTGTCTGAATTAGTGACTTTTCTTTGTTGTTGCATGTCTCTGTCACTGCATCTATCCATATTCTTCTGGGTCTTCCACTTGGTCTTTCTCCATGCATTCTTGAGAAGAACGCCCTTGATGGTGATTGATAAGGATTCATTCTGACCAGGTGGCCAAATCATTTAAGTTGTTGTTGTTCTATATATTCTTGGCAGGGTTTTGTTCCTACCATGTTTCTTATGGTTTCATTTGGTATTCTATCTCTTCTTGTGTTGTTTGTTACTTTTCTCAAGCATCGCATCTCACATGCATTGATCTTTCTTAAATTTGATTTAGAAAGGGTCCATGTTTGACTTTCATAGCACAAAGTTGGTATAAAAATGCTATTTATCATTTGTTGTTTAGCTGGCATAGAAATGTTTGAATGTCTTAGCAATGGTGAAATCTGGTATGTGACAGCATTTGCTTTTTGTATTCTCATGTCAATTTCTCTGTCTAGTTTTCCATCTTGTTTGAACATTGTGCCTAAATACTTCAATTCCTCTACTTGTTTTATTTCTTTATCTTTGATCTTAATCTTTAGTGCATGTCTTAATTTGCGTATTGTGGTTAACAAAGTTCTCAAATATTTAAATTCATTTACCTGTTGTAATATTGTTCCACTTGTCTTTATTTTGCACCGAGGTGATGTCTTTTTCTTTGTTGTTACCATTACCTCTGTCTTTTATCTATTAAGGCTGAGTCCTTTAATTTTGTTTTCTTTCACTATAAATTCCAACATTTCTTGTAACTCATTTTCACTCTCAACGATAAATGATTAACTGTATCATTAGCATACCTTAGGTTATTTATATTATGACCTCCAATTGTTATTCCAGGCATGCCCTTGTGGATCTTAAAATAATCTCACTATAAATATTAAACAAATCTGGTGACAACACACAACCTTGTCTAGCACCCTGTTTTATTTGTTGAAACATTTCCAATTGGTTTCCAGTTTCTTATAGCCGCTGTTTGTTTCCAGTACATGTTTTTTATTATTCTTAGATCTTCGCTGTCTACGTTTATGGTTTATACAATTTTGATTATTTCTTGGTGCTTTACTTTGTCAAATGCCTTGGTATAATCTATGGAACATAGGTATATAGATCTGTTTTCACCTCTATGGATATTTCTACTAAAGATCTTATGATATAAATGACATTGCTCGTTCCTTTACCTCCAAACAAAACCACACTGTTCATCGCTAATTTCTGGACTGATTTTGTTTCGCACTCTTCGCATGATGATTCTTAGTAATATCTTAGTCATATGACTCATGAGGCCTATTGTGCGTTGATCGTACCATCAGCATACCTAAGGCTTTTTTCTTGTATTATTACATCTAATTGTTTTTCAAGACATGTACCTGGATCTTAAAAGAATGCAACTATATATATTAAATAAGTCTAGTAACTTCATACAGTCTAGCCTAACACCTTGTTTTATTAGTTGAAAAATTCGCACTTGATGTGCAGTTTTCATTAGCTCCCGTTTTGCTTTGGCGTCGTTCAGAATGTTTTCATTACGCTTCTTAACTGTCCATTGTATTCTCATCATTATCTTGTAAAACCACATTTCTACGGTCTCAGGCGATTTTCTTATCTCTTGTGCTATAGTCCATGATTCACATCCGTATGTTAAGACTACATACTGTTAAAGGACTCTTCTTCTTGTTTCTATTATCAAAAATGGTCTGCAAAGTATCATCCTCAATTTTTTGAAAACTGCATTTGCCTGAGCGATTCCGCATCTCACCTCTGTTGTACATCTACCATCTCACCTTTGTTGTACATCTACCATCTCACCTCTGTTGTACATCTACCATCTCACCTCTGTTGTACATCTACCATCTCACCTCTGTTGTACATCTACCAGCTCACCTCTGTTGTACATCTACCATCTCACCTCTGTTGTACATCTACCAGCTCACCTCTGTTGTACATCTACCATCTCACCTCTGTTGTACATCTACCATCTCACCTCTGTTGTACATCTACCATCTCACCTCTGTTGTACATCTACCATCTCACCTCTGTTGTACATCTACCATCTCACCTCTGTTGTACATCTACCATCTCACCTCTGTTGTACATCTACCATCTCACCTCTGTTGTACATCTACCATCTCACCTCTGTTGTACATCTACCATCTCACCTCTGTTGTACATCTACCATCTCACCTCTGTTGTACATCTACCATCTCACCTCTGTTGTACATCTACCATCTCACCTCTGTTGTACATCTACCATCTCACCTCTGTTGTACATCTACCATCTCACCTCTGTTGTACATCTACCATCTTAGATTAACACTGTTCCCACATATTTAAATTCATTGACCTGTTTTAATATTGCTCCACCTGTCTTTATTGTGCATTGCGGTGGTGTATTTTTCTTTGTTGTTACAATTACTTCTGTATTTTTACTATTAGGGCTGAGTCCTTTATTTTTGCTTTCTTTCACTATAATGTCTACCATTTCTTGCAACCCCTTAGGGATTAAGACTATATCATCAGCATAACTTAGATTATTTATATTATGACCTTCAAGCATGTTCTTTTTGGATCTTAATAGACAAACTCAAGGAAAATCGTTCAACACGCCTGTCGCACCTCTACAACCTCCAAGCCATTGCTGGTGAAGTGGAGATATATCCTAGGTCATGAATGTTGTCAAAGATCGTAAAGTTATACACAAAAAAATAAAACAAACAGGAGACAAGGACGATTGTAACAACTTTAGGGTTATATCCTCCTGAGTATAACTGGAACGGCATTCAACTATAGTTGGTTTAAATCGCCTACATGACATGACAAAACACATTCTTCTTGAGGAGTCCCAGTGCGATTTCAGAGCTGGACGGGTAACCACCGATATGATTTTTACTTTCCGCCAACTGAAAGATAAATGCATGGATCAGAAAAGACCTATGTTTATAGCCTTCATTGATCTCACACAAGCTTTTGACACCACGAGCAGAGCACGTCTATACTGAGTGTTGGAAAATGTTGACTGCACTCCTACATTACTAAAGACGATCAAGTTGTTTCACAGCAATATGTATCCCACCATCCAGTTTGACTGTATATCTTCCCAGCCCTTTAAAATGAACTGTGGATTAAAAATAAAAGACTTGTCCTTAAACCAACTCTATTTTGTATAATTGTTGTTTTACTTGCTCTTCTACACAAAGTGTTTAAAATTGGCTCTGGATATATCTACTTCCGTACGATCTGGCGATTCCTTATTGAATCTAGCATGTTTGAAGTAAACATTAAAACCAACGGAGATTCTAATCAAGGAACTTCTATTCGCTGATGACGCTGCATTGATTGCTCACCATAAGTCCGTCCTACAGTCAATGTTTGACAATCTAGCTAGATCATGTTATTTATTTTCCTTGTCGATATGTATAAGGCACTGGTGTTTCATCAAGGTGTAGCCAGTCCCACAGCTATTGAGTTATTTGCGGGTCATCATCATTGCACTCCGAACATGTCCATAGGTGCTCAGATTCCCTCCTCAGCAAGTCACGCAGTTTCCATCGACTGACGACTCCAGTTCTGTGTTGGTTGATAAGTCATCTTACACGCACACTAAGTTTCTCTTTCTAGCTGTGCCCATCTTAACTCCCATCTCCATCATCCGAAGATGTGACGTGGATCTGTGTTTACAAAAGTCATATGGTTTTCCCACATCTTGGAGGGCATTGATGATGTTCCCTCCGATCCATTGGTTGCCCGTCCTCAACAACAGCGCAGCTAGCCAACCTGTCCACTCTTTCATTTCCCCGTACTCCCGCATGTCCAGGGACATAGACAAAGGTGACCTTACGTATTTGGGACTTCAGCAATGAATCTACCCATTGCATGCGTACAGAGCCTGCCTCAACATTTTTTAACATGCTCATCGAATCACTCAGTATACATGCGCGGGTGTAGTCTTGTGACTCTAACCATTTAAATGCCTTGGTCACTGACATCACCTCCATCGTCATGCTACTCGTGGTCATGGCGTTTGGACCACTGTCTTCTTTGACTATTCTGCCTGTCGAGCGTGCTGCAAATGCACATGAGATTCTTTGGTGTCGTATTACAGATCCGTCTGTATAGGTGACTGCATCTTTCTCATCGGTGTTATCGCAGATGCGACCGTTGACCTCAGCACGACCGAGTTCTGTTCCTTTTCCTGTCGAGATGAGATTACACGAGAAAGTCCCCTTGAATGACGTAGGCACCGGTATCCACTCCTCGCCAACGTTGATATATTTAATCCCACAGACCCGCATCTTCTGCTCGGCCTCTCCATGATGTGCATCTTTTTATCCTGGCATCTTTCACTGTGTTAAGAACGTGGTGCACTGGATGCTCTGTATCTGTACTAATCTTCAGGTATGTTAGTGCTCTCCAGATCTTGATTCTGTCATCCATGGTTGGAAAGTCAAGAAGATACCTCATTGCTATACAGAGAGTGTCCCTTGTACATCTCAAGATAATGCCCATGGCTTCAATCTGTATTTTCTCCAGCCTATCAATTTTAGTCGTACTGACTGCAAGAATTGTCAGTGCAAACTCAATTGGTGCTATGACTAATCCCTGGAACAGAAGAGTACGTAGCCTCTGCTCGATGTTGGCAGCTGCCATGACCTTCAAGGCGACTAATCCTTTGCGGGATTTTGTTATCACATGGTCGACGGGGTCCCGAAAACACAGGCTGCGATCAAACTTAACTCCGATGTATGTCATCAATTTTTCCCTGGTCACCTAATCAGCTCCCATTCGTACTACTGGTGTGTCCGTATTAACGATATGATTGTTAAGGGAGAACCATGAAACTGATGCTTTATTAGGATTAAACACGGCACCTGAAACCCCACACCAGGAAGAAATGCGATCGAGTTCGTCTTGCATTGTGGAGGCGATTCCCCGTCTGTCTCTTCCCTGTCGACATACCAGAGTATCATCAGCAAAAATCATAGGTCTTCCCCTCGCATCCAGTTTTTGTTCCGTGATCGTTATTGTGTACACGTTAAATGGAATTGGTGACAATGGTGAGCCTTGTGGCAGCCCTGGACAAATGGATGTTGGCTCGGAAGACCAACTTCCAGATCTGAGTATCACCTTCCTCGCCTCTGAAACAGTGTCGAGCGATCCATCTAATGAGGAAGTGATGCACCGCCAATTTGAGGAGATTCTGCATAAGGTATTCAAATAGTAACCTGTTGTATGCATCCTCCAGATCTATACCAGCAGCACATGTTTCCTCTCGTCTGTGGAAGCCTTCGAAGGCGCCATAGGTAAAGGTTGCCGCATTGAGCCATGTCTCTTTGTTATATCTATAACAGTGTGGGTGGGAATGCGCGTTTCTGTTCAAGGTGACAGGTGAGGACACGGGCAACTATTTTCTCCAGCAGCTTGCCCGCAGTGTTCTGCATTGTGCTGATTCTGTAGGCACTGATCTGAGAATGGTCCTTGTTTGACTTAGGTAGCGGTAGTAAGCAGCTTTGTAGCCACTCTCCTTAATCTGGTCACTCCGAATGCTGGCATTAAACTCATTGGCTAGTTTTGTCAAATCATTGTCAGCTAAATTGCCTAAGTCGTCGAACCGAACACCATCATGTCATGACATCAAACTATTCATTATTTTCTCTCTTTGTCGTCCACGATCTCTCATTCCCTGTATTTTGCCGGTTGTAACCAAATAATCCAACTTTCCTCTTCTCATGTGTCCAAAAAATGTTGATTGTTTCTTTCTGATGTTTCTTAGGAGCTCCCTTTTTTGTGTTGGCTTTTTTGAGAATGTCCACCTTGGTCTCTTTAGCTGTCCAGGGAACTTTCACAATTCTTCTGAAATTGTCTGTGGCGTCTAATTGTCTTTTCATTTGTTTGTTTACTGTACAGGATTAGCTCCCATATGTCAGAAGTGACTCTATAAATCACCGATGAACTCACTCTTTCTCACTTCAATTTGCTACATAAAATGCTTTTCATTTCATGAAATGCTATTTTGGACTGAGCTATTCTGCTTTTTTTTATTTCTGTGGTGCATGTCCCATCTGATGTTATTATTGTGCCCAAACATTTGATGCGCTGCACTTGTTTCAGATTTGTCCTGTTTATTTTTATGCTGCATGACGGCGATGATTGTTTCTTCGATATGACCATTATTTCTGTTTTCTTACTATTCAGACTGAAACCTTTTTTGTTGCTTTCTTTTACTTTTATATCTATCATTTCTTGTAGTTCAATTTCTGTCGTTGCGATTAAGACTGTGTCAACCGCATATCTCAAATTATTTATGCTGTGACCGTTAACTTCAATTCCTTTTTTTGTCTACTTTTGATCTCATAATATTTTCGCTTTAAAGTAAATACTTATTCGGCGAAATAACACAGCCTTGTCTGACTCCTTGTTTTATGAATTGGAATTGTCCTGTTTGGTTGTTAATTCGTATAGCTGCTGTTTGTTGCCTGTACATATGTTTTATGATTCGCAGATCCTTGCCATCAATGTTTAATTTCTCCAGTATATTGATTATTTTCACATCCTTTACTTTGTCAAATCGTTTTGTGTAGCCTATAAAGCACATTTTCCTGTGTGTTACCGGAGCCTCATTATGTGGGAGGTAAAGAATAGTGACACTGTGACCTTCCAGGCATGTCGTAAGAGGCGACTAAGGAGATGGCTTGACAAGCTGTCATTATAAAAAGTATTGTTATAGAAAAAGCGTCATATATTTTAGAGCAGTGATCTCTGCAATATGTGCCATTTTGGCACGCAAGGTTTCAGTTTTTGAGATTGTGGTTTTGCCATATGTGCCGTCTTCGGCTCGAAAGGACAATAGATAGATAAAGCACATATATAGATCTTTCCTTACCTCTATAGCTTTTTCTATCAATGGTCTTAAGATGTATACTGCATTATTGGTATTATTTCCTTCCACAAATCCACATTGTTCCTCGCTTATTTCTGGTTTTTTTTTTTGTTCCTTACACGTCTCATGATATCTCTTAGTAATATTTTCATCATGTGGCCCGTGAGACGAATATTGTTATGGTCCTCACAATCAGTGGCACATGACTTCTTCGGTATGGCTACAAAGATATATTTTAGTAGATACTCGGGTATGTGTCCAGTGTTATATATGTCATTGAGTATTTTTGTTATGACTTGTACTCCTAGCTTCCCTAATGCATTTGTCTCTTCCATTTTTATATTGTCGGGATCTGGAGCTTTGACTCTTTTCATGTAACGACTTGCCTCCTCCACTTCACTCTGCATTATAGTGGTCCTGTGTCTTTGTTTGAATTGTTATGCTTTGGTCTTTCATCATCATAGAGTTGACTGATATATTCTGTCCACCTTTCCATTGTCTTATCCTGACCCATTATTATATTTCCTTTCTTTCATTTCACACATCCTGAAAAAAACTTTTTTTCTTTTCTACCTGTTAATTCATTTAATTGATTGTGCATAAATTGTGAATCTTTCATTTGTTGTTTTTCCATTTCTTTCCATTTCTGCTTTAACCATCCTTCCTTTGATTTTCTGCATTTGTTCTCGATCTATTTGTGCAATATTGTGTATGTCCGTTCTTCTTTCTAATGTTTTTGCCTTTTGTCACTAGTTCTAATATTTCTCCTGTCACCCATTTATATTTGTTGTTTCATTTAGTCACTGGTATTACTTCTTGTGATGTTTATTGAATCGATTGCTTGAGCAATTATCACTGTCCCGTAATTTCTCAATAGCGTTATATCTATTTTGTACTATCGTGCTGTACTTATCACTCGTATGTCTATCTACTCTAAGCATATCTAGTAGTAATTTCATATTTAGTGTGGATTTATGTGTCTTCCGCAGGTTTATTCTTATCTTTCCAACTACTGGAATATGGTGACTATTGCAATATGCTCATGACCTTGTTCTAACAGATGTTAGCCCATTCCTGAGTCGTTTCTGTACCTGTTTAAAATCAATTTGATTGTGCACTTTTTTGTCTGGGCTTTGCCATGTCCATAGTCGCCTAGGGTGTTGTTTGAACTAGGCGTTACCTATAATCATTCCATGTGTCTTTGCCCAAACTATCAATCTATCCCCTCTGTCATTCAACTCTCCAAGGCCATGTCCCCCGTCCCATTTTGCACTTTAGTTTTTCCTACATTTGTATTGAAATTCCCTTATATAATAGTTATTTCTTTGGATTTACACTGCTCCATGGAGTGTATATATATATATATATATATATATATATATATATATATATATGCATATATATATAAAGTATACGGTTAACGAATAAAGCCGTCGGAGATGTCTCAGCCTGTAAGCAGCATGGTACTTGCACATAAAATGAGAAGTAGCTTTATACTGTTGCATAAATAATAATTTCTAAAGAGTTTTAGATCCGCAGTTACCAAAGCAACGTAGTTTATTACAACAGTACAGAACCGCTTTCAGAAATCGGACCTCGCATGTAATGTATTATATAACGTCCCTCATGGTCTATTAGAGCTTATATTTATAAAACAAATTTTATCTTTTCAGTTTTCTCCACACAAAAAATTCCCAATTTCCCGTTAGATGGATGCTCTACAGATGACATTGACATGTTGTGTTTGTATTTTAATAAAAGAAATGATTACGGACAGTCTATGTGTGGTAACTTTATTAATCATCTGGTAAATCACAACAAGACAACACCTCGAGTTATGTTCGCTGAAGTCTACGACTGGTACTCCGTTAACAATCCCAACGTTAACGTCAGCTCCTGGTATCTGGACTCATCTTTTAACCACAAACCCTACGGATTCTATGACGAGCAAGCCATGTTCCAGGATTATGGTAACATCAATGAAACCGTTGAACTAAAAGTCCAGTTTGTTCAACATTTATTTTCTGAGATGGGAGGAGTCAGGGAAAACGTCACCCGTCTTGCTGTTATTTTTCTCTATGGTAAAGGTATGTCATATGGTGAAACGAGAGATGTACCACATATTTTACAGCAACAAGACACGGACATAAAGGTATTTGTTGTTGTGTTGGATGTAAAGTACGACAAGGAAATTGTTCATCTTAGGGACACACTTCTTGTGGACTACTACGTGTCAATTCCTAGAAAACATTTATTATCTCTAGCAATGTGTAACCAGTGTCTGGAAGGATGGTGGAAGCTTGAACATAACATTTCTGCTGAGTCGATCTCTTGTTACAAGATGTTGG
Organism: Megaustenia siamemsis; assembly: GCA_032433765.1. Lineage (NCBI taxonomy): Eukaryota > Metazoa > Mollusca > Gastropoda > Stylommatophora > Ariophantidae > Megaustenia > Megaustenia siamemsis. The sequence goes on from JAVIAB010000159.1 coordinate 57,340,678, forward strand.
AGTCTGATCATGGAAGCAACAGTGAAGAGACATATTCTACTTGCACTAATGTTGAACATTCCAATGTGGTCACAATTGAAAGTAAACACGAGTTATTATTTGTACAGACCAGGATACATTCATATTTCAGTGATTTTAGAAAACGTGGAGAACTTTCAAATTTGTCGACTCTATTTTTTATTGGTCTCTACAGAGATAAAAGTAGCACTGCCAAGAGATTTCGTTGGGAATTGTTAGAACGAAATGTAAGTCGGCCCCTATTGGTTAATAATTGGCTGCCTGGTAAACCTTCTGGTGGCTATAGCAACGGATGTGCTGTGTGGCGGTTTGACTGGAGTGAAGATATAAATGTCTCTGACTTTTCCAGATACGAAGGTGATTTTGTTGATGGATGGGCGGACGTTGATTGCTCGTTTGTTAGTTCATTCATTTTGTGTGAGGTCTCAATGTCTCGTAGATTTGAGGACAACTTCCCGATTGATATAAAACCTGCCACGAATGAAAGTTTAACTCGAGCCTTAAATAGTGGAGGTTTTGTGAAATTCAGAAATAATATTGTGTCTGTGTCGTTCAGCTACGGAATAAAAGATTTTCGTAAATTCCTTAAGCTAATAGATTACAAGTTATTTCCCCTGTTTGATTGTGGGGAAGAAGCACAAGAGCCTCGATTCATTTCTTACTCTCTTGTTTGTAACGGTCGCGCTGAGTGTAACAACTTCCGAGATGAAAATGCCTGTTATGACAGTCTCAAAGGAACGTGGGTGAATGCGAGAGTTACTTGTCCAGGGATGCCTTGTTGTGACGGATCTTGTTTGTTAACGCGCTGGATTAATGATGGCGAGATTGATTGTCCAGTTTGTGACCTCATCACTGGCGAAGAATTCAGCGATGAAAGTGTGGTTCCATACACGCATCAGAAGAGAGATGAAACTTGCGCTTTTATTTGTGATGATAAATGTGTTCACCTCTCGCAGCTTAAAGATGGAAACGTTGACTGTACTGGATGGGAGGGACCTTTGGATGAGACGATAGGAAAACTGGAAACAGCTGACACTTGCAACCTCAAAAATGGTGAGAGAATGTGGGACCCCATGTGTGTCTATGTCAGAGACAAATACGGAGCTGTTCTAGGATGTAGAGATATGTCCCATCTGGAGAACTGTATAGACTTTAAATGCCCAGTAGGATATGTTAAATGTCCGAGCACATACTGTATACCTCAACATTATGTCCTTGACAAGATACACGATTGTCCTGCAGGAGAAGATGAGCAAGCTGACCACATTTCTCCCTGCACTGGAAACTTTCTCTGTTGGAAAAGTCCAATTTGCCTACATCCTGACCTAGTCTGTAACAGATATAATGACTGTCCATATAAAGATGACGAAGTGGATTGTGGCATTCGTTGCCGAGAAGGCTTCCGTTGTGTGTCAGGGACAGTAACTCTATCCAGTAACTACAGAACAGTTGATTTCACCAAATCATACTTCTTATGGGAGAAATATGACATAATGAGAACTACATATGTTACTTATGTGGACATGTCTGGTGTCGATCTTTCTGGTATCAATAGTACATATTATTTTCAGTTGCGTGAATTAATATTTGTTAAATTGTCAAATTGCAATTCAAATATCCTAACATTGTTTAAGGGAGCTGATCATATGTATAATCTTCAGAGCTTAGACTTTAGTTACAACCAACAACAGCAAATCGATGGAAGGGAAACGCATTTTTCCGAAATGCGAAATATCCGTCACCTAAATTTGTCACACAATAGAGAACTCTCATCTATAAAATATGTAGAGCTCCCATTCCTAGAAACACTTGATCTCTCCTACACGGGTTTCTACCGTCTCGATGCATCTTTCCTTGAAGCATTTCCAAATCTGAAACATTTCAGTTTAAGTTTTACACTTGTCCGTCTTTCTCAAAAGAAAATATTTTCTTCTAGGCAGAACTTACAAACACTAGATCTACGTGGACTAACCGTGGACAATTTCTATGAAGATTTCTTGAATGGTCTCACTATCAGTCAACATCTGTACACGGACAGTTTTGAAATGTGCTGTCCACAGATCAGAGGCAACAACATCCCATACCACATGTGTCATGCTCCGAATGCCGCAATATCTTCTTGTTTTAATCTGATAGGACTCAGTGTTCAGAGAGCTTTTCTCTTGGTGGTAGCAGTTCTTGCAACTTCTGGTAACTTGCTAGTTATTGTCTATCGCATGATCTGGGCTAGGTTATCTCTGAGAGATAGTTATGGCCTGTTTATAACAAATTTGGGTATTTCGGATTTTATTATGGGAGTCAATTTGTTCATTATTGTTGGAGCAGACTACTACTATAGTGACGTTTATGTTCTGTATGACAAGACCTGGAGAGAAAGTATTTTATGTAAAACTACTGGATTTTTGGCTACTCTCTCTAGTGAAACATCACTGTTATTTATTTTCCTTATTTCTTTGAACAGGTTTTTGATAATGAAGTTTCCATTTGGTCAAGTTAAGTTTTCAAAAGTGGGTAAAATTGTTGCTTTGTTTTTGACTTGGATCACTGGTTTTGTTCTTGCTCTGATCCCATCCGCTCTCAAGTTTGAAATAAACTCCTCTAATTCAATGTGTATTGGTTTACCTTTAACAGCTAAACGTCTTAACGGCTGGGGCTACTCATTTGGCGTGTTCATCGTGCTCAATTCATGTCTGTGTATCGTCCTCGCTTACACTCAAATTGCCATTTTTCGCGCCATGTCAGAGAACAGAATTAGTCGGACAGCCTCTAGCACGTCTCCTAGGTTGGCGGAAGATATACTAGTGGCGAAACAACTATCTCTGGTTGCTCTGTTCAGCTTCTTCTGTTGGTTTCCTATAGGAATTATGGGCTTTTTGTCTCTTTTCGGTCATGAGATCAGCAACGATGTTTTCGCCTGGGTAACGGCTATTTTTCTTCCCATAAATTCTGCAGCAAACCCATTTCTGTACACAATCCCTGTCCTAATAGACAAGTGGCACAAATTCAGCTCTAAGAGAAAAACTCAGTAAATATCTGCCTCTTGCGAGTTAACATGTACATTTATTGTTTGTACTTTATTAGCAAAATCATCGTTTGCATTTTATACAAATGAAGACATGAGAGAAACCAAAGTGGACAATACAAAAAAAAAGCTATTGCATATTTAAAGACAAACTTGTTTTTAAAATATGCAATTAAATTTAAAGAAACATTTGTGACATATTTCATTTATGAGATTGCAAGTTTATTATTTTATGCTGTGATATTTCTATATTATTCGTTTACATTAGTTGCACCCCTATCTCTCTAGTGTTTATTTCCTACATGGATTATATATATATATATATATATATATATATATATATATATATATATATATATATATAAGTACAAGTATATATATATATATATATATATATATATATATATATATATATATATATATGATATCCAATGGGAGACAGGGGAGATTAACGAGCTTCTATTTGCAAGCGTTCAGACACTAGTTAATCATTATCATAATCAAGTACTATGCCTGCTGGTGTAGGTGATCATGTCTCTCCACAACCTCCGATCTCTACAGTTATTTATCATTTATGTTGTTGTCCTCCTGCTGATCCATTGTCTTAAGCTGTGTGGTATCGTTTCTCTTTGCTTCTCTTTATCTCTTCGTCCATCAATTATCCATGTTATCACAATATATTCCAGCGGTTCCCTTGTCATTACATGGCCAAAAAGAATGATGATTGTTTCTTCATAATATTAGAAATTAGCTCCCTTCTTGCACTGACCCCTTTTAGAACGTTGTCATTACATGGCCAAAAAATGATGATTGTTTCTTCATAATATTAGAAATTAGCACCCTTCTTGCACTGACCCCTTTTAGAACGTTGTCATTACATGGCCAAAAAATGATGATTGTTTCTTCATAATATTAGAAATTACCTCCCTTCTTGCAATGACCCCTTTTAGAACGTTGTCATTACATGGCCAAAAAATGATGATTGTTTCTTCATAATATTAGAAATTAGCACCCTTCTTGCACTGACCCCTTTTAGAACGTTGTCATTACATGGCCAAAAAATGATGATTGTTTCTTCATAATATTAGAAATTACCTCCCTTCTTGCACTGACCCCTTTTAGAACGTTGTCATTACATGGCCAAAGAATGATGATTGTTTCTTCATAATATTATAAATTAGCTCCCTTCTTGCACTAACCCCTTTTAGAACGTTGTCATTACATGGCCAAAAAATGATGATTGTTTCTTCATAATATTAGAAATTAGCACCCTTCTTGCAATGACCCCTTTTAGAACGTTGCCATACATGACCAAAGAATGATGATTGTTTCTTCATAATATTAGAAATTAGCTCTCTTCTTGCATTGATCCCTTTTAATACGTCGGCATACATGACCAAAGAATGATGATTGTTTCTTCATAATATTAGACATTAGCTCTCTTCTTGTATTGATCACTTTTAGAACGTTGTCATACATGGCCAAAGAATGATGATTTTTTCTTCATAATATTAGACATCATTAGCTCTCTTCTTGTATTGATCCCTTTTAGAACGTTGTCATACATGACCAAAGAATGATGATTGGTTCTTCATAATATTAGACATTAGCTCTCTTCTTGTATTGATCCCTTTTAGAACGTTGTCATACAATGCCAAAGAATGATGATTGTTTCTTCATAATATTAGAAATTAGCTCTCTTCTTGCATTGATCCCTTTCAGAGGTTTTCATCCCAACGTGCAAAGAGAACCAAAAAAAAAATATATCGGCTCTACAAGACGACTGGAGAAAAAGCATCCAGATTTATAAAAAAACGTGTATTATCAAACACAACAAATAATACAAGCTTATTAAAGAGCTCATATAAAATAGTTCACACTTTAACTACCTACTGAACAAGATGACACGGGACGGAAACTATTTAATTTGTGGGATAGCACTACAAACATGTGGATTTAAGCTCTGGAAATCTGCTCAAATTCTAGAAAAGATCGAGGGCATTAAAGAAACTCGTAAACATAAACTGTAGGAAACTTACTATAACGTTCTTATATGAGAGCTGACCAAATAAATAAACAATCAAATGTAGATACAGAAAAATGAACCAACTACAGTATTTGGAAGATTATTGCATTCCTAAAAGCACAAACCATGACATAGTGTACTAAAAAGTATGCATTGTCAATCAAATCTATAATTCTGAGTTTAGTTTAATCGACAGATCAACTCCACAGTGCTCAGCATCGTCACATTTAGCTCTACGAAGTACGTCTAGCACACACAAGCGAAAGTTCGGACGGTGGGTTCAGCTAAGATACACTAACACAGCATCGTCACATTTCAGTCTATGAAGTACGTCTAGCACACACAAGCGAAAGTTCGGACGGTGGGTTCAGCTAAGATACACTGACACAACAGCACCAGAGAACACATTGACCCTAACCTTCTTAATTACCACTTACGACGTGCGTATCTTGTTGTTCTCTTTTTGTCTCCCCTGATTGTGGTCAGGGCTGAGGTAAACAAACTGACAACATCTATATAAGAATAGTCATCAAAGGCCAGGGACAGCGGCAATGCCTCTATTTTCATTGATAGCTTAGTTCTGAAAACTCTAAAGATGCATTCGTTGTAATTAAATACAAAACTGTCACTTCTTGCAACATTTTACTACACACATGATTAAACACTACGGCCTTGTGTCCACTTATACAGTACATTCATCATCATCATTTAGTGCCGTCTCCGCATCGAAATTTGGCTACCATGGAGCGTGATTCCACTCTGTTTCTTGCTTTGATGGTGCAGATTGACATAGGTTGCCTTATCCATCTTTTGATGTTACTTGTCCATGTTAGTCTTGGTCTGCCTCTGCTTCTTTTACTTTGTATTTTCCTTTCCAATATTACTTTTATTAGGCTATTGTGTCTTTTAACTTGCGTCAAAATTGTCATTTGTCTTTTTCTTGTTGTGTTTAGTAGTTCGTTCTCTTTTCATGTTTAGTTATTGTAATACTTCATCGTTTGTTTTCTTTTCTGTCCATCCAATTCTACCTATTCTTCTATAAGCCAACATTTCAAAGGCTTCAATTCTCCGTTCTGTTTTCTGGTATAATGTTCATTAATGCAGTACATTATGTGGTAACATACTAAACAAAATGTAGTGCCATTTTTTTTTAAGACCGAGTGACGTCAGCGTTGCTCTTGTTCATTGTCGTCATCACAAACGAAATGACAACTCTGATGACATTTGTTATTAGCCCCTGTTGTTATGTCCGGCGCCATCAGCTCAGTTCATCCAAACACTTTTAGGTCGGAGACTTTTTGTTCTACTCGTACTATCCACTCATCCCTGAGACTGTGGATTAAATAAAAAAAGAGAGTTTCAAGCGTGAAAGGGAAAACATCCAATGATAAAGGTGATACATAAAATGATATGGATAGTCCTGTTTTTTTTCCAAAGACAACAAGATATCCACATGTACAGTTGTTTAAAATAGTTTTGAATTTTCGATTAAAAAAAAAAAAAACTCAAAACATCACGCCCACAGCTTACCTTATCAGTCCCAAATTGTTCAATGATCACATCTCTATTTGAATGATAATGTTCAATGATCACATCTCTATTTGAATAATAATGTTCAATGATCACATCTCTATTTGAATGATAATGTTCAATGATCACATCTCTATTTGAATGATAATGTTCAATGATCACATCTCTATTTGAATGATATTTTACCTCTTTTTAGAATGTTATGAAATCGTTAATTTTTTTGATGGCCTGAGTGTTGAAGATTATGCTATTTACACACACACATACAAACTTTATTTATGCACACCTAGAAATACATGCAAAGATTAGTGTCCACTTCCATAAATCACAAACACATACACACAGATGGACATACAAAACTGTGCCAAACTTCGTGTATACTTCAACGGGCAAAGAACTCACACAGACGGATACACTCAGCTATACCATGCTTCTTGTATATCTAAATGTACCACACAAGCAAGACACGTTTATTGTATACTTCATTGAAGACAGTGTTCCACACAAGCAAGACATGTTTATTGTATACTTCATTGAAGACAGTATTCCACACAAGGAAGACATGTTTATTGCATACTTCATTGAAGACAGTATTCCACACAAGGAAGACATGTTTATTGCATACTTCATTGAAGACAGTGTTCCACACAAGCAAGACATGTTTATTGTATACTTCATTGAAGACAGTATTCCACACAAGGAAGACATGTTTATTGTATACTTCATTGAAGACAGTATTCCACACAAGGAAGACACGTTTATTGTATACTTCATTGAAGACAGTCCTCAAAGAGCGTGATGGTCAAGTCAATTAAGGGGCATCGACAGAACACATTACATTAATTCCAGAGGATGACTAACCTGAAGTAAAGATTATCTCACTAAAGGCAACTGTTAGCAAAATACCTGCAAACCGTTAACATACACGGCAGATTAATATCAATAGATAGACTTTGTCTTTCGGTGATAATAAACTCATTCATTAGAATGCAAATTTAAACAAACTATTTCCTGTTCATAAAATTATAAATTATCAGCTAACATTTGTATCGTTGCAGTGATTTGTAAAAGAACGTCTCAAAACTTCCCATTAAAGGGGTGTGCCACAGAGAAGATAGACCTGTTATGTCTCCATGATAAGTACATCTATGACAGAGTCAAAAATGTGTGCATTGTAATTATGGAATATCTGTTAAGCTTTCCTTACAACATGTCAACTCCTCGTGTTTTATTGGCTGATATTTACGACGATTATTCTGTGGACAATTCCTACGTTAACTTCAGTTCATGGAATTTCGACGTGCTCCAAAAAAAGACACCTTATGGGTACAATGAAATTGAAGATACAACTCAAAGATATAAAAGTATCAACATGATCATTGAACACAAAGTACAATTTGTTAGTCGTTTGTTTTCTGAGATGGGAGGAGTTAGAAGAAATGCGATTCACGTGGCAGTAATTTTAATTGATGGATACGACATGACATATGAAGAAAGGAGGAATGTAGCACATGTTTTAGAGCAACAAGAAACTAGTATAAAAATATTCACTGTGGTGTTTGATGTAAAGTATGAAAGCAAAATTGTCCATCTGAGGGACACGATTATTATAGGTTATAAGGTAATGTTTTATTCCGCTAACTTATTTATTATGTCAATATGCAACCAGTGTCCAAACCAAATGTGGCAGTTTGAGCATACACAAGGTTCATATTCTATCTCATGCTACATAATAATGCAGTCTTATCTTGGTTATTTGGATTCTTTATCAACTTGCGTTTTTATTCATGGTGCCAAATTTGTTGGAGTTGAAAGTAGAAACGAGTTGATGTTTTTACAAAATAAGATCTCCTCGTATTTAAATGGTCTGAGAAATCTGAGAAAAAATATTTACCCGGCTCGATTTTATCTCCACCTCATTAAAGACACGACCGTTATTGCAACGAGATTTGTTTGGAGGTATTTTTTAGATGAAGAAGGACCTTCAAATATTGTTAATCACTGGCTGCCTGGTAAACCTTCTGATGTGTTTTGGAATATTTATGCCATGTGGCAATTTGACAGGAGAGAAAACATAAATCATACATCCAACGATTCCCGATACAATGATGATGTTGTTGATGGATGGCTGAACGTTGGTCTCAATGATTACAGCACATTCACTTTGTGTGAGATTTCGTTGCCTCGTAGAATTGATGAGGACACCATCCATGCAAACATAAAACCAGCCACTAACGACAGTTTTATGAACGCTCTAAAAGGTGGAGGTTTTGTTCAATACAAATCTAATATTGTGTCTGTCTCGTTCAACTTTGAAAATGTTGATTTTCTCAAATTTCTTGAACAAAAGGACTACAAATTATTTCCCCTCTTTGACTGTGGGGTAGGCGCAGATAAAACTCGATACATTTCCTATTCTATGGTCTGTGACAGCGTCAAAGATTGCGACAACAATAGAGATGAAGGTCTGTGCTGGAAGCCCGTTACTGAGACAAGAGGTTTATACAAGAATGAATGTCATGGGATCTATTGTTGTGACGGTTCTTGCTTGTCGTGGCGGTGGGTTAATGATGGACAAGAGGATTGTTCTGTTTGTGATAGACTCTCTGGGAAAGAGTTTAACGATGAAAGTGTGGTCCTTCACAAGTATCTGAAGAGAAACGAGACTTGTGCCTTTATTTGTAATGATGATAAATGTGTTCACTTCTCCCAGCTAAACGATGGGCACGTTGACTGTACTGGATGGGAGGGACCATTGGATGAGACGATAGGGAAACTGGAAACAGCGGACACTTGCCACAACCAACATGGTCAGAGAATATGGGCCCCGAGATGTGTCTATGTCAGAGGCAGATACGACATTGTTATTGGCTGTAGAGATATGTCCCATCTAGAGAACTGTTCGGACTTTGAATGTCCAGTTGGATATTTTAAATGTCCAGACACATACTGTATTCCTCAACATTATGTCCTTGATGTGAAACAAGATTGTCAAGCAATGGAGGATGAAGAAATTGATAAAATTGTTCCTTGTAGCGGAAATTTTGCCTGCTGGGATAGTAAAGTGTGCCTCCATCCTGACCTAGTCTGTAACGGACATCCTGACTGTCCATATAGAGACGACGAAATGGATTGCGCTTTGAAATGTGTCGAAGGTTTCCGCTGCTTGTCAGGGACAGTTACTGTATCCATTTACAACAAATCAATTCCCCTGGACAAGTTCCCTTCGTTTGATTCAGAAGCCAGATATATGGACATGTCCGGTGTGATCTTGTTTGGTACAAATTTTCGCGACGCTGAAATGCCAAAGAAGACCGTAGTCATTAAATGGTCTAACTGTCAAATAGTTTTCTTAGAACATTATTTTTTCTATAAATTATATTTTCTTCAAGAGGTAGACTTCAGCTACAACCACATTCAGATAATTGACGGCAGAAACAATTTATTTCCAGAATCTATGCACAGTCTCCGTCTGTTGAACCTGTCCTATAATAAAGAACTTGTCTTCGTGAAGTATCTGAAATTTGCTGCTCTAGAAACACTGGACCTCTCCCACACCAGCCTGACCCATCTCGATGCATCTTTCCTTGAAGAGTTTCCAATCTTGAAAACTTTAGATATCAGTTATACATTTATAATAAATTTCCACGAAAATATATTTCCATCTAACCTGAACTTACAAATGCTAGATTTACGTGGAATACCAGTGGACAAATTCTATACAGATTTCTTCAACGGTCTCTCTATCAGTCAACATCTGTACACTGACAATTTTGAGCTATGTTGTCCACAGATTACGGGAGACGAGATCCCATACTACACGTGTCACGGTCCTGTCGAAGCCATTTCCTCATGTTTTGACCTGATAGGACTCAAGGTTCAGCGTATTCTTCTCTGGGTGGTCACACTACTTGCAACTCTGGGTAGCATGTTGATCATTGTCTACAGTGTAATCTGGAATAGGTCATCACTACTATCCCATTATGAGCTGGTTGTAACAAGTTTAGGTATATCAGACTTTATTGCTGGGCTCTATTTGTTCATTATTGTTGTTGCAGATTACTACTATCGTGACGTTTATGTTTTCTATGACAAGACCTGGAGAGAAAGTATTGCCTGTAGACTTGCTGGCTTTTTGGCTACTCTGTCTAGTGAGTCTTCAATATTCTTTATCTTTCTGAAAACTATCGACATATTCTTTAAAATAAAGTTCCCATTTTGGCAAATCGAGTTTTCAGAATCTGGTACAATTATCGCCATGTTGTTTTCTTGGATTGTCGCCTTTCTTCTAGCAATGACACCGATTGTGTTCAAGTATGAAATACATTCTTCTAACGCGATGTGTATTGGGTTACCCTTGACAACTGAACGTCTCAGTGGCTGGGAGTTTTCATTTAGCGTGTTTATTGTGCTTAACCTATTCCTATCTTTGACCATCTCCTACAGTTTACGAGTCACCTCCCTTGCCATATCTGACAACAGAATTGGTCGAGCAGAGTCAAATGCTTGTCCCACAATGGACGAACATATCATAGTTGTCAAACAACTGTCCCTGGTAGCTCTGTCCAACTTGTTGTGTTGGTTTCCTATAGGATTCATGGGACTATTATCTCTTGGCAGACACGAGATCAACAACGATGTTTACGCCTGGACAACGGTTATTGTCCACCCAATAAAGTCTGCAGCAAACCCATTTCTCTGTATGATCCCAGTCCTTAAGGACAAGTGGGAAAGGTTTAGATATGGAAGGTCAAGGTCCTAGTATTTATATAACTGGTGCAAATTCAACAGTGTTCATTGTTGTCTAAAGCGACAAAGTTAACCGATAATTAGCCTGAATTGTGTTTTTTTAAATAGTAAATATCGCTAGAATACAATAAAGATTGTTTAAAGCTATTTACAGACATATAATATGTTGACCAAGACTTTTTTCTCTTTAAATCATAGGCGATAACATAAGCATCCCATCAGACACATATGACATATCTTTAAAACTAATTTATTTATAATTTGTATCAGGCTTTTGTCCTATACTATTTGTTTCCGTTCATTGTTTAATTGTTTCTTTTACTCGTTAACAAGGCTTGTCTTTTGTTACCAAGCGCACAACAAATTTATATGTTCAGGCTTTTTGCCATCGATTTAGTCACCTCACAGTTTCACCTATAGTTTTGTCAGTAATTGTGAAATATGAATTCAAGTTTTATATAAAAGTATTAGATATTTTTCTAAAGACCTTTGATGTATTTCTAACTTACGTACAATTGTGTAATAGTCAAGTAAATTGTGATATCCCAATACAATTGTAAGATAATCATTGATGCTCTTGTCTCATAGCCACGCAAAGCTCAACGCGTTAAAAACATATTTCCTTAATACACACAACCCTTTGTAATAGGCTATTATTTCCGACCTACTGTGTCTTATACAAGTAACGTACAGTCCTATGAATAAGAGTCAATTAAACTACAGTCTTCTTTTATAACAGTCAAGCAAATCAGACTTTTCTTTAACAAACATTGACGTAAAGTAGTATCGAATGTTCTAAAGGCCACATTATCTGCACACCCCTTTTATAACATCCAGATAACCTACAATATCATGTTATAACAATCAAGTAACCTACAGTATCCTGTTATAACAATCAAGTAACCTACAGTATCATGTTGCAACAATCAAGTAACCTACAGTATCCTGTTACAACAATCAAGTAACCTACAGTATCATGTTATAACAATCAAGTAACCTACATCATCCTGTTATAACAATCAAGTAACCTACATCATCCTGTTATAACAATCAAGTAACCTACAGTATCCTGTTATAACAATCAAGTAACCTACAGTACCCTGTTATAACAATCAAGTAACCTACAGTATCCTGTTATAACAATCAAGTAGCATACAGTATCCTGTTATAACAATCAAGTAACCTACAGTATTATGTTATAACAATCAAGTAACCTACAGTACCCTGTTATAACAATCAAGTAACCTACAGTACCCTGTTATAACAATCAAGTAACCTACAGTACCCTGTTATAACAATCAAGTAACCTACAGTACCCTGTTATAACAATCAAGTAACCTACAGTATAATGTTATAACAATCAAGTAACCTACAGTATCATGTTATAACAATCAAGTAACCTACATCATCCTGTTATAACAATCAAGTAACCTACAGTATCCTGTTATAACAATCAAGTAACCTACAGTACCCTGTTATAACAATCAAGTAACCTACAGTATCCTGTTATAACAATCAAGTAGCCTACAGTATCCTGTTATAACAATCAAGTAACCTACAGTATTATGTTATAACAATCAAGTAACCTACAGTACCCTGTTATAACAATCAAGTAACCTACAGTACCCTGTTATAACAATCAAGTAACCTACAGTACCCTGTTATAACAATCAAGTAACCTACAGTACCCTGTTATAACAATCAAGTAACCTACAGTATAATGTTATAACAATCAAGTAACCTACAGTATCATGTTATAACAATCAAGTAACCTACAGCATCATGTTATAACAATCAAGTAACCTACAGCATCATGTTATAACAATCAAGTAACCTACAGTACCCTGTTATAACAATCAAGTAACTTACAGTACCCTGTTATAACAATCAAGTAACCTACAGTACCCTGTTATAACAATCAAGTAACCTACAGTACCCTGTTATAACAATCAAGTAACCTACAGTATCATGTTATAACAATCAAGTAACCTACAGTATCCTGTTATAATAATCAAATAACTCACATTCGCTATTTCAAACTGGGAAGTAAACTAAAAAAAAACATTTAATAACAGCCGGATAACCGACACTATCCTGTTATAACAGCCTAGTATCCTACAATCTCCTATTATTCCAATACAACATTCAACATACAATCCCCTGTTGTAACAATCAAGTAACCTAAAATCTTTTTGGTAACAGCCATTTAACCATGAAATGCCTTTAAAAACAGGCAAGTAAAATAGATAAATCATCTGTAAAAATAAAATCATTTTTTATTGCAGTTAGTTTATGTGCAACCACCTTTTATAATAGTCAAGAAACATGTACAATAATACTCTTTAATGAGATCAAGGTAACTATTTCTTCTTCCGCTTCTTCTATACTTCCTAATTTGACTTTCAGCGTTATTTTATTATTTGTTTGCCTCTGCTGCTATGTTTCCTAGTGTTTCCAATATTCCGTCAATCCATTTTTTTCGTGGTCGAACTTTGGGTCTGGTGTTTTCTCAAAAGTCGATTGATGGCTTGCAGTGTTTTGATCTTTCTGCCTTGTCATGTGGTAAAATCATGCTATCTGTGGTTTCCTTATAATGTTGAAGATTATTCCTAGCTTATAACTCAGTTATTCATTTATGATATTATCTTTCAGGCTGTTTGTCTGTCATTCGCATAACACATACCGTCTCAGTAGAGGTTATTGGTATTACTGTTCTTTCATCTAGGATCCAAGACTGGCATTAGTGCACAACGTTGGGTTGAAGATGGGTGCTCGTTTTGCCTCTAGAATTATTTCCTTGTTAGACAAAAGTGGTGATAACTTTTCAGTGATTTGACAAACGTTATTACATATAATTTCTGCTCTCTGTGATTTGTCGTTTGTTATTATACTTCCTATGTATTTGAATTCCTCTACTTGCTTTGAGATAACTGATATTGTTTACATGATTTCATTTTTTATGTTCCTTTATTTATACATAAATATTTATTTACATATTTGTGATACCGTGATTAGACAATGTCAAATTATAAGTTAAATATTATATTGTAGTTGGTCTTAATAATTTGGTTAGAAATAATGGAGGTTTGATTAACCTGTGTCGCTATGTTCATGGTTTAGTAGATGTTCAAGTTTAAGTAACAACCTCACTGTTTGATTATTTGTTGTGACCGATGTATGTGATGGCCATTTTCTTTTTACATTCAAATGTATATTGTGTGTATGTGTGTGTGTGTGTTGTGTTTTATTATTATTAATGACAACATTGAACTGATATCTTTGATATTGCTAGTATGTAGAAACATTCCTCTCTTTCTATATATTAAACTTGTTTTACTCTCTTCCAAACTGTTTTTATTTGATGGTGTGTTTTAAATAAGTAGACACATTTTCATAATTGTGCCTGTTCAGCCTAGGCATATTACTGTTAGTTTAAATACATTATCGTGTTAACACAATACTCATCTACAAATATTAATGAGGAACTACATGACAACAACAATGGATTCATCAAGGGATTAAAAATATGAGCTTGGTGATTGTCGAGAATAAATAAGAAATGTAGAAAATGTTGTCTCCAAAAGTTGTTATGGGTTAAAGGAAACATTGTTTATAGTCGTGTATCAGGCTTAGCTGTATGTTTGGTGCGGACAGCATCACTTCAGGTCGCCCTACTTATAAAGAGAAAATATATATTATGGGTTTTTACAGAATGGACAATCCTCTAGACCGCTTTGCTCACAAACTATCAGTATTAATGGCAACCAGTAGGATATCGTTTAAGACCATATCAAATGCGTGGATCTTGGCCACGGACTACAAGTGGATAATCGATATTGTGTCCACAAATAACTCGATAAAAGATGCTAATGAATGCATCATCGACATGTGACTAATGAAAGAAAACCGAAGCATACATTTCACCAGAATCGTTAACTATCTGTAATTACAGATGGATACCACATCAACAACCACATAATAGGGCTACAACATGACATTCTAGTGTCTGAAATATCAAAGTCACAAAAACAGCTCCAAAATATAAATCCTCGGACTAGACGATAGATGTGAATGGTTAAACAAAATCAATATAGATTATTTGAATAGCCTGGCGACATCTAATATAGAACTTATTGTGTAAAGTTGTGTTTACATATTTCTTGATTAAAATGCATATGCTGTTCTTCTGGAGATAATCGCATTCATAAGCAAAAGACGCTGAATATCTATATATGTATATATAAACCAGACTTGTTTAATATTTGTAGTACAATTATTTTAAGATCCATAAGGGGCATGCCTGGAATAACAATTGGAGGTCATAATATACATAATCTAAGGTATGCTGATGACACGGTCTTAATCGCTAAGAGAGAAAATGAGTTACAAGAAATGTTGGACATTATAGTGAAAGATATAAAAAATGAGGGACGCAGCCTTAAAAGCAAAAAGACATAGGTAATGGTAACAACAAAGAAAAATACATCACCCCAGTGCAAAATAAAGACAAGTGGGTCAATATTAAAACAGGTAAATGAATTAAAATATTTGGTAACTTTGTTAACCTCAGACGGAAGATGTACAAAAGAGGTGAGATGCAGAAAGACTCAGGCAAAAGCAGCTTTCCAAAAAATGAGGAAGATACTATGCAATCCATTTTTGATAATAGAAACAAGGAAAAGAGTTCTTAAATGTTATGTAGAGCCAGTCTTAACATATGGGTGTGAATCATGGACAATAGGACAACAGACAAGAAAACCACTGGAGTCTGTAGAAATGTGGCTTTACAGAAGAATGTAGAGAATACCATGGACAGCTAAGAAGAGTAATGAAAATGTTCTGAAATAGGTCAAAGCAAAAACAGAGATAATTTACAAGGAGGATATATTTCCAATATAAGGAAGAAACAATCATATTTTTTTGGCCTTGAATTGAGAAGAAAACAACTGGAATATATTGTAACAAATGGAAAAATTGAGGAACGAAAAGATAGAGAGAAGCAAAGAGAACAAATACCAGACAGCTTAAGAGAATGGCTTGGCAGAAGGTCAACAATATAAATGATAAATAACTGTCGAGACCGAAAGTTGTGGAGAGATATGATCACCTACGCCAGCAGGCCCGGTACTTGATGATGATGATATATATATATATATATATATATATATATATATATATATATATATATATATATATATATATATATTTCGCTTTAAACTATATTAAGAATAACAGTGTAACATACAAAAATAATATTACATAACGAAATGGAAGTTAACGAAATAGACATACAACGCAAATGTGTTCCATTTACGCTTATGTTATGTTAGGCTCATCATACATGTGCATGTTCGACAATCAAAGATGGATTTAGGAGATAAAACGCAGAGAAGTTGAGCAAAATTGAAGGTTTGGAGAGAAGTTTAATTACATACCTGCCTGGGCTGTGAGAAATGTAGGTGGTGATTACATTGATAGTAGAGAGAGACATTCTGAACAGATAAATGATTAGATAAGCAACACTGAATTAAAATCTTTACTTAGTTTCATGTTATTAATGTTTTGTGGAGCGGTTATGAGCGTATGTGGATGCCGCGTTTTTCAATAAAATACTTCGGATATAATAACTACCAGTAAAAGCTGCAGCAAAGCAGCATTTGTAAAGTCAACTGATGATACAAAGCAGATATTACTGTCAGATCCATATCATGTTAGCTCACAGCGATTCCAAGATTGTATTTTCACAGTTGAACACGCAGCCATATCTGCAACGCTAGCAAATTCAATGACCTTATTTTAAGCAGTTGATGATACTGCTCATTGTTGTTTTTATACATGAAACAACTTGGGATCTGCAAGAACATATAAACAGACTAACCAACATTTAAAATCAAAACAACACGAATACTAACATAAACGGAACCGATGTAATGGCAATAGCGAGAAAGAAAGAAAAAGTAAACATCATAATAGATCATACTTCTCAAACAAGTAGACAATTTTAAATAGCACCTTAACACAAGACAATAGTCAAGAGACAGAAATAGATATAATGTGTAACAAAGCATACCAAGTTATCCGTAAGTATTCAAATGCAGCCCAAACAACATCGAAGCAGGAAAACACGACAAGGTAAAAGAGGTGGCGTTAAACTGTTGAAGTTTGAGAGGCTATGCCTAAAGTATGTGCGCGTTACATATTGGAATTGTGGGTCCCTAAATCAACGACGGCCCATTCTTGATAAGCTACTGTGCGGCGCCGATATAATAATTTTGCAAGAAACTCTTCTTGGTGACAGGACAGTAAATACTCCTGGCTTTCATTGTTTCTACAATAGACGACACCATGGGCAGGCCATCCTTGTGCGCAACAATATGGTAGCAGCTGAGGTTGATATGTCTGCGTGGGACAGTGCAGAATTGCAGGTACATGAGGTTAGGGTGCAGACCCCAGTTCATTTCGTTATTGTAAATGTGTATGCCTGTAATGGGCAGGTGAACACACAACAATGGCATAATCTCTTCGAGTTCGATGAAGAGAACGTCATTTTCTGCGGAGATTTTAATGCAAGAGGAAACCAGTGGGGTAACGTCATAACCAACAAGCAGGGAGAAGACCTAGAGAACGGACTGGTGTCGGCCGATTTAGTGTACTTGAATGATGGAAGGGCAACAAGAATGGCCCCTCGAACAGGGGACTCTGATAGTGTCATAGACCTGGCACTGGTGTCTTCCACCTTCGCACCGGTTTGCAGGTGGAGTGCACTGGGGTTCCACGGAAGTGATCACTATCCATATGTCTTTCTAATTGAGAAAAGCAGAAATAGAAGCCAGAAAAGAAAGCTCCACACATTCCACTACAAGAAAACAGACCAGGATGTCATTAACAAAATCAGACATAGAAAAAAGAGCGTTCCTCGTAGGAGGCAGGAGAGATGGACGCAGCCACCCTGGTGGAACGTAGAGGTCGAGGAAGCTTGGCGGTACAGGAGACAAACGGCCAAGACATGGCAGAAAGCCAGAAAGAATGGCCTGAGCTCTTGAAGCGTCTGAACGTAGAGGTCGACCAAAAAATAAAACACTTTACACTATGTGCTAAACAGGCTAAGGATGCCAAATTGAATGATTTCTGTCCAAAAGTGTGCTCAGAAAAATCGCTAGCCAAATTCTGGCGCCTTCATCAGAGCATGAATGGCAAACACGACACAGAGGCATACTAGACTTTCAGAGCACAGGCCGGATATGGCAAAACTTCTTATGAGAGCAAAGGGTAGGCAATGCTTGTCCGCTACAATGAGTAGGCGGACCAAAGAAATGAGGCTGTAAGAATGAGGATATCTCATATCTCATGAAGGGATCGCAGTCAAAATTGTGTAAGGATATAGTGCTGGAAGTTCTCACAATCACAACCGATACCATTCGCACGACACTTAAAAGGTCACACAACACTGCTCCGGCCAAAACGGTGTTCGGTACGATGACATAGGCGATTTAGCTGACGACGACTTGAGAAAACTGGCCAATGAGTTTAATGCCACCATTCGGAGTAGCAAGATTAAGGAAGAGTGGCTACACAGCTACTTACTACCGCTACCGAAGCCAAACAAGGACCATTCTCAGATCAGTGCCTACAGAATCATCACAATGCAGAACACTGCGGGCAAGCTGCTGGAGAAAATAATTGCCCGTGTCCTCACCTGTCACCTTGAACAGAAACGCGCATTCCCACCCACACTCGGAGGTTATAGATATAACAAAGAGACATGGCTCAATGCGGCAGTCTTTGCCTATGACGTCATCGAAGGCTTCCACAGACGAGATGAGACATGTGCTGCTGCTATAGATCTGGAGGATGCATACAACAGGGTACCATTTGAATACCTCTTGCATATGCTCCTCAAACTGGCGGTGCACCGCTTCCTCATAAGATGGATCGCTGCGGCACTGTTTCAGCGGAAGGTGATACTCAGATGTGGAAGTTAGTCTTCCGAGCCAACATCCATTTGCCCAGGGCTGCCACAAGGCTCACCATTGTCACCAGTTCTATTTAACGTGTACACTATAACGATCACGGGCCAACATAGACTAGCAGAAAGTCAAGACAAACTACAACGTTTCTACAAAAATCTTCACCATATCGTAGTTGTCTTCAGCTATACAAGCAACCTCGCATATTATTGTATATTTGTTATATATGGTATATGTGCTTATCTCAAACAGCCGAAGTCTGTATTGTATGTAGCCCTCCCAATGTTTGTTATATATGATATATGTGATTATCTCAAAAAGCTGAATACTGGATTGTGTATACCCCTCCCAATATTTGTTATATATGATATCTGTACTTATCTCAAATAGCCGAAGACTGGATTGTGTGTAGCCCTCCCAATGTTTGATTAAATTAACAAAAGATGTGTGTCTATGTTTTGTTGACTGTTCAGTCTTCTATTATTTTCTAATGTCTAAGGCTAAGTTTGCCTCTTTGTGCAAAACCTTGTAGATAAAGTTTCATATCACTGTCGTTTTCTTAATTCTACACTATCGATCTCATCTCTCTGGCTGCTTATTGCCACAAACCTGAGAGATAAGAATAAGAGAATGAGAGACTAAGAGACAAAATATATCTCCACTCAGCGCTGAAAAGGAGATGAGGGAAGCAAAAATAAAAGATTATCAGTCTCCAATTATGTCCAGAAAATAGAAAACAAAAGAATAATTTAAAAAAACAAACTATATTGACGGCATTATCCCATCACTGAGGTTTGCCGGCATCAATCATAAAGGCCGCTTGTCCAGTACATCCTCCACGAGGAGTTTTGGTCTGAGTTTTAATTTCATCTTCGATAGAAACAGAAATAACATGTTACCTATACCCTACTGAGATACCAACCGGCGTCCTCCTAAATAAATAGAATAATGAAAGCAATAATTGTATTTTAAAATCTGCTTTGGAGTTCACAGATTGCTCTCGTAAACAATGTTTAAACAAAATGAAAAACATAGATTGACGGTCACAAATGTCTATATGATCCGGAAGTTGCATCACGTTGTTTACTGCTGTGTGAGAGGCAGTTTTAAAAAATGGCGGTTTTCTTGTAAGCTATGATTTCGGCTTCTTTGTTTTTTTTAGTTTTTAACTTTTTCTTTAATCGACGCAGAGGAAACAAAATAATATATCATTTGTATCCAGGCTTAGATGTCAGAATAAATATAAAAATGTTATAACAATTATCGTTCGAACTGCGTTTTATTTGGAATTTACACCAATAACAGGTGCGTAGCTCGTCCTTGTCAAAAGATACACTTTTACAAATTTCATTGTATTGTGTGTTTGTGTGTAGTGTAGGTAAAACTGTATGATGCGTGTTTGTTGTATTATTATTGTGTGTGTAAGGATAGGATAAAACTGTGTGAACAGTGTATGTATGTATGTATTATTATAGTCCGTTCAGAAATTCATAATCACACCTGAATTAGTTTTGCGTGATAACCGCTTGTTATTTTGGTTTCAAATTTTGCATGCAATCTTAGAATATTGATGACGCAAAGATTTTGGTATTTTTTATTCCACAAATACAACAGATTTTGCACATCAGCGAATTCATTTGATCTTTTATGACGATATCACACAAGTTGATTCAAATTTTAGAGTTTACAGTAATCGTGTTAAATTTTCCAGTTTACTGGAATTCTTGTCAGAGGCGTATCTACATAGTGCTTAATTGTGGGTGTTGTTCGTTAGGTGTATTTGCAAACATGAATTCAATTGGTTACAATTAGTCTTGTCCTTCGGTCACCATTAGACCCCAGGACGTCCTAACTGCAGCTGGAATTGAATTCATCTTAATTTTAATCATTCCGAATCTGACGATTCCAAGAGGTTGATAATCATTACTGGCTGGACAAATAGTAATCCATCTCGTTTCCAGTACTCATCTTCCACCCGCAGCACATGTTCAACACACTTCTTCCAGAACGGAATGTCTATTTTTGAGAGAGACTCGCGTGTCAGAACTTCAACATCACACATTTTAAACGTCCTGTTCTGTTCTGCAACTTGTCCTTTGACGTGAGACCAGACAAGTTCGATTGGATTAAGGTGCGCGTGATATGCAGGGAGTCGAAGAGAGGTGTGGCCGTATTTATCAATGATTTTGTCAACATGGTACACCTTTTTCTTTTTCGTATTCTTCACAAGTTGTAACAATTCGGGTTTTAAATGTGTCGTCAAATTTGACATTTTCATTCGCAAGCCATGTCCTAATTTGCTCTTTTGTATTTGATGCAGTAGGCACTTTGTCTTCCTCTGATACGACATTGTGGTATGATGCATTATCCATGACTATGCACGAAGGTCTCTCCAGGATTGGTAAAAGATCGTTCTCCAACCAGTGCCTGAAAATGTTTCCATTCATTTCAGTATGGTAGTCCCTACCGTCGGTACTTTTTGATTGGAAAATAAGTCCCGCATCAAGGACAAGTCCGTTTTCAGTGCTTCCAGCATGCGTTAATATAATACGCAGGCCTTTGCTGCTCGGAATTGTTCTTTTGAGTTTGCCATTAACTGACTGCCATTCTTTAGCATAGGTGTGGTGTGCGTTGACCCATGATTTGTCCAAATATACAATATCATACCGTTCACTCCGCCGCTCACGGATCTGTCTCAGGTATTTGCTTCGAGCAATGACCAAGTGTTGTTTTTCACAAATAATATTCCTGCCCCCAACAGTTTTTCTGAAAGTGAAGCCGGCTCCTCGCACAATCATCCATAGAGTACTTTTAGAAATGCCAATAGTGTAGTCTGCATGCAATTTTAATTTCAAATTCCTGAGTGTAACAAGTAAACATTAGCAAACATTTTCAATATCTCACGTTTTATGACATCCATGTCAAAGCTGTCGACTTTCCTTTTCCTTCCTTGATTGACATGAGTGCACTCTGAGTCTTGTTTAATCCAACGAGAAAATGACGATCTATTAAGACCAAGCGCGAGTTGCGTTCGTCTTTCTGGGTCATGAATATCACAATATAAATGCCCCATCTTGGATTCCCTAAGGAAGTGCTGATATAGTAAAACAGTAACCTTTTGCATAGTTATAAATTTGCATTTCAAACTCATTGTAATTTAGATATAAATGTTGGTATTTAAAGTCAACAAATTGTCTACTGAGTCTTCACAAAATTAATAGAGATACGCCTTCCCTTCGGTAATTAATGCCAAGGCCGTGGTGCGTCATGTCGTTCAATAACAATTAAGTTTTGTGCACGGGATTTTCCTGAAGTTAGTGTTTCTGCAATAGCCAAACTATTTTACGTGAACGACCGCACCAAATTAATGTATATATCCTAAAATGGTGTCAAATTCGAACAGGGTGAAATTAATATAGCCTAAAGAAGAAAACTTTTAAACTAGATAAAATTTCTCAAAGCAAAAAAAATTTCTATAACATCATCAATATTCTAAGATTGCATGCACCATTTGAAAGCAAAATAACAAACGGTTATCACGCAAAACTAATTCAGGTTTGATTATGCATTTCTGTACGGACTATAGTATTATTGCATGTGTGGGTAGGGCACAACTTTGTGAACCATATATATATATATATATATATATATATATATATATATATATATATATATATATATATATATATTATTGCGTGAGTGGTTATGGTACAACTGTGTGATCCGTGTATGCAATCAGATAAATCATGTGTATCGAAGATTTGTGAAAAGACATATATATATATATATATATATATATGTCAGTGTGCGTATGTGTGCATGTGTTTGTACGTGTGTATGTGTGTTTATGAAATTCTAAAGTTAGTTATGAATCAACCCATATAAATAACAGTTTGTAATTGTTGCAGTGATCATAAGTACGTGTTTGATACTTCTCTATTTAACTCCTCTATTTGTCATTTCTAACGTCACCATAATTAATATTACCAAAAGTATTTATATTTCTTTCTTTTGAAACATCCCGTAAGTGAAAATAGTTTTTTTTTTTTTTTCAATTACAGCCCAAGTAAGAACATGTAACGAGTTTTAAAAACATTTTGGTTTCAAGTAAAATAATCACCTCACAATTTCAAGATAATCGAACACGTTGTGCCAGGTACAATCTTACATTAAGTCTATGCTGTGCAACATCTAATTAGCACCTTCACCCGTTGAATAGGTTAAGTCGCTGGGCTGCTATCATTTGTACACAAACATGAACAGTCACACAATGAGGTTTAGAAAATTTGTGATGAATATTTCTGGCATTGATTATTACGTGATGAATGTTCGATTTTACTGATCTATTCATACAAACTGCCATCACTGTGTCTGAAGACAGTTGATGATGTTTCTCCACAAACTTGTGTCTATAGTTGTTTATTATTGTTGCTGCTCATTTCCTACCATGCGATTCTGTTATAACAACTTACTATATATTCATTGTTATTTTTCTTATACTCAATTTCACATTTCCAAATTTCTGATTCAGAAATAACCAACAATGTAATCTTCTACCGCGACAACAGCAGCTGTAGCTCACTGTCTATTGGACATCCTCTGTGAGATGAAAGAAGAGACTGATGGTCTGACATAGCTTTACCAAGCATGCATGAGACAGGACATCAACAAGAGAGACACTTGTACCATGAGATTCTTAAATTATGTATGTCTGGTATTTATCCTGACACATCTCTTGCTCTATTATGTAGTTACAATTGTATCTGCTCTTGACAAAATACAATTCTTGGTTTATATTTTACAAATATGTTCCGTTTTCTTTATCAGGCGCCAGTGATTGCGATTTATAGTGGTTATAGAATTATGGATATGTACCAGTCAAACACCAGTGGATAAAAAGGTACAGCGAAGACGATGGCGCTGTATAGTACACACACTACGGAAGCCAACAGAGAGTATTACACAACAGGCCCTTTTTTGGAATCCCCAGGGGAAAAGACAAAGAGGAAGACCAAGGGATTCTTGGAGAAGACAGATAGAAGCAGAGATGAAGATGATGGGGAAGACATGGAAGGATCTTAAAAGAATGGCAAAAAACAGAACGACTTGGAAAGTGTTTGTTGAAGACCTATGCTCCACTGGGAGCTAAAAAGGTAGAAGAAGAAGAAGACTGATTACGAAGAATATATGTTACGTTTATTGATCAGGCGCCACTGATTACGAAGAATATATGTTACGTTTATTGATCAGGCGCCATTGATTGCGAAGAATATCGCACTATTAGTATCATAAGCCATATGACAAAAATATGACTAAGAATCATCAATAGACGTGTAAGGAACAAAATAATATAAATATTAATCAAATATATAAATGCAATATATCAAGAAAGGTGTCGGACAAGGCTATGTTCTATCGCCGGATTTGTTCTCACTTTACAGAGAAAAGATGATGTGATCAATAGCAGACAAAAGAGGAATCCAAATTAACGGTCACAACATAAACATTTTGTGATATGCGGATGATATTGTCTTAATACCAGAGACCAAAAATAAACTTCAGGAAATGATAGACATAGTAGTAAAAGAAAGTAGCAAGAAAGGTCTCAGTCTGAATAGTAATAAGGGCGAAGTGATGGTCGTGTCGAAGAAACAATCATCACCATCACGCAACATAAACATATGCAGGACAAATCTGAAAGAAGTACAGCGTGTCAGATACGTTGGTACAATAACATCACAGAGAAGATGTACACAAGAAAAACACGCAGTATAGCTCAGACTAAAATAGCATTTCAGAAAATGAAAAACGTCTTTTGCTACAAGACTATGTCAATAGAAGTGAGAAAGATAGTTCATCAGTTCTATATAGTGCCAATTCTGACCTATGAATGCAAATCATGGACGGCAGACAAACAAATGAAAAGACGATTATAATCCAAAGAGATGGGATTTCATAGGCGATTGTTGAAAGTTCCCTGGATAGCTAAAAAAATCAATTATGACAATTTCAAAGAGGTGGATAGAAAATTGCGGAAGGACATGATCGACTACGCCAACCCATAGTGTGCATAATGATAATGATGACACATATTGATATAAAGATAGAAGTAAGACAAGGATGCGTCCTATATCTAAACGTGTTCAATCTATACACCTCATGAATCGTTAAAAACATCACAAAGATGGCATGCCTTAGTATTGATGGATAGATAATGAATAACATGAGATATACTGATGATTCTGTATTATTAGCAGAAATCCTGAAGAATTACAAGAATTACTTAATGTAATAAACATGACAATCAAAAATGTGGATTAGATATAAATATCAAAAGGACGAAAACTATGATGATAAACAAACATAACCATTCTAAACCTACCAGCGGATATCAAAGTTAAAGGAATAAACCTGGAGACAGTTCAAAGCTACAACAACCTTGGACATAGCTTAACCAGTGATGGAAAATGTAAAGAAATAACACAAAACAATAGGAATGGCAAAACAAAAATTGTAATGGCAAGAAAAGTACTCTAACATTAAGCAAATGATACCAGGGCTAAACAAAGAAATAGTAATGCTATATATTTTCAATATTTAGTAATTCCGCAGAATCATGGACATTAAAAATCAATACAGAACAGAAAATGTAGGCCTATGAAATATGGAATTATAAAACAATTGAAAGAATTATATTGAACGAAATGATGAGAAATAAAGACAATAAATGAGAAGAAAAAATAAGCACACATGATGACATTTTAAACAAATAAAATTAAAAGAGAAATAATTTAATACAATTCATACAAGGTAAATGCGATTTGTGTGGTAAGTTAAAAGATACAGTAGCTTACTGAACGTAATCTTGGAAGGGAAAATACAAAGTAAACGAGGCAGAGGCTGACCAAGACTAGCATGGACGAGAACATCAACAGATAGGCAAGTGAGCCTATGACAACCTGTACAATTTAAGCATTTGATAGAGCGGAATTGCGCTATGGTAGCCAACCATCGATGTGGAGACGGCATACACTCAGTGTTAATGATGATGATGATGATTATTATTATTACAGAATGTCATTTTGTCCTAAAATATTTTGCGACAAAATGTCTATAAACAGATGTAATGTCAACAGAGAAGGCTGTTCTGATCTGGAAAAAAGTGCAGATGCACAAACATAAAGCAATTTTTTTTATTTATTTTTTTTCTTTTTCAAATTTGGTGGAATAGAGTATATGTTCCGTCGACCGCTGCAGGATTTAAGTTTGGTGACGGATTTCGGCTTCCAATGTATATCTCTGCGTCAGAGTCAACCGAATGTTCTACTTTACGAATTTACACCGGCACTACTGAGTCTGTGCGCCTGACAGATGTCCTCGTCTGTATTTAAAGGGTAATGAAAGCGACCTTCCCACATCCTGGAGTCGATGTGTGGTTTATGTCATGACCTCGATTGTTCTTCAATAATCGTCGTTGGATTTGTTTGACGATATTTACTTACATCTCCTATAGTACATGGATTGCTCTATCAGGTGAACCGAAGGTCCACGTTAGGGATTTGTCATCATCGTTACGGTGTTTTTGTGCTTTGGTTGCATTCTTTGGAGTCAGTGGGCCTTGTGGTCGAATCTATTGTTGTTGTGTATTACGTCATTGTGATAGATGATCGCATATCTCTAACGCAACCGTACACTCGTAATGAAGGCCGAAATGTTGATGTTCGTTAATTTGCAGCCCTAGTACGGCTCTCGGATTTTCAAATTAGCTATGAGGGATGTTGCCTAGATTTAGAAAAAAACTACGAGGAGATTAGGGATAGATTTGTGAACTAGTTTATCGTTTCACACTGCAGGTCTTGTTCACGAGCTGATCGTTAATGGGCTGTTGTTGAATGTCCGATGAGGATAATCCAGAGACTAACACTAATCAAGTGTTTTGATGAAGATTTGTCTCTTGATAGATTTAAGAAAATATAAGCGCAACAAAAGCATATAGATAAAGCTGAAACACATTTTTGAGAAGGAAAAAAAATCACATTTAATATTTGTTCGAAAACATATACAGAATATATAGGAAAGTGATGATAAGATCTGGAAAGTTTAGGCTAAAACTAGAATTAACGGGCATAGGATTGTAACTATCTGTTGGCAAAAACATTTGGGAGAAATATGATACATATTGATGGAGATAGAAGGATAAGATAAGGTGGAAAGGGAATAGAAACGTTTTGCTTTTTGGTTATTTGGTTATGGAAGGCCCCGTTATCACTGCAAACTAATTAAAATCCATAAATGCTCAACCGCCCGTGCCAGCGGAATAGTCCGAATTAATATATAATCTCCCAAACAAACAAAGAAAACTGTAGTCCCCATCGCATCAGTCTCAGCGCACGCCAAAAGACATGAGGAGAGAACGCGCAGAAAGTGAACACAGTCAACTGCTCCCTGTGATACGATATCATCATTCATCGTAAACAATTGGAAAATCGAAACATGATCAAAAAGGATGAGACACACAGCTCACGGTGTGCACAGAATACTTACCTCAGTAGCTCCTGCAACAAGCCGGACTTGGAATATGAGGAAACTGCAACAAGGAACACTTTTCATGCATAGCCTTCAAATGTGCCTGCCGCCTATCCACCATATACCCGAAGTTCACGTCCTCCTGAAAATGATGGTTGTCATATTTTTTTTTTTATGTATAGCGCTTGATGATGTTAGGCCATTTGACTCCAATTCCGAACATATAAAACGCACAGTTAATCGTCAGATTATCCCCGCAAATACAGACATTTAGTAATACCTGAACGTGTGCAGCAAAAAAATAAATACATAAAAATACATACCACCTATTAACATTTCTCTACTTCTCTTATAAAGATTACATGTCTAAAACACACTCATGTAAACAAAACAAAACAACAACACAATCATACACACAAGTTTCAAGTTTCTGTACAGACTAGCAAATGATCCTATAATACCTGCTCACGTACTCTTGCGTTCACAGACAAAAACACCAGACATGTTTTCAAACAAATGATTTTACCTCTAAATGCAAGACAAGTTTAACTATTCCTATCCCTCATTTGTACAAAAACGAAATAGAAAAGTGTTGTTGTTCTTTGTCCAATTGGTGCAATGGGGGTTGATCTAGGCAAGTGTCCACACTAAGTTAAATGGTTTGTGGTTGATCCATGTCCAACAAGAAATTAATTGGTTGGTTATAAAATGAAAAAAAAAACACTATCTTTGCCGATTATAGCTTCTTTGTTCCTTTCTTTATTTCAGAAGCCACCAGCAGAAACTGAGGGAGCAACATCTGATGTGTCTTTGTGTCCATTTGGGATCATATTTCAGAGAAAAAAAGTGAATGATGTTTTATATCAGTTTGTCAGGTAAGAACGGCGGACATGAGATCAGGTCTCACAAAAACATCTCTTGTACCATTTTGATCTAAGAACCTGTCTATCTGGTTCAGACAAATATTATCTCGTAAGTTATACATGTACTTGCATTTACTAATGGGAATCCAGCATTTAATACTGTTCATTAAAATATGATTTCTCTTGATAAATAAATGAGAAATATGATTGAAATGATGTCATACAATGGAGAATACATTGGTTCATTGGAGAAGTGAATAGAATTGGAAAGATAAATCTACATCTGGAACAAATGTTTCCATAAAATTGATGATCTGTAGAAAATAGAACCATTTATGAGAGAGGCAGGATATATATATTTACTAAATCATGGAACACTTGGCAAAAGGCAGTCACTTATATAATGTTGTCAAGTACATAGACGATGGGCAACTTGTATAAATAAGACTGAGAACATTGGCTTCGAACAAGAACAAATAGTGTATGACAGAAATAAGTAGACAATTATTGAATATCTATGCTCCAAAGAAGAATATATATATCATCATCATCGAGTGCCATCTCCGCAACGAAGTTCAGCTACCATGGAGCTCCATTCTGCTCTGTCTCTTGCTTCGATAGTGCAGGTTGTCATAGGCTGGTTTGTCCATCTTTTGATGTTACTCATCTTTGTTAGTCTTCGTCTGCCTCTCCCTCTTTTACCTTATATTTTTTTCCCTCCATGATTACTTTTAGTAGGCTGTTGTGTCTTTTAAAATGGCCCAAAAATCGAGTTTGTCTTGTTTGAATTGTGTTTAGTAGTTCTCTTTTCATTTTAATTGTTTTAAGACTTCATCGTTTGTTTTCTTTTCCTTCCATCCAATTCTACCTAAGCTTCTATATATCCACATTTCAGGGGCTTCAATTCTCTGTTCTGTTTTCTTGTCTAATGTCCATGTTTCTGCACCATATATGAGTGATGAGAAGACATAACCGTTTGCTATTCTTAGTTTTTGTCCTGGCGTTATTTGTGTTGATGTTAGTACGTTCTTCATGAACAATCAATTTTGTTCACATGTTGTGTAGTTGTATGTGTTGTGGTTTATTGTGTCCTTTTCCTGCGTTACTGTTTTTGATTCAATCAAGGTGTTCCACGTTAGTCTACCGTTTTAAAATAATGTTCTCTTTGTTGCATGGTGTGGTTTGTCAATCGCCTTTAATTTCCCAGCATTCTGCTGCCTCTATTATCTTCATATGTTTTTTTTTGGAATCTATTTTTTTTTTTAAATTCCAGATCGGTAATTGGTGTCCGTGTAGTAATATAATAGAATATAATAGCGTGGTGATAATGATGGCGTCCGTTGTGTGGGTGTACCATTTGTTGACATTTAGAAAGTTTAACTTTCTTGCTTTAGTCCAAGCTTCAATACCATACTATAAGGCAGGTCTCACTCGTCCCGTGTACATTTTATTTTGCTCAGTCCCATGTGCTCTCAGAGATGTATAAGAACATTATTACACGATTGCTATTCATTGCTTTGTCTCGATTCCGGAAAGTTGCATTTTGTTGCTGCTTACAGTGAGCTAGACTATTTTTGTCTTTCATGGCATCCCATTCGATGATTGTTTTTTGTAGAAGAGTTTGCATTGTTTCATTAATTCTTATATTCTTGGCCCCACATTATTACATAGAGCATGATTTGGGTCATGTCATCACATATGCAAACAGTCATGTTGCAGTTACTGACTGCTTTGATAGTAATGTCCAGAACATATTCTCAGATCACACCTTTGTTATTCTGTTAGGTCCCATACAACACCAGCAGCTATGACGAATTCTGGTATTCACTTCAAGTTTTCTATTTGAGTCCCTTAAATGTTGAAAGTTAATATTTATTTATATAAATTCTTAGCGTCCTTTAGTTTGTACATACTTACCCAAGAAAGCATATCTTTGTTGCGAAAAGTGATCTTAAATATTCGGTTATTTTGTCCATAATTTCTGTACATAAACACGCAACCAGTTGTATATATCACTGGGACTATTTTTATGCTAATGATTACATTGTTGTCGCACTTTCAGATGACGACGAACTGATCACTCTTCTATGCTGGTCTATCACATGCTAATAAACCAAGCTGATACAACGGAAAATTTGTACAAAAACAATGGCACGATGTTTGTTATGTTAAAGTCACATTATTACTATTTGCATGCTTGTTTCAATATAGAAGTCGTTTTCCTTTTGTTGTTCCTTGAAAATTAAAGGAAAGTATTAATAAGCAGAATAATAGTGTTGAATTGATTTTTAATGGTAAAGATTGAATGTTGTTGATATTATGATGTAGTCAATCATTGGTAATACACAAGGAAGGGGACATAAACAATAAAATGTTGCAATACCATTCTGCTGAATGATGTGCCCTTGGAAAGCTACGAGTCTTCTTAAAATGAGTAGCCTCCAGCCAATAAAGTAGCGCTCCCCACAGTTCACTGACCTCGTCGAGTGTATGAGGATGGAGGTTTAGATAAATGTGATTCGTTTTGACGCTCTACCTCTAAACACTGTCACGTGTTTACACAATGGATGTTGTCAATTATTATAACTAGGCTGAATGTACCGCAGCAGAAAACAAACATTGAGGATTGAGCTGTTAAAACAAATATTGATGACATCCCCAACCTTCTCCTGCTTTATTATTTTTTTATGGCAGTACAAGAATAGTGAAGATGATTAAACTGCGTCATTGAAGAAACATTATTTTTGTACTGAAATAATATACATATAGAGGTGAAGATGTACACAGGTAATTGTATAGAGATATAACTGAATGTCGCAAACATGGCATGGTTCGGAAATAGAGATATAATAACACAAGGGAATTAAGAAATCGACGATTCCATGTGCAGAATTTTAAAAGAAATGTAAATTTAAAGATGCAACATCGCGAACGAAGATCATCAATCGAAGAACATTGAAAGATTAATTGTTTATTAATTTCATGAACTTCAAGAAATGGCAGCGCTAAATATTGTCGTAAATCAACAAAAATTTGAAGATCATCTACGAGTTCCTTAAAAGTCTAGAAATAATAGAATACATGAATGTCATAAATCATAACATCTAAGAATAACACGACACTTTGGGCATCACAGTCCACATGTTTCAGTCGGCTCGTTGTGGGTGATATCGTTTCATTCTTCGACCTGCCGGCACATTGCGGGTGATATCGTTTCTTTCCCTGACCTGCCGTCACGTTGTGGGTGATATGGTTTCATTCCTCCACCTGACGGCACGTTGCGGGTGATATGGTTTCATTCCTCCACCTGACGGCACGTTGCGGGTGATATGGTTTCATTCCTCCATCTGACGCACGTTGCGGGTGATATAGTTCCATTCCTCCACATTCCGGCACGTTGCGGGTGATATGGGTTCATTCATCGGCCTGCAGTCACGTTGCGGGTGATATGGTTTTATCCCTTGACCTGCCGGCACATTGCCGGTGATATGGTTTCACTCCTCGACCTGCCGGCACCAGGTAGCTCACACTAGCGGAGGCTCTTTATACAGCAGACAAATCTGATGACGTCAATAACATATACAACGATGAGCTTCACAACAAATATTGTAGGCTCACACAGTTTAAATATAAAAATATACATATTCTCTAATCCCATAAAGAAAAGAAGAAGATGGATAGATGCAGTGACAGAGACATGTAACAACAAAGTAAAATCACTAATTCAGACAGTTCGAACAGCTCAAGAACGACAAATGATATAACAACGACACCTTTCAGGTATCAGTGAGAAAGAGAAAAGAAGAAGATGGATAGATGCAGTGACAGAGACATGTAACAACAAAGAAAAATCGTTAATTCAGACAGTTCGAGCAGCTCAAGAACGACAAATGATATAACAAAGACACCTTTTAGGTATCAGTGAGAAAGAGAAAAGAAGAAGATGGACAGATGCAGTGACAGAGACATGTAACAACAAAGGAAAATCACTAATTCAGACAGTTCGAGCAGCTCAAGAACGACAAATGATATAAACCACGACACCTTTTAGGTATCAGTGTGAAAGAGAAAAGAAGAAGATGGACAGATGCAGTGACAGAGACATGTAACAACAAAGAAAAATCGTTAATTCAGACAGTTCGAGCAGCTCAAGAACGACAAATGATATAAACCACGACACCTTTTAGGTATCAGTGTGAAAGAGAAAAGAAGAAGATGGACAGATGCAGTGACAGAGACATGTAACAACAAAGGAAAATCACTAATTCAGACAGTTCGAGCAGCTCAAGAACGACAAATGATATAAACCACGACGCCTTTTAGATATCAGTGAAGAGAGAAAAGTAGAAGAAGAAAGAATTCGCATTTAAAAATCAACTTCCCCATCTCAATCTTCACCCCCTTCGTTATATTCCTTATTTAATTCACAGAATACTCTTCGCTTTTGACTCGATACTTTCTTCTGTTATTGATGATATCATTCTAAAATGATTTCATTGTGACCAACAACAAATGTTCAATATATTTCTTATAAGTTGTCATTTCACATATCATAAAAGGGGGATGATAAACTGACACAAATTTAGAGAAACCTAATAGGAAATAATGTATTAAGTTTCCATCTTCTTTCCCTTTGATAGTGACACGTTTTATGGTGATGAGGTCTACATTACGCCAGGTCAGAATTCAGTTCACAGGAAAACTGAAAAAACAATACAACGTACTTGTGATTTCTGTCATGATATCTGGAGCATAGTAGACCAGTCAATTACCAACTGCATTACATAGTATGTTTCTTTATATTATAGGTCTTTATACTAGTTGAAACTCAATGCTAAAAAAATATCATATAGTTAACTTTCGTAATGAAAAACAGAAAAAGAAATATTAAAAGACACGAATATTCAAGAAAACTGGCCTACAGCACCTGACTGGGAAAGTTGACACATTACGGCCACCTGAAATGATAATTGTTTAATAGGAACACTAATGGAAGGCTTGGTCAAGAGTACAGATCACAGAAAACAAGGCGAGGCAGGGGAAGAAAGCAATATCAAATGTGCTTTCAAAACGTTCAAACAGATATTGACCTTGTTATAAAAAGAAGTGGAAGATCTGATAGATAGAGGCATACATTTTTTTCAGACAGAATGTGAAAATGGTAATGTTTCTCAAATATAAACCCATGCACACGTTTGCTTATTACTAATAGATAAACTAATCTCACGATCAAATAATAATAAGATAAGAACCACCATCTTAATGAGCTCACAAATGACAAAGACGGACAGCAAATATCAAATAACCAACATATGCAACAGAGATGGTCATAATATTTTGAAGACCTATAAAACATGGCCCCAACTTCAAATAACAAAACAACAAACAAGCAAGAATGCACATACACTGAAACCAACATCACAAAAAAGGAAATCGAAGAAATAAAAAATGAACCAAGAAATAAAACACAGCTCATAGATAACATACCAGAAGACATCAACAAAGCAGGAGATGTCAATGCAGCATGGCATCAACAAAAGCCAAGGAAGACTGCCAATAGGCAATCTTCTTACCAACATGAAATAACGAATGTAGCAAGAGAGACTTCAATCAGTATAGAGGTAGATCGTTTCTCACCCATGTAGGAACGTTGTACGCCAAAATTGGGGGAATAAAAAGCTGAGAACAATAATAGAACTACAGTTAATCGATTCTCAAATGGGGTTTAAAAAAAAAAACAGAGGATGTACTGACGCTCTATTCACATTTCAATATTTTGCAGAAAAGACGATATAACACTATCAGCATGTGTACATACCTTTCATTGACCAGGAAAAAGCATTCGACAGAGTAAACAGACAACAACTGTGGGATATACTAACAACATACGGAGTAAGCCAACATCTAACCAACCTAATGAAAAGTATCTACATCTACATCAGCTGCACAGTCAGAACAGCAGCAGGCTACATGGACCAGTTCGAAGTTAGATCAGGTGTAAGACAGGGGTGCGTACTATCCCCCCTACTGTTTATTACATACATGGGCTATATATGCAAGCTAGCCAACCCATCAGAGACAGAGGAGATCAACGAGCTTTTATTTGCAGACGATCAGACACTAATACATTGACAAAATAGAAGACATACAAGAACACTTAAATAAAATCAACATCACACGATCAGAATACAACATGAACAGCAGTAAGATGCATTGCAGCATGTAATTGGTTTAATATTGCCATATAGCCTCCCTTATGAAAGAATATAAATACAACATCCAGCTCGTCAATAGAACAGTTCACTCGAAATGAAAAATTGGGTCCATTTTTTTAATTTTCTGCACACACAAAAAATAAATAAAACAAAAACAATGTATTTATTTATTTATCAACAAGTGCGGAAACATTTACACTAATAATTTACAGACAGAAAGAGTGAACATATAATTTGGCACATCAAGGACATGTTTGAAACATTTTGGTTATATACAGGAAGGAAAATAAGCATTTACATACTCATGTGAAACATATCATCAAATAGGTGTAGAGATATTGATAGAAAGAGAACTACAACAATACAGTAGCATTCACTTAACATGCAATGACGTTATGAATTATAATACTCTGAATGAAAGGAAAATGCTTTCGAAATCGCAGCATCAAACATACGCAGCGACAGTACTATTCAGATCAACAACAAGAGAAATATTGTGAAAATCTAATAAAGGTAATGAAGAAAGTGAAACCATTTATTTATTATTTTGGTGATTTGGTTTTGCTGCTATATTTATACCTCCCTTATACTTATTTGACATCACAGTATGGCACAGCCCTAGAATTTCTGTACTTCCGGTTCCGTGATGGCAGAATATAGTTTTCGTTCTATCAACAGCATTTGCATTTTGAGATTGATTAATTTCAGCTCTCTAATGAAGAGTTAAAGTCAGCCGGATGATCACTTTACGGTTTTGTGTCTGTGCTACGGAGTTCGTTCACTTGCAACTGCATCTTTGTTGAATCAACAATTATATATGCGACCGTCCTCCTTTGTGATATGGGTATAGACATTAGTTCATGCGCCCGTGCGCTGCCGGGGCCCGAAAGGGGAGTAAAGAATAGCGGCGCTGTACCCTATCAGGCATGTTCGTAAGAGGCGAGAAAGGAGGGTTAGGCATGGGGCTGGCTATCCCATACTGTAAAAAAATAAGCCGAAAAAACTTCACAAACATGAACAAGTCAAAGAAAGATAAAGTTAATCCGTCAACCAGGAAAGAGAAGGGCTCTCTGTCTAAGAGACGTATGACGCAATCCGGAGAAAGCCATAAGGAGTCCAGGTTGCCGACTCACCCTTTGTCTACCAGGAAATCATCCAGAATTGGCACCTGGAATGTTCGTACCCTTAACGAACAGGGAAAAGCGGCACAAGTGGCAGCAGAAATGACCAACTACAAGATAGATATTCTGGGAATGTGTGAAACAAGATGGCTGGGAGCGGAGAGAATAAAATTGAATACAGGGGAGATGATTTTATCATCAGGACACCAGGAACTAGGAGCACAACATAGCGAAGGGGTAGCTATAATGCTATCAAAGAATGCACAGAAGACACTAATATAATGGGAGGCAGTGGGACCAAGACTGGTGAGAGCAACATTTAGAACAATCAAAAAACAAAATAAAATGACACATTATACAATGCTATGCACCAACCAACGATAAAGATGACTCAGTTAAAGATGATTTTTATAAACAGCTACAATGTCAGATGGATGCAAGACGAGCCAAGGATATTATAATCTTGATGGGAGACCTAAATGCTAAGGTAGGATCAGACAACAGAGGCTTCGAAGAGATTATGGGAAAACATGGACCGTTGGATATAAACGAGAATGGAGAGATATTTGTGAATTTCTGCGCCCTTAATCAAGTGAGCCTAGGAGGAACAATATTCAAACATAAAAGAATACACAAAGCTACATGGGTGTCACCAGATCATAGAACGGAAAATCAAATTGATCACATATGTATTAATAATAAGTTTAAGTCATCCTTACAGGATGTAAAAGTATATAGAGGAGCAGATGTAGCTTCTGATCATCATCTTCTGTTAGCCAAACTTAAAATTAAATTAAAAAGGTATACTACAACGAATAAGGGTAGAAAGTATTTCAATGTATGGTTTCTTAAAGAACAAGGAATTAAAGATAAATTCGCAGCCACAATTGCAAACAAATACCAAGTCCTCCAACAACTAGAAAATACAATAAATATAGAAGATCATTGGAAACAGGTAACAAATATATGGAAAGAGACATGCGAAGAAACACTGGGGAAAAGAGAACGCCAGGATAAGGCATGGATGACAGCAGCGACCCTGGATAAAATTAAAGAAAGAAAGAACAAGAAAGCAGACATAAATAAAAGCAAAACAAGAAGTTATAAAGCCAAGACACAGGAAGCTTACACAGAGGTGAACAAAGAAGTGAGAAGATGCATTAAAAGGGATAAGAGGAAATATATAGATGAACTAGCTAAAGTGACAGCAGAAGCAGCAAATAAAGGGAATATGAAAGAACTGTACAACAGCACAAAGAAATTAGGTGGAAAATACAAACAGATCAACGCCTTTATCAAAGATAAGAAAGGAAATATGCTTAGTAATATAAGGGAACAAATGGAGAGATGGAAAGAGCACTTTGAAGAACTTTAAAATAGACCCGGCTCAAATAATCCTCCAGATATACTACCAGCTGAAGAGGAGTTACACGTTAACTGTGGAAAACCAAGCAAAGAAGAAATAATGAAAGCTATCAAACTATTAAAAAATGGTAAAGCCACAGGACCAGACGAAATTCCTTCGGAAGCCATCAAAGCAGATATTAACACCTCTACCAAGATGTTACATGATCTATTGGATAAAATTTGGGAGAGGGAAGAAATACCTAAAGACTGGAAAGAAGGGTATATGATCAAACTACCAAAGAAAGGAAGTTTACAGGAGTGCACAAATTATAGGGGAATTATGCTACAATCAGTGCCAGGAAAAATATTAAGCAGAATCATTCTGGAGAGACTAAAAGAGGCTATAGAGAAACACTTGAGAGATGAACAAGCAGGTTTTAGAAAGAACAGATCATGTACTGATCAAATAACTACGCTACGTATAATAGTTGGACAAAGTTTAGAACTAAAATCCCCACTTTATATTGGATTCATAGATTACGAAAAGGCATTTGATAGTTTAGACAGAAGAATGCTTCGGAAGTTGCTGAGTTATTACGGAATCCCCATAAAGTTTATTAACCTGATAAAAAACAATGTATGAAGGAACAAAATGTAGTGTGGTGCATGAAGGACAGCTTACAGAAGCATTTGAAATAAAAACAGGAGTAAGGCAAGGATGCCTTCTGTCTCCATTTCTCTTTCTACTGGCCATAGATTGGATTATGAAAATAACTCAAAACAACAGAAATTGGATCCAGTGGTCACTGACCAAACAACTTGATGATTTAGACTTTGCTGATGACATAGCTCTCCTATCACACAGCCATCAACAGATGCAGGATAAAATGAGTATATTAGATGAGAGATCACAACAGCTAGGACTAAAGATTAATAGAGATAAGACCAACATTATGAGAATTAATGCAGTTGGCAATAACCAAATAAAACTTGGAGAAATACCTCTACTTGACGTACAATCTTACATATATCTGGGCAGTAATATAGATAAAGAGGGAGGTACAGAAAATGATACCAAAATAAGGATATCAAAAGCAAGAGGAGCTTTCATTGCACTGGGAAACATATGGAAATCCAAAGAAATTAGGCTAAATACAAAAATAAAAATTGTCAACTCAAATGTTAAGTCGGTCCTATTATATGGCTGTGAAACATGGAGAATAACAAAATTGACTATCACGAAGGTACAGACTTTCATTAATGGATGCTTGCGCAGAATAAAGGGATGGAAATGGCAGGACAAAGTCACTAACGTGGAATTATGGAGATGTACCGGTCGAATACCAGTGGATAAAGAGATACAGCGAAGACAATGGCGATGGATAGGACACACACTACGGAAGCCAACTGAGAGTATTACACAACAGGCCCTTTTTTGGAATCCCCAGGGGAAAAGACAAAGAGGAAGACCTAGGAATTCTTGGAGAAGACAGATCGAAGCAGAGATGAAGATGATGGGGAAGACATGGAGTGATCTTAAAAGAATTGCAAAAAACAAAACGACTTGGAAAGTGTTTGTTGAAGACCTATGCTCCACTGGGAGCTAAAAGGTAGAAGAATAGTTCATGACATTGAAAATTTTTCAATATTTTGGATTTGTTTTGGACCGATTACTCTTAGCTCCCTCACGTAGATCGTTGTGTCAATCCAACCATATGTTCCACATACGTGATTCTGCTAACTTGTTGATCATTTAACACTGCGGGATTTGCTGGGAAGGAGGTCTGAGAACGTATCGACAGTCGTTATATGTTCTTTTTGGATAATTCGACGAACAACTAACTAACTAACTAATTTACATACTAATGAACTAACCAAATAACTAACTAACTAATTAACTAACTTGCTGTCTAATTAACTAACTAAATAACTAACTAACTGATTTATACATTTTTTTTCGCCTTTTGAAAAACGCCAGCAAAGGAAAACCCGAAAGAGCATCATGAAAGCCAACGACGCCTCCTGACTGAAATCACTATCAGAATACACAACAGCTTGTTGTAGTTTAACAAGGGTAAACTATTAAGTTCTTTAAGAATCTATTGAGTATCTAGTCCATTAATGAACAAATGGACATACTAAACAAAGAATACTTTCAGAAAACTTAATGGTATGATCTAGATATAAAATGAAATATGGAAAAAATCAATTCTAAAACCGTTTGACACCGCAATTAACCATTTATGTTATTATATATCAATCTTACCGACTACACACAAACATAGTATGTTGTATGAGTTATACTTACTACTGATTACTACAACTGTTGTCAAACTCACCAAAGATATCGTGAAGGATGCCATGTTTTCATAAACGGGTTTAGCAACTCACAAAACTGTACCAGCGAGACAAGCTCAGTTTGTAGTAGTCATAGTTAATGAGACTTTGAACATTTATAGTCACTGAGAGATACAATAGCCTAATACAAGTAATATTGGAAGGGAAAATACAAGGTAAAAGAGGCAGAGGCAGATAATGACTAGCATGGACGAGTAATATCAAAGCAAGCGACAGAGTGGAATGGCGCTCCATGGTAGCCAACCTTCGATGCGGAGACGGCACTCAATGATGATGATGATGGGTCAATGATTATGGATAGGACAGAGTGGAATGGCGCTCCATGGTAGCCAATCTTCGATGCGGAGACGGCACTCAATGATGATAATGATGAGTCAATGATTAGGGATAGGACAGAGTGGAATGGCGCTCCATGGTAGCCAATCTTCGATGCGGAGAAGGCACTCAATGATGATAATGATGAGTCAATGATTAGGGATAGGACAGACAATCCCGTGATTTTATTGCGATTTATCTCTCCATTATTTACTTAATGACTTTAACGATCAATAACTTACAAAGCCACACCTTAGACGACCACTTAGATTCAGTAGCCAGCATTATTTTGGAACTCAGTGACTAAATGTGATAGAGCTGCTTGCACAGAACAAAGACAAATGACGAGATTTGATAAAATATATTTACCACGATTTAAAATTGCTGGAATACAAATTTAGATAAGAGAAAGAGTATCTGGGTCTATGCCCTATGGACCGTTTACAGCTCGAAAGATCAATAGATAGATTAATTAAATGTGTTTGTGATGGACCTGAATTATTGACGGAACGATAATGTTGACGGGGTGATTGGACGGTGGCTATTTGAGAGTAGGTTGTACTGAATCTTACTGAACTAATGAACTAATGCCTACCTGGTTAACAATCCCGTTAATTTTATATTTGCTGACTTGCAAGATTGAATAGACAAAAATCCACTATCTTCTTATACCCTACTCTCCAATCTTTCCACTAAGTGGTAAGTGGTTTTCAAACATCTGTCATGTGCAGCTTCACACTCATGTTAACTATTTACCGTCGGCGGCATCACAATATTTACGATCGTATAATTCCGGTAACCTCTGATTCTTGTATTGAGTTTTGGCTCTCGGAACGTAACAAACAGAAACAACTGCATTGATTGTCGAAACGCTTGTTCGCTTATTTACTTTACAATCATTAACATTAATTTAATACAATACATGATATGATGTTTATAAGAAGATACATTGTACCAATTTTTTATTGTTTCCCTTTCTGGCATGTGCATGTCATAGAAATATGCCATAGCCGACGTGTTTGTACCGCTCTTTTTTTTACTGGTCTTAGTTGGCATATGCACTTTTTTATCTCTATCTTGTAAATCCGTTCCTCCATATCACCAGCTGGAAGCTTCCATCGACAAGTACAATCTCTCTGTAGTACAGCATTCAGCATTCACCATCTCCTGTACTTGTATGTAATTTTACATGACGCTTCTCTATCGTTGTATATTTCAATGCCACCCTCAACTTACAAATAAACGAATATCACATATCACAACATGAATTCTTCTTTTTTTACTTGGAGCCTTTCCTTTATTTTTAATCTTCAATTCTTTACATTTTCAATAACATCATAATATACCGTCACTTCTATCTCATGTTTCATTCATTCTCCTATCCCTATCTCTATCTGTTTCTCGATGATTATCTATTTACTGCACCTAACTAAATATATTTGGCCGTTTCCCTAAATTTGGTACGTTCCCCATCGAACGCACCGCCTACACTATCTATCTATTCCTATCCTATCTATTGGCCTGTTACATTGTGAACTTGAGTCTTCTCTATTCTATCTACCTCTAATAATTGACCGTTATCTCTCTGATGTTGCTCAATACTCCGATAGGTCTTGTCAGTCTGATGTTCTGGCCCCCCAAGTGGCTAGCTTCTCTAGTCACTTGCCAACCGTAACTCTGCTGACACGTCATGCCCCTTTTCTTTACGTCACTTTCTCTTCTGTATAAGAAAGTGCTCAATCTATAATTCCCTATACTCTATCTCTTGGTGTGTACCTTCCTTCATACCCTTTCCCGTGCAAGTGCTTGGTTTATATATTTCCCTGCTCTCCTTTTCCCACTATTATCTATTCCTAATCTCTATTCTTCGCTATTATCTACTCCTATCCTCCATTCTCTGCTACAACATGACGACTAAACTAAAACTATCCTGCAGAAAAAAACGGTTAGGTACTCACAAAATATTAGTTTATGGATGTCGTTTCATGATCTCAAACAACTGTGTAGGCATTCGTTAATGTCCTCGGTGCTGTGCCCTTGCAAATGTTTGGACTTTCACAGTTCTACTGCAAATGTCAATACAACGCAACAGCGTCCGCTTAACATTCTTTTTAGGAGAAATAACGAAGAGAAGATGAATAAACAGAAAATAGGAAAAAGTAGTTAAAAGATAAAAAAAAAGCTTAAAGAGAAAGAAAGTGAACATAAATATAAGTAGATAAAGGAGAAAATAAATAAGAGAAAAACGAAAAAAGAAAATAAATAAGAAACAAATAGTAGTATGAGATTTTTTTTTTTTTTTTACATCTACAAAATAAAAATAAATATAACACATTGCCATTAGCTTCTTGAGCCGTTTCCAAAATAAATGTTGCCCATTGAGGATCACCATTTCACTGTCATGTGACATAAACATACGTCACGCTGTCATACGTTCTCCTATTCAATTCTTGAGGCTGTTAGTCCGCTCTGTTGTCTATTTCTGTATTTTACTTTCAGCAATTTCTTTGTCATTTTCACACAGCTGTATTCTTCTGCTCTCTTTCTATATATCTCTCTCTATCTAGGTTCAGCCCACATATCCTGACTTGTAAGTTTTGTGTAATG
This sequence comes from Megaustenia siamemsis, assembly GCA_032433765.1. Lineage (NCBI taxonomy): Eukaryota > Metazoa > Mollusca > Gastropoda > Stylommatophora > Ariophantidae > Megaustenia > Megaustenia siamemsis. Next base: position 57,383,342 of record JAVIAB010000159.1, read on the forward strand.
TGTATGCGATCTTACGAGTAATTTAAGTCTCCTTAATATATGATTATTATCATCAGCATTGAGTGCCGTCTCCGCATCGAAGGTTGATTAACACGGAGCGTCATTCCTCTCCGTCTCCTGCTTTAATAATGCAGGTTGTCACAGCTAACTTGTACAACTGTTGATGTCACTAGTCCATGTTAGTCTTGGGCTGCCTCTTTTACCTTGTATTTTCCCTTCCAATATTACATTTAGTAGGCTGCTGTGTCTTTTAACATGACCCAAAAATGGCATTGGTCTTGTTTGAATTGTGTTTAGTAGTTCTCTTATAATTGTTAGTTGTTTTAAGACTTCATGTGTTTTCTTTTCTGTCCATCCAACTATTCCTATTCTTGTATAAATCCACATTTCAAAGGCTTCCGTTTTATGTTGTTTTCTTGGTCAATAGCCATGTTTCTGCATCATACAGGAATGTTGAGAAGATATAACTTTTTTTCTATTCTTAATTTTAGCCCTGCTTCTATTTGTTTTGATATAAGTATATTTTTTCATGGCATTAAAATTGCTTTTTGCCATTTCTTTTCTTTTGTTTATTTCAGTTTTACATGTTCCATCTCTGGTTATAGTATGTCTTATGTAGTTATTTCTCTGAACTGTCTCAATGTCTATTCCTTCAACTTTGATATTTGCTTGTGGGGTTTGAATAGTATCTTTTTTCTCTTTATATTCATATCTAATAAACTTGGTTTGGCCACGTAATAAGATAGAAAAATAAAAACATAACACGATGAGCCTTTAATAAACTTTGCGAACACCAGATCTAAGGGTCAACCACGAGAAAAAATGGATTGGCGGAACATTAAAAACAACGCCAGCAATGGCGAACAGAGGAGGAAAAGACCAAAATGTATATTTCTCATCGACGCTGAAAAACAAATGAAGAAGGAAAGAAGAAGACGATAAAGATCAAAGGACCTATACCAAATAAACAATCCCAAACCTTTCATTCGTTTTGAACACGTTTGTCGGTTAGTGGTCATGAAAGTGCCATGAACGAACCTTTAATCTTCTCATAGATGGAACGACGCGATCCGTGAGCTGGTTACTTCTGTGAATAACCATACGTCTATTGGCGGGGTCAACCAGGTATTTGCTGGGAACACGTTTTATTTGAGGAGGTGGAGAGATTAGGTTTTGGGGCGGATAATTTTGGTAGCTGCGAATTTTAATGAAGGAGCTTTTGCAACTTTAGTGACGAACAGACCGACACTGATTTCTAGGTCAATGATTGTCCCACAAAATGTATTTACCCTCTTTACTCTCGGCCCCTGGAGTAGGGAAACATCCAAAGCAACCTTCGAGTCTTCACCCACTGATTTGACTTTTCTCACTGATCAACATGTCTCCGATTGGACGAACACACAAGTACCCCACAACTAAAGTCCTGCTATGGTCTGCAGATAACGATCTGCCACACAATGACGACACACGCAGCCTGGAGAGGCGAGAGGCAACTTGATAAATTCATTATCGGATTAGCCAAACGAGACTACAAAATAAACATAGCGATCTTTATGAGGGTACACAGAACTAACAATCGGTGTATCTTAACTATAAGGAAAATGAAGAAAGAAGGGGTAGTACTGTAGTTAGTACTGTGTGAAGCGGATATGGGAAGTTCTTGACTGCAACGACAATGCCCCATGGCTAGAATGTAAGTTATTAATGTCTAAAACAGAAACAATCACATTTACACAAGCCATTGTTCAAGTAGCAGGTATACTTAACTGTTTAGATAAGTATGTGTAAACAAATGACCTTGCTTAAGGTATCTTTCTAATGAGAGATTTATGTTTATTACAAAACACGTGATATTATACAGACGAATTGGTATCAGTTTTACATTACCAGAAACTTCTAAGTGAGAGGTTGCCCATTTTGAGCGACATTGATTTAAGCAGACCCAGTATAGATTGTGCAGCTGCTAATTAAATGGAAAACAAAAGGTATAGTTTGCGTAAGACGTGTGGAGACAGCACTGTTTGTACACACTTGTCAAAATATTTTAGCTGATCATGGCAACTGTAACAGTAGTTGTGACTTAGCAACATTAGTTCATTATAATTGTGTTTGTGGCTGATTTATTTTAATCGTTATTGCGCACTTGCCATTGCCTTTCTTTTTAGTCTTTTGTTACGTCTTTATTTCATTTCTTTCTTTCTTTCACAATTGTGCTATTTTTCTTCCTTTAGCCGTCTATCGGCGTATTATAGTACATGTATATCATCTTCCATTTATTGTTCTACTACTGTATTTCTCCATTGTCATGCTATAACATTTCATATCTTCTTTCTTTCATTTACATAATCATAATACATTATCGATTAGAGCTAGCAGTCTGTTACTCGAATTACAATATATAACGTATCAGCTTTCAAACACTTAAAATGTAATAGACTAATGAAAACTTGGCTCTCACAGAAAACAAGTGACTAAGATAATACCTCCACGCTAAAGATCTCAAACTGAATATAAACGGTTTAATAGAATGAGGACAACATGGCCCTAGTTGACACGGATGGACAAACACATGCTTCGTTTTATTTTCTTCCTACAGTTAAAATCTGCATGGAATGACAATGCTGCTTTGATAACCCACACCAGATAACCCACGTCAGATAACCCACGTCAGATAACCCTGAGGCAGTGAGATGCCCCAGTCATGTTAAATTCACGCCATTTTGTGATTAGTTTTATCCCTTACCTTGTTAGAGACTGCGGTGCGCCAGCACAATGTGTAGTTCTCAATTTCTTTTCTCTCTCTCTCTCTCTCTCTCTCTCTCTCTCTCTCTCCATTATTATTTGCTGCGTCAGTTATTCACACTTCATGCAATTGATCGTCCTCCTTAGATGATAACAATTTATGTTCACCGTTGACACAATGTCCGCCCTTAACCTGGTCCCAATGATCCAGGCAAGCCTCTTGATCACGTGACGTGACTGTACTAGCTTAACATTTCTTCACTAATGATGTCAGACGTTTTCCATGTAAACCTAAACGAATGATAATTGTTTTGTTGCCTTGTTTATTGTTAGTCTACATTTGTTGATACTAAAGCTGGCATGAAATTAGCCAATCAAATAATCGACGCCCGCAGTGAAGATAAAGATGACGGAAATGTTATTAATATTATTTCATCCCATGTAATATTATATTATGCCATGCATTCAGTTAACGTGGTTAAGCCACGTGTTTAACAACACATGTTTTTGAAGTATCACCTCGACCTAGACAATAATAACTACATATGAATTAATGATACGCAAACAGATTCACTAAAAAGTGTTAAACTGGTCACCGTGTTTCTAAAGAGCGAGACACTACATGGGATTTATCTCGTTCTGTTGTGGGGGTTGGTATTTGTTCAAGATTTATCGTACTTGTGTGCTTGACAACATGTGGGCAAGTATGTAGGAGTGTAATATTTTATTGCAAGTTTTATTTCCAAGCGGACAACGGTCGGACTTGAATGTTTCATACGCTGGAAAGGTTGCCTGACATCGCTGGGATACGTTTGGTCGCAATTGATCATCAATAAATGGGAATGCTGGGAGCGTTTTGTGTGGCATTAACTTGTGTGCTAGCTCACTTCTGTAAGTAAATTTGAATGTGCTCGCTCGAGTTGATACATCTACAAAATGTTCTTATTTCTGACGCGATTTGATACATTTACATAATTTTCTTATTGCTGGCTCGATTTGATACATTAACATAATGTTCTTATTACTGGCTCGATTTGATACATTTACATAATGTTCTTATTGCTGGCTCGAGTTGATGCATTTACATAATGTTTTTATTGCTGGCTCGATTTGATACATTTACATAATGTTCTTATTGGCTGGCTCGATTTGATACATTTACATAATGTTCTTATTGCTGGCTCGATTTGATACATTTACATAATGTTCTTATTGGCTGGCTCGATTTGATACATTTACATAATGTTCTTATTGATGGCTCGATTTGATACATCTACATAATGATCTCTATGCTGGATCTAGTTGATACGTTTTAATAATGATCTCTATGCTGGATCTAGTTGGTAAGTTTAAATAATGTTCTCTATGCTGGATCTAGTTGGTAAGTTTAAATAATGTTCTCTATGCTGGATCTAGTTGGTAAGTTTAAATAATGTTCTCTATGCTAGATCTAGTTGATACGTTTTAATAATGATCTCTATGCTGGATCTAGTTGGTAAGTTTAAATAATGTTCTCTATGCTGGATCTAGTTGGTAAGTTTAAATAATGTTCTCTATGCTAGATCTAGTTGGTAAGTTTAAATAACGTTCTCTATAATTCTCAGCAAGCAGGTGGATTCATGATTTTGTTGTCTCTCGCCTAAGTGTTCTTTTTGACATCTATCTTGATTATCCACATTTTCTTTTAACCTATTGTTCTCTTTAATAGCCTGTATGGAGATTATTTTGTTGTCTCTTCTCATCACATGGCTAGCATTTTTCTTTTCTTCTCTGGATTATAGTTGATAATTATGGATGCTTTGTAGTTTATCATTTTTATGTACTAGTCTTGAATTACTCCATTGAATGCGTAGTATGTACCGGCGGAATTTGTTGTCAGTTACATGCAGTGCATTTTATATTTCTTTAGCTATTTTCCAGCTCTCTCATGCATAAGTAAGAATGGATAAAACATTTGTTTTTAAAAATCCTGAGCTGTGTCTTTGTGATTGTTTTTTATTTTGACAAAGATTGTTGAACAACAAATGCATGCCTGCAAACACTGTTTAACAAACAGTACATAAATACACACTTGTAAACATGTTTTATCAAAAGGTACTATCATACACCACCCGCAGATCAACAATAAATACACTCTTGTCAATACTGTTGAACAAACCGTACATCAGACACGCATTGTTCAACAAAAAACACACCCAAGTTAACACTGTTTACCATACACACGATTCAACAGTAACAACACAAGAGCCAACACGGTTCAATAACAGGTACACCAGACACACACTGTTCAACAATAAAAGCACTCTTGCCAACAATGTTTAACAAACCGCAAACTAGACACACGTTGTTTAACAATAAATACATCCCTGTTAACTCTGTTTAATAAACCGTACACCAGACACACACTGTTCAACAATATTCAATGCTTGGTCTCTAACAGTAAAGCTATTACTGAACTGACTCGAGCATAGAACATCACGTTGTGTGGACGAACTTTGCGTCAGTGAGAACGGTATATATAGAGATAGATATTGCAAATATAGACAAGTTATAGCATACATTTACATATAGTTTGTAGCATTTATCTGGCTGCACATTTCCTTGCCAATGGTGTGATGAGGATGTATTCACATATCAAGAGTAGTAATTTGTCCATTAGAAACAAAAAGCAATACAGGAAGACATGGTCTCTGAAAAAACGAGACATGATTAGACCAGGAAGAAGATGGTCTCAAACAACATCAAGGGAACCATGAACGTGACCACATAATCAATGATAGATTTGTCTACAGACAGATATTCATTCAGACAGGTAGTGATGAATGCAACGATCTTCAAAGGACATACGACTTGATACAGTCTATTAAGAGAGAGGCCCACGATCCTAACAAGGTGATGTTCAAACAGATGGCACAACAAGAACCGAACACTGTACAGCTTATATATGCTAATTATGAAATGGCATCAAGAGGCAATACTTCTGTTGTAGACACTCAAACACCCTACATAACTGATTAGTGATGAAGATATACCAAACAAGTTAACATCGTATAATTTAAGGCCAGAGAAAGTAACACCAGATTTAACTCTTTCAGTACGGAATGATTTTATCAATTTAGCGGTAAAGATTTCAGAGACAAAATTGTTCACATTTAAAATATCAATCTCCATGTTTATATTTATCTAACACTTAACATATTACATATGAATGTTTAGATAATTAAACAAGGAATTATATTTCACCAATACCAAGATGATACAAGACATGTAAAAGAATATGGTTTCATGACGTTTTACACTAATCAAATTGAGAGTGACGCACTGTGCGGCTAAACGTACGTGACCGAAATCGGCATGGCGCATGGTGTGTCGAAACGTACGGAAAGAATTAAACGTTTGACCACAGTAGAGTTTAAGGAAAAAAACGTATAGTAGCAAACAAATAAATAAAGCAAGTGCACTGCATTAAGGATGGCTGGGAAATACCGAAGTGAAGAACATATGTAATTGTTGAAAAGAAGAAAAGTGAAGATATCGCGAGCAGCCGGTACAAGACGTAGCAGGAAGTTTTCTCAATATCATCATAATCATGTGCCATACAAGTTGGTTTAGGCGATCATGTAATTCCACAATCTTCTATCTACAGTGCATCGTTTCAATTCTCTTGTTGACCGTTGTCCATGCCATAACACCAAGCTAGCCAGTATCTTCTCTCTTTTTCTCAAGATCAAGTTCATTTATTCAGGAGCAACCAAATCGACACATTCAATGACGTTCGATGTGAACCAGATATTCTGCAATCCTCTATTGGAACAAACAGTCATAGAAATGAGCAATTTTACAATAAAACGAAGTCTAATTTAAATATATTAATCAGTAATACATTCTATTATTGGCAATAACAATGAAGAATAAAACAATGTAGTTATTTGTTAATTGTACTGACGAGGAGAATAATGAACAATACGCTGTATGTAAAGGTTGAATTTAATGAGAGAATGAGTAGGAAACAACAATAACAAGCTGACAAAAACCATATTTTCTGATCATGTTTGGCATTGGTAGCACAATGTTTGGCGTTGGTAGCACAATGTTTGGCATTGGTAGCACAATGTTTGGCATTGGTAGCACAATGTTTGGCATTGGTAGCACTATGTTTGGCATTGGTAGCACTATGTTTGACATTGGTAGCACAATGTTTGGCATTGGTAGCACAATGTTTATCATTGGTAGCACAATGTTTGGCGTTGGTAGCACAATGTTTGGCATTGGTAGCACTATGTTTGGCATTGGTAGCACAATGTTTGGCATTGGTAGCACAATGTTTGACATTGGTAGCACAATGTTTGGCATTGGTAGCACTATGTTTGGCATTGGTAGCACTATGTTTGGCATTGGTAGCACTATGTTTGGCATTGGTAGCACAATGTTTGGCATTGGTAGCACTATGTTTGGCATTGGTAGCACTATGTTTGGCATTGGTAGCACAATGTTTGGCATTGGTAGCACAATGTTTATCATTGGTAGCACAATGTTTGGCGTTGGTAGCACACTGTTTGGCATTGGTAGCACTTTGTTTGGCATTGGTAGCACAATGTTTGGCATTGGTAGCACAATGTTTGGCATTGGTAGCACAATGTTTGGCATTGGTAGCACAATGTTTGGCATTGGTAGCACTATGTTTGGCATTGGTAGCACTATGTTTGGCATTGGTAGCACAATGTTTGGCATTGGTAGCACTATGTTTGGCATTGGTAGCACTATGTTTGTCATTGGTAGCACAATGTTTGGCATTGGTAGCACAATGTTTATCATTGGTAGCACAATGTTTGGCGTTGGTAGCACAATGTTTGGCATTGGTAGCACTTTGTTTGGCATTGGTAGCACAATGTTTGGCATTGGTAGCACAATGTTTGGCATTGGTAGCACTATGTTTGGCATTGGTAGCACTATGTTTGGCATTGGTAGCACAATGTTTGGCATTGGTAGCACAATGTTTGGCATTGGTAGCACAATGTTTGGCATTGGTAGCACAATGTTTGACATTGGTAGCACAATGTTTGGCATTGGTAGCACAATGTTTGGCATTGGTAGCACAATGTTTGGCATTGGTAGCACAATGTTTGGCATTGGTAGCACAATGTTTGGCATTGGTAGCACAATGTTTGGCATTGGTAGCACAATGTTTGAATGAATATTCTCTGTAAAAGATGTTTATTGGTGGTTATTGACATTGCTTTGTGTTGAGTTATAGGTGATAGTTGTCCCAATATTTGGTTACCCTTTTTTGCAAGATATGACTAATTATTTATAGATTTTACTATCTTCAATAAATGTTGGTCCCATATATTTAAAGTGTGTTACTTGTTTTTTAACTTTATGTTCTATCTTCTTCTTCTTCTCCTTTCCTTCCTCATCTGCCTTTCAGCGTCGAGGGGAGATATAATTTGCGGTCTTTTTCTCTTCTGTTCGCCTCTGCTGCTGTTATGTTTCCTAGTGCTTCTAATATTCCATCGATCCATCTTTTTCGTGGTCGACCCTTGGGTCTGTTGTTCTCACAACGTTTGTTGAAGGCTCGTTGTGTTGTGTTTTGTTCTTTCTGTCTTGTCACGTGGCCGAACCATTTTATCTGTTGTTTCCCTATATATTCTATGGCGGGGGCTATTCCTAGCTTTTTTCTCAGTTCTTCATTTCTGATCTTATCTCTCAAACTGTTTATGTTCTATAGCAGTGTTTAATGCATTATTTTGTCTCCATACTGAGATATCTTATGGTGGTCGTTAAAATAGGAAAGAATGGGGTGTTCTAGGTAACCCATGAATAGGTAAGCATAGCTAGGGCCCATCTTGGTGACCATTACAACCCCATTAGGTCTGGCTGTAGAACGGACCCTCAAAGTCAAATGAGTTGAGGATTAAGATTAGTTCTGCAACACGTACACGTACAGATGTGGGAACCAAGGGTGGGTTACTTTGCGCCAGGAAGAAATAGAGAACCATTTTTATATCAGTGTGTCGTTTTCGTGCTTACATTAATCTGTTTAATTGTAATAGTTTGTTATTTATTCATTTATTACTGATGAAAGCCTTTGCCGCAACGTCATGGTTTGTCTTATATTTCTATCAAATTAGCTTTATTTGTTATATTTATTCTGCATGTAATGTAAAGTACAATTTCATTTACCTTTCATCTTCAAATATTATTTGTTTTGTTTCAACCATCTTGATTCAGACTTGGCTATAAAGGATACAACTGTATTTTATCCGCACCAGACCACTGCCTCTATGACAATATAAGAGGGGACTATCTTCGCACGATGAAGTTAGTGACACCTTCGTGTATAGTAGACGCAGGTAAAATATATATAGTGCTTAGTCTTCTCTGAAATAAATGGAAAATATGATATCTTTATTTTCAATTAAACAAAAGCACGTGTCGTTTATTTGGCTGACCTCTATAGCACAATCATATGTGTTATAGTCGTTAGCTTCGGTTATACCTTTCATCACTGCAGGGACATGAACGTCACTCGTCATATTTGCTACATTATCTCAGTTAAGAAACTATTTCTTTGCGGGACTTATGGGTTCAGCGGACTATATCACTGGAGGTCACAAACAGGTGGCGTTGGCAGCGTGACCTCCTGAAATGGTTGTTTACTTTCGTTTTCAAATTGTCAAACTTGCTGGTTGTTTGTCCCAAAACATTGATATGAGATAATGAAAGGATGTAGGGACTTGTGAGCCCCACCTCATTAAATTGTTGATAATTGGTACCAGATGCGGCAAGTTGTCTTGTTTGTTAAGGATCACTATTGTGATAGATTCACATGGACTATTTTAAAAATCGCACCAACAAACACGTCAAAGCTGAAACGGTCATACCTCCAGATGTGATCCTTTCTCCCAACAGCGTTTAATATGTACACTAGTTAGTATATGTTGAATCTCTTGTTGACACATATTTATATTTGAATGTGTTATGTATAATCATTCTATAATCTCTCTCAAACCCATTACCATTGCTGGTCCATATAATCATAATCATCATCATGTGCCATACAACTCACACACTTGTGTCCTCATCACTCTAAAATCTCTCCCAAACAACTTAACATTGCTGGTCAATATTATAATCATCGCGTACCATACAATACATACACCTGTGTCACATTCACTCTAAAATCTCTCCCAAACAACTTAACATTGCTGGTCAATATCATCATCATCATCATCATCATGTACCATACAACACCTACACCTGTGTCACCTTCACTTTAAAATCTCTCCCAAAAAACGTATCATTGTTGGTCCATATAATCATCATCGCGTACCATACAATACATACACCTGTGTTATTTTCACTTTAAAATCTCTCCCAAACAACTTACCATTGTTGGTCAATATCATCATCAAGCGCCACATCGATTTGCGCAGCCGATCATGTTCTTACACAATTTTCTATCCATAGTGCATTGTATCGATTCTGTTATTGAATGTTTTCTGAGCCATGCCACTAAGCGATCTTGTATTTTCTGTCCGTGCCGTCTGCAATCTCGCTGTACCTGTATTTTGCCACTCTGCCATCTGTTTCCCTCAATTGTCCCACTTGTCACACAATATTCCAGCTGTTCGCTTCTCATTACATGTTTGAAAAATGTTGTTTCTTCCAATACTGGAAATCAGCTCTCTTTTTGCTATGACCTCTTTTTGAACGTGATCGCAAATCTATGTAATTATTCGTCTTCTCTGTCTATGGTATTCTCCACATTCTTCTGTAAAATCACAATTATGTATTTATAAATCATGAAGAATTTGAGTAAAAACCTAGGAATAACCCTCACCATGGATATTTAAAGAAAACTGCAGATAAAATGACCTTGCCACGTGATAAGGCAGCATGATGAAAACACAATGAGCCTTCACTAAACGTTGGAGCTCAACAAACCGATGGGCCGAAAACGAAATGGGATTAAAGATGGATTGACGGAATATTAGAAATACTAGGAAACAACAACAGCAGAGGCAAAACAGAAGAGCAAAATACCGCAAATTGTATCTACCATCAATGCTGAAAGGCATGTGAGGAAGGAAAGGCATGTGAGGAAGCAAAGGCATGTGAGGAAGGAAAGGCATGTGAGGAAGCAAAGGCATGTGAGGAAGGAAAAGCATGTGATGAAGGAAAGGCATGTGAGGAAGGAAAGGCATGTGAGGAAGGAAAGGCATGTGAGGAAGGAAAGGCATGTGAGGAAGGAAAGGCATGTGAGGAAGGAAAGGCATGTGAGGAAGGAAAGGCATGTGAGGAAGGAAAGGCATGTGAGGAAGGAAAGGCATGTGAGGAAGGAAAGAAGAAGAAGACCAATCATTGTTCGTCCACGTCTTTATAAAATGTATCCCTTATACACACATAGTCGTATACTTTTTTTTTTAATTTAAGAAGGAAATAAATTATAATATTAAATAAATAATATACATTACAGTATAATGTTTCAGTACTGTAAACACTCCAGAGGTTTTAGTCACAAACACGCTTTGTAATTTCCAATTTCAGTCTTCAAAAGTCTATAACATGCTCCCTGCCCCGTGACGTTTTACTTTTTACTATATTTAACTAACACAGTTCATATATAAAACTTGCATTATTGTGTAATCCATAGAGAACGAAACAATTGCTGAAGAATGTCGATCTATAAATATAGACTTGAACTCAACCCGTCATAATATTTACGAGTTGGATGCTAAATTAAATAAAACGATGTATAATCAGGAGATGTGTCGGTGAGTATAAAGAGAGAACTGATGTCATTGATTTTTTGCAGCATCTTGTTTTCTGCACAATTCTCCGACGTTGGAAATCTTCCTGGTACATTAAACAAAACTATTGAAGATTTCGGTGTCTCTGTATGAGCGTGGAGGTCTAGAGTCAGAAGATGCCAGGCATGTATAACAAATAGAGCAAAGTATAGAGTTGCAATGTTACAAAGTTACATTACTGTTATGGTCGACACTAAAGTCGTCCTGGGTCACATGAAATGTCCTGTTTTCAAATGACTTTTACCAAAACAAAGTTCAAGCGAATTACAAAGATAAAAGCGCATGTTAATTACAGGGTAAGAGAACATAGAGGAATATAGAGGAATTTTACGAAGAACTTGTTTCCAAAGGGAGCCGCGATAGCTCAGTGGTTAGTGAACTGGACTACTAAGTACAAGGGGTAGGGTTCGATCCCAACCGGCGGCTTCCGGGTTCACCCAGCCTTAAATGGGTACCTGATTTTTTTCTGGGAAAGTAAAGCAGCACCACATTACCCCAAAAATCATGTGCTGAAGGTCTGTAAATATAGGGTCACTAACACCATATTTCCCTATACGCCACTTGGCGTGACATGGGTACTTTACTTTACTTACTTGTTTTCAAAGGCATTTAAATTTCATATCTAAATTCATATCTATACTGGATTGATTTACAAACTCTCTCATTCATATATTAGTACTGGTATCACATTAATATGTTAGTACTGGTATCACGCCCACATGTTAGTACTGATATAACATCTATAAGTTAGTGAAACAGAGTAGAGAATGAGAGAATGAAGGAAAGGTCGAAAGGTAAAGGTCAGGGTAGACAAACAAGTAGGAGCTCAGGTTCCACGAGAAAAGCGGGGTTGTAGTGAATAGACGAGGAAACACAGTTTCATGAAAACGAGGCGAAGGTTAGAGGGACAAAGGGTTGTGAGTAGAGTTAAAGAGACAGTTAGACAGGAGAACCCGATGCGGGCGCATGGTCAGTTTGAACCAGGCGATACCGTGGAATCTAAGAAATGATAACAACATGCTATCAGTTTTATAGCACAATCTCTATAAGAAAGGACAGCCACACGCTATCAGTATCATAGCAATGAATCTAAGAAATTATAATAACATGCTATCAGTTTTATAGCACTGAATCTCATTAAGAAATGACAGCCACATATTGTAAGTATCATTTCAGTGAATCTCTTTCAGAAATGATAATTTCACGTTATCCTAGTTAGCAAGTTCACGTTAATAAGTAAATCCTTAAATGAATATCTGTAAGAAGGTACAGACACAAACTATGATTGCCGTGACAATGAATCTCTCTCAGAAATGAGTCACATCTTTATATCTCAGCTATGATCTATCCACAAGCTACATGTATGTGTTCCACATTCAATATCTGCTTGATGATGCTAGAGCCTTCTATTAGTCCAACAAGTGCTGTCACCTTAATCTACGAATCCTGGGTGTTTTCACAAATGATGGGCGAATACAACTCTGCAGAACATCTGTATTTTTTACGTTGTCTCACTGTTTCATGTCCATTATTTCTCGAATGTAGCGCATATCGGAACTACTTTTTCTATAATACATTCACTTCAATTTCTAAGTTTACGATCACTACAAAGTGCTAGGCACTAGTTTGATATATTCTAATCTGTGGTGTTAATGTTGTTTCGTGTTTTCAAAAATTGAACACCAATATCCCTATGAAAGATAACGAGTAATTGTTTTTATATTCCCTCATCGTATAATTATTATGTTTAAACGTTGAAATAGGCTTGGACAACAAAGACTATAGCTTGTTTCATAAGTCGTGCCCAACTTTAAAAATCAATATCTTTTAAACCGCTTTTTGTATTTTTTTTCAAAATTTGCATGTATAGTTATAATGATTAGAACCCAACAGGGAATTAATTTCATTAAAAACAAACATTTGGTTATTATTATTGCTTATTTGATTTATATAAATTTATAACGACCCATTGATGTAGTCAAAACTTAGTGTTTACAGTATTTAAGTTAAAAATAGCGATTACAAATCCATGCACGCTCAAATTTACGATTTTGCACGCTTTCCGCGTGAGTTTTGACACAATTAGACACTTGTAGTAAACACGAGACATTGTGTGTTCCATTTCCGTTAATTCAGCGGCGTAACGTGGAACAATAACATTTATCATGAGTCTTAAAATGAAATTCTGCAGTTTACAAAACATCGCAATACAAATGTATGACTATTTTTGCAAAGAGGCTAAACGAGGAAGATTATTTCATTCTTTAGAAAACCCTGAGAATAGGACAAGACACATTTTGGATTTATCTAAACGGTCATTTAATCGCTGGATTCAAGCACGTGACCGTCAATGTTCCAAATATACAAAATCACAAGGAAGAGCAAAAATGTTGGATACTTTCGACAGTGAACTTATTAGAAGTGAAATTCGCAAAATGTTGGGTATGAATGAAACTGTTACAATAAGAAAATTAAAAGTATCGCTGCAAAAGAACAACAGTATTGAAATATCAAAGTCTACATTATGGAGGAATCTGAGAGCTGCAGGCTTTACATTCAGAAAGTATTCCATTGGACGAAACATCATCTGTGAGAAGCCACATATAGTAGTCATGAGAAGCAAGTACTTACGTGAAGTAAAAGAGGTGCGCAAGCAAGGTTATGATATTGTGTACTTGGATGAAACATGGATCAATGCTCACCACACTAACCAAAGGGAATGGCAGTCATCAGATGGAAAGATTAAGAGATTAATACCTAGCAGCAAAGGACAGCGCTTGATAATTGCTCATGCAGGTAGTCGACAACATGGACTAATACAGAATGCAGAGCTCATTTTTCTTTCAAAATCCATAGACAATCGGGATTATTACTCTGAGATGAATGGTCACATATTTAGACATTGGATTGAAAATTCTGTTCTCCCAGCACTAGATCGACCATCTTGCCTAATAATGGACAATGCAGCGTACCACAACATTGTTGCACTTGAAGATAAAGTCCCGACGTCATCCAGTACAAAAGATGCTATTAAGATATGGCTCACAAAGGAGCACATACAATTTAATAACATGTACTTAAAACCTGAATTACTATCTCTAGTAAAGCAAAAACAGAGGACAAAGATTTTTCACATAGATAAGATTATCCAAGAGCACGGTCATATAAGTTTGAGGCTGCCACCTTACCATGCTCATTTAAATCCAATAGAACTAATCTGGGCAAAATTAAAAGGACAAGTGGCAGATGAAAATACAACATTCAAAATATGCGATGTAAAGACTCTTGCTAATCTCGCTTTATTAAATATAGACAAAGATTATTGGGCTAAATGTGAAGACCACGTCTTAAAACAGGAAGAGGAATATTGGAAAAATGATGGTTTGTTGAATGTTCAACCCCAAACAGTTATTAATCTTTTAGACTCGTCTGATTCAGAATGAAAGTATATAGCCCCCACACTGTTGGCCCCTATATTACCTTAAATTATTTCAACAAACGGTCCTTTTCAGGACCACACAATTATGAAAATTGGACATACAAGTATACCTTGATATTATTATCGTCCGTCCTCGAACTGAGCAGACAATAATTCTCCTGGTGTTTTGTTTTATCCAGTTATTTCCCCATTACGGCCACGCCTTTACCTAGTGAAAATTAATCGTAGACCAGCAACTACGGTAATTTGTATTCTTTAGGGCTTCACAATTTACAATTTTGACAAACATCAAAGAAATATCGCCGCTTTAAGAAAACTGCAGCTGCAAGATATTTGTTAAATATACATTTAAAGGGTCTTTTGCATTCTAATAACATTTGGAAAATTTCAAAAGTATTTAACAAACGGTTAGACAGTAATAGCGTTTTGAAGTTGGGCATATGTTTTGAAACGAGCTATAGAGTATGTGTTAAACGTGCCAGAATATTGCCTGGATGTCATATCAAGAGAGGACTTTCACGGACAATTTAGAGAGGCTACAACGTCGTGTTCAACAGGCCTTGGTAAGCTATGGACATTTTGTTTTTGTTGTTGAATATGTAAGGAAAGCAATATCCCCTCTGCAGCTGTAATTTGCTTGTTTCAGTCTCTAATATGTATATATATATATATATATATATATATATATATATATATATATATATATATATATATATATATATAGTCAAACAACACGCTGTTGGAAACATCTATTTATAGTCATTACCAGAGTCGACAAGGAGTCAGACAAGGCTGTGTTCTGTCGCCGGATTGGTTTTCACTTTATATATTATGAGATCAATAGTAGACAAACAGGGAATTGAAGTCAACGGTCAGAATATAAATAATTTACAATATGCAGATGACATAATCTTAATAGCAGAGACAGAGAATGAACTACAAGAAATGATAGGCATACTAGTAGAATAAAGCAACAAGAAAGGTCTCAGTCTGAATAGTAAGAAAACAGAAGTAATGGTCATATCGAAGAAACAATCATGACCAGCATGCAGCATAAAAATAGACAGGACAAATTTGAAACAAGTGCAACGCGTCAAATACTTGGGCACACTAATCACATCGGATAATAAAAAGCAAAATAGCTCAGGCCAAAATAGAATTTCAGAAAATGAAAAATATCTTATGCAACAAATCTATGTCAATAGAAATGAGAAAGAGTTCTCATCGGTGCTATATAGAACCAATTCTAACCTATTGAAACGAATCGTGGAGAAATGAAAAGACGATTAGAGGCCACAGAGATGGGATTTCTCAGAAGAATGTTGAAAGTACCCTGGACAGCTAAAAAGACCAACGAGGAAGTTCTCAAAGAGGCCAGCATAAAAAAGGCAGCTCCTGAAAAACATCAGAAAGAAACAATCAACATTTTTTAAGCACATCATAAGAAGAGAAAAGTTGGAATACTTGGTTACAACTGGCAAAATAAAAGGAAAGAGAGATCCTGGACGACAAAGAGAGAAAATACTGGATAGCTTGGTGTCATGGCACGGAAAACATTCAACAACAGAATTGATACGATGCACTGTAGATAGAAGATTGTGGAAGGACATGATTGCCTACGTCAACCGGTATGGCACGTGATGATGATGACCATAGTCGAGTTCCTTAGGAGTCAACACGTTTAATGTTTGAGGAGAAGTGCAGCGTTATCACAGTGCGTTGTGTTAGAGAGGTCATGCGAAATATATACACAGTGATAAGTTGGAGAAGTGATATACAACGGCTACACTGTGATGAGGTGAAGATGAGTATACAACGGCTACACTGTGATGAGTTGAAGAAGAGTTATACAACATATATAATGTGATATGTTAGAGAAGATATACACAACAAATACACTGCGGTAAGTTAAAGAAGAGATATACAATAAATAAACTGTGATAAGTCAAAGAAGAGATATACAACAAATACACCGTAATGAGTTGAAGAAGAGATATCAACAAATTCACTGTGATAACACATAGAGAAGAGAATTTACAACAAATACACTGTGATCGGTTAAAGAAGAGATAGACAATGGATACATTATGATGAGTTGGAGAAGAGATATACAACAAATACACTGTGATCGGTTAAAGAAGAGATAGACAATGGATACACTATGATGAGTTGGAGAAGAGATATACAACAAATACACTGTGATCGGTTAAAGAAGAGATAGACAATGGATACACTATGATGAGTTGGAGAAGAGATATACAACAAATACACTGTGATCGGTTAAAGAAGAGATAGACAATGGATACACTATGATGAGTTGGAGAAGAGATATACAACAAATACACTGTGATCGGTTAAAGAAGAGATAGACAATGGATACACTATGATGAGTTGGAGAAGAGATATACAACAAATACATCGTGATGAGATGAAAAAGAGATATACAACAAATACACTGTGATGAGTTGGAGAAGAGAATTTACAACATATACACTGTGATAGATTAAAGAAGAGATAGAGAATTGATACACTATGATGAGTTGGAGAAGTGATATGCAATTAATACACTATAATGAGTTGGAGAAGAGATATACAAAAATATATTGTGATAAGTAGGAGAAGGGATATATACAACATATACATTGTGATGAGTTGGAGAAGAGATATACAACAAATACATTGTGATGAGTTGGAGAAGAGATATACAACATATACATTGTGATGAGTTGGAGAAGAGATATACAACATATACATTGTGATGAGTTGGGGAAGAAATATACAACATATACACTGTGATGAGTTGGAGAAGAGATATACAACATATACACCGTGATGAGTTGGATAAGAGATATACAACATATACACCGTGATGAGTTGGAGAAGAGAAACGTATACACTGTGTTGTGTTAGAGAGGAAATGCACCATGTGTACGCTGTGTTGTGTTAGAGATGAAATGTACCATTTGTACGCTGTGTTGTGTTAGAGAGGAAATGCACCATGTGTACGCTGTGTTGTGTTAGAGAGGAAATGCACCATGTGTACGCTGTGTTGTGTTAGAGAGGAATTCCACCATGTGTACGCTGTGTTGTGTTAGAGAGGAAATGCACCATGTATACACTGTGTTGTGTTAGAGATGAAATGAACCATGTGTACACTGTGTTGTGTTAGAGAGGAAATGAACCATGTGTTCGCTGTGTTGTGTTAGAGAGGAAATGAACCATGTGTACGCTGTGTTGTGTTAGAGATGAAATGAACCATGGGTACGCTGTGTTGAGTTAGAGAGGAAATGCACCGTGGGTACGCTGTGTTGTGTTAGAGATGAAATGAACCATGGGTACGCTGTGTTGTGTTAGAGATGAAATGAACCATGGGTACGCTGTGTTGTGTTAGAGAGGAAATGAACCATGGGTACGCTGTGTTGTGTTAGAGATGAAATGAACCATGTGTACGCTGTGTTGTGTTAGAGATGAAATGAACCATGGATACGCTGTGTTGTGTTAGAGATGAAATGAACCATGTGTACGCTGTGTTGTGTTAGAGATGAAATGAACCATGGATACGCTGTGTTGTGTTAGAGATGAAATGAACCATGTGTACGCTGTGTTGTGTTAGAGATGAAATGTACCATGGGTACGCTGTGTTGTGTTAGAGAGGAAATGCACCATGGGTACTCTGTGTTGAGTTAAATGAGATTTTCTATTCTATCCATGGAACCAGTTTCACTGCATTCAGGAATCCCCCATATCCGCTCCACTACTTGTCACATAATTTCCCAAAATACATAGCTAAATTCCGTTAAGAAGGTCGCTCTGTGCACGTCCTACTCAAGAGATATGAAAGGGATACACGGTTTTGTGTAGTTTAAGAGCAGAGTAGAGAATGTTTCGCGAGCCGAAACTGACCAATGCAACTTTTGTGTTATGTTGATTTAACAGGCTACTTTTAGATACAAATAGAGGGTTTTACAGAAGATTGTTTAGTGACCGGTGGTCCTCACTGTACATCGGACATGTCCATAGGTGGTCAGATCTCTTCCGAAGAATCTACAACAACGTGAAGCGTCCAAACGAACGGTTGTTATGTTGGTTGATAAGTCTTCTTGTGATTTATACCCCATTCTGGCATCTCCAGCGTTTACATGATATTCGCGAAGTCTGTTCATTCCTGCCGATTCGGGGTCAGTGTTTTAATTATTTTGTTTCGTCCAACTTACCTGAGGGCATTCAGAATGTCAAGCGGTTCATTGACCTTCCGAACTCAATAACACCGAAACTGGAACGTCAGTTAGCCAGTTCTTTACCTCTTACACCCCCCCCTCCCCATGTCATGTCACTACAATGAAGCAGACAATTTTTAGAACAGATTCCCAGAGACTTTAATCACTTGTCGAACATTTTCTGAGGTACTCATTTGGACACTGAGGAAACCACATGTGCATGAAGCGGTGTCTCAAGCCATCCAAATGCTTTAGTAACAGTCATCATTTTGATGATCAAACTAATTGCAGTCAATATGAATTACAGAAGAATGTTTAGAATTACCTCAATATGTAGCTGGTCCAAGGCTATCTCTTGGTCTATGAAAGCTACCAATACTCTTAGATATGTTATCTTTATGTTTGTTGTTTTAATTTCAGCGGGGAGTAGTAACAGATTATGCGTTTTTTATCCCCGAACCACATATGAGATTCACTAATTTATAATTCTGTACCTAGTCCATGCGTTTCTTTATAATTTGAGTCATACTATTTTCCTATGTGGCTTAATATTAACATACATCTATAAAGGTTGTCAATACAAGCAATACTCCTGCGGATCACCATGAATGGGATAGCTAGAAATTTAGAATAAGAACTTCATATAGTTCAAGCCGGCTTCAGACATAGTAGAGGCACCCGGGAACACATCTTTAACATCTGAAACATCTTTGAGATGTGTGGGGAATTCAACATAGAACTGCATACATGCTTCGTGGATTAATTCAATGTCTTTGACTGCGTCCAACATCAGAGACTGTGGAACATCATGAAAGATATGGGTTTTCCAACACATCTAATACAACTTACCGAATCACTATATCACGAACAGCAAGCAGCTATCAGGGTAGTGGACGGGACATCAAATTAGATTGAAGTACAAGTAGGGATGAGGCAGGGATGAAACCTATCTTCTTGTTTGTTCAAAACCTATGCTTAGAACATCATGAGAAATGTCAGAAACGATGACAGATTTGTGAAGTTCAACCCTTTCTAAAAAAATGGAGACATGATTCCAGAACCCAGATATTCTGATGACACAGTCCTACTCTCAGACTGTGCAGAAGGATTACATAAGACAATTGAGTGAGTTAGAAAAACACAGTTATGAGCAAAACCTCGATCTTTGTATGCAAAAACGAATATAATGTCCATTGACAAAGCAGAAAGTCAACCCAAAATCAAAATCAAAAGCTAAGATTTTGAAACTGTATCTTCTTCTCTTACCTTCCTCATGTCATTCCCTTTTTATGTTGGCCTCTTTGAGAATTTCCAGGGATTCTTCATCACGGATGTGGTGAATGTAACGTTCTGTGGGAGATCATACTGTAGCCAGAGATTCTTTCATAATGGATGTGGTGAATGCAACGTTCTGTGAGAGATTATGCTGTAGCCAGAGATTATTTCATCATGGATGTGGTGAATGTAACGTTCTGTGAGAGATCATACTGTAGCCAGAGATTCGTTCATCATGGCTGTGGTGAATGTAACGTTCTGTGGGAGATCATACTGTAGCAAGAGATTCTTTCATCATGGATGTGGTGAATGCAACGTTAGGTGAGAGATTATACTGTAGCAAGAGATTATTTCATCATGGATGTGGTGAATGTAACGTTCTGTGAGAGATCATACTGTAGCCAGAGATTCTTTCATCATGGCTGTGGTGAATGTAACGTTCTGTGGGAGATCATACTGTAGCCAGAGATTCTTTCATCATGGCTGTGGTGATTGCAACGGTCTGTGGGAGATCATACTAGAGCTAGAGATTCTTTCATCATGGCTGTGGTGAATGAAACGTTCTGTTGGAGATCGTACTAGAGCTAGTGATTCTTTCATCATGGATGTGGTGAATGCAACGTTCTGTGGGAGATCATACCATATCCAGATATTCTTTCATCATGGATGTCGTGAATGCAAAGTTCTGTGGGAGATTATACTGTAGCCAGAGAGTCTTTCATCATGGATGTGGTGAATGTAACGTTCTGTGGGAGATCATTCTGTAACCAGATATTCTTTCATACGAGCTGTTGTGAATGTAACGTTCAGTGGAAGATCATACTATAACCAGAGATTCTTTCATACTGGCTGTTGTGAATGTAACGGTCTGTGGGAGATCATACTATAGCCAGATATTCTTTCATCATGGCTGTTGTGAATGTAACTTTCTGTGGGAGATCATACTATAGCCAGAGATTATTTCGTCATGGATGTTGTGAATGTGACGTTCTGTGGGAGATTATAATATAGCCAGAGATTATTACATACGAGCTGCTGTGAATGCAACGTTCTGTGGGAGATCATTCTATAGCCAGAGATACTTTCATACGAGCTGTTGTGAATGCAACGTTCTGGGGGAGATCATACTAGAGCAAGAGATTCTTTCATAAGAGCTGCTTGAATGTAACGTTCTGTGGGAGATCATACTATAGCCAGAGATTTTTTCATCATGGCTGTGGAGAATGTAACGTTCTGTGGGAGATCATACTGTAGCCAGAGATTCTTTCATCATGGCTGTTGTGAATGTAACGTTCTGTAGGAGATCATACCATACCCAGAGATTCTTTCATCATGGATGTGGTGAATGCAAAGTTTTGTGGGAGATTATACTGTAGCCAGAGATTCTTTCATCATGGATGTGGTTAATGTAACGTTCTGTGGGAGATCATTCTGTAACCAGATATTCTTTCATACGAGCTGTTGTGAATGTAACGTTCTACAAAGGACATGCGACCTGTTCTTCATTGTATTGGTTCCAGTCTTTCTTATTGCCTTTCTATTTGCATATTCACATAATTTTTGTCTGGCCCCGTTTTTTTAAATGTTTTTTTATTGTTGTCTTTCATGGATATGCATTGTAGTTAGATCACTGCTTTTTCATATGACGCTGCTTTTATTATTACTCCTATGTTTTTTTTTCTCGTTAACTTATTTCTTAGTGCAAGGTTTATGATTTTATGGATTGTTTCCCCTTTTTATGTTAGATTATGTGTACGTACATTCCAATATGGGAGTGAAAGAAAAATAAAACATGAACAGAAAGGAGGAGAACGTGGATAATAAACACATATATATATTTATATATATATATATATATATATATATATATATATATATATATATTTATAGGTGTGTGTGTGTGTGTGTGAGTGTGTGTATACATAGTTCTTTTTCGGAAGAAGATAAGGAAGAAAAACAAAAATGAATATAACGATTATATAGAAACAACATATAATCAAAATCAAAAGCTAAGATTTTGAAACTGTATCTTCTTCTCTTACCTTCCTCATGTCATTCCCTTTTTATGTTGGCCTCTTTGAGAATTTCCAGGGATTCTTCATCACGGATGTGGTGAATGTAACGTTCTGTGGGAGATCATACTGTAGCCAGAGATTCTTTCATAATGGATGTGGTGAATGCAACGTTCTGTGAGAGATTATGCTGTAGCCAGAGATTATTTCATCATGGATGTGGTGAATGTAACGTTCTGTGAGAGATCATACTGTAGCCAGAGATTCGTTCATCATGGCTGTGGTGAATGTAACGTTCTGTGGGAGATCATACTGTAGCAAGAGATTCTTTCATCATGGATGTGGTGAATGCAACGTTAGGTGAGAGATTATACTGTAGCAAGAGATTATTTCATCATGGATGTGGTGAATGTAACGTTCTGTGAGAGATCATACTGTAGCCAGAGATTCTTTCATCATGGCTGTGGTGAATGTAACGTTCTGTGGGAGATCATACTGTAGCCAGAGATTCTTTCATCATGGCTGTGGTGATTGCAACGGTCTGTGGGAGATCATACTAGAGCTAGAGATTCTTTCATCATGGCTGTGGTGAATGAAACGTTCTGTTGGAGATCGTACTAGAGCTAGTGATTCTTTCATCATGGATGTGGTGAATGCAACGTTCTGTGGGAGATCATACCATATCCAGATATTCTTTCATCATGGATGTCGTGAATGCAAAGTTCTGTGGGAGATTATACTGTAGCCAGAGAGTCTTTCATCATGGATGTGGTGAATGTAACGTTCTGTGGGAGATCATTCTGTAACCAGATATTCTTTCATACGAGCTGTTGTGAATGTAACGTTCAGTGGAAGATCATACTATAACCAGAGATTCTTTCATACTGGCTGTTGTGAATGTAACGGTCTGTGGGAGATCATACTATAGCCAGATATTCTTTCATCATGGCTGTTGTGAATGTAACTTTCTGTGGGAGATCATACTATAGCCAGAGATTATTTCGTCATGGATGTTGTGAATGTGACGTTCTGTGGGAGATTATAATATAGCCAGAGATTATTACATACGAGCTGCTGTGAATGCAACGTTCTGTGGGAGATCATTCTATAGCCAGAGATACTTTCATACGAGCTGTTGTGAATGCAACGTTCTGGGGGAGATCATACTAGAGCAAGAGATTCTTTCATAAGAGCTGCTTGAATGTAACGTTCTGTGGGAGATCATACTATAGCCAGAGATTTTTTCATCATGGCTGTGGAGAATGTAACGTTCTGTGGGAGATCATACTGTAGCCAGAGATTCTTTCATCATGGCTGTTGTGAATGTAACGTTCTGTAGGAGATCATACCATACCCAGAGATTCTTTCATCATGGATGTGGTGAATGCAAAGTTTTGTGGGAGATTATACTGTAGCCAGAGATTCTTTCATCATGGATGTGGTTAATGTAACGTTCTGTGGGAGATCATTCTGTAACCAGATATTCTTTCATACGAGCTGTTGTGAATGTAACGTTCTACAAAGGACATGCGACCTGTTCTTCATTGTATTGGTTCCAGTCTTTCTTATTGCCTTTCTATTTGCATATTCACATAATTTTTGTCTGGCCCCGTTTTTTTAAATGTTTTTTTATTGTTGTCTTTCATGGATATGCATTGTAGTTAGATCACTGCTTTTTCATATGACGCTGCTTTTATTATTACTCCTATGTTTTTTTTTCTCGTTAACTTATTTCTTAGTGCAAGGTTTATGATTTTATGGATTGTTTCCCCTTTTTATGTTAGATTATGTGTACGTACATTCCAATATGGGAGTGAAAGAAAAATAAAACATGAACAGAAAGGAGGAGAACGTGGATAATAAACACATATATATATTTATATATATATATATATATATATATATATATATATATATATATATATATATATTTATAGGTGTGTGTGTGTGTGTGTGAGTGTGTGTATACATAGTTCTTTTTCGGAAGAAGATAAGGAAGAAAAACAAAAATGAATATAACGATTATATAGAAACAACATATAATCAAAATCAAAAGCTAAGATTTTGAAACTGTATCTTCTTCTCTTACCTTCCTCATGTCATTCCCTTTTTATGTTGGCCTCTTTGAGAATTTCCAGGGATTCTTCATCACGGATGTGGTGAATGTAACGTTCTGTGGGAGATCATACTGTAGCCAGAGATTCTTTCATAATGGATGTGGTGAATGCAACGTTCTGTGAGAGATTATGCTGTAGCCAGAGATTATTTCATCATGGATGTGGTGAATGTAACGTTCTGTGAGAGATCATACTGTAGCCAGAGATTCTTTCATCATGGCTGTGGTGAATGTAACGTTCTGTGGGAGATCATACTGTAGCAAGAGATTCTTTCATCATGGATGTGGTGAATGCAACGTTAGGTGAGAGATTATACTGTAGCAAGAGATTATTTCATCATGGATGTGGTGAATGTAACGTTCTGTGAGAGATCATACTGTAGCCAGAGATTCTTTCATCATGGCTGTGGTGAATGTAACGTTCTGTGGGAGATCATACTGTAGCCAGAGATTCTTTCATCATGGCTGTGGTGATTGCAACGGTCTGTGGGAGATCATACTAGAGCTAGAGATTCTTTCATCATGGCTGTGGTGAATGAAACGTTCTGTTGGAGATCGTACTAGAGCTAGTGATTCTTTCATCATGGATGTGGTGAATGCAACGTTCTGTGGGAGATCATACCATATCCAGATATTCTTTCATCATGGATGTCGTGAATGCAAAGTTCTGTGGGAGATTATACTGTAGCCAGAGAGTCTTTCATCATGGATGTGGTGAATGTAACGTTCTGTGGGAGATCATTCTGTAACCAGATATTCTTTCATACGAGCTGTTGTGAATGTAACGTTCAGTGGAAGATCATACTATAACCAGAGATTCTTTCATACTGGCTGTTGTGAATGTAACGGTCTGTGGGAGATCATACTATAGCCAGATATTCTTTCATCATGGCTGTTGTGAATGTAACTTTCTGTGGGAGATCATACTATAGCCAGAGATTATTTCGTCATGGATGTTGTGAATGTGACGTTCTGTGGGAGATTATAATATAGCCAGAGATTATTACATACGAGCTGCTGTGAATGCAACGTTCTGTGGGAGATCATACTATAGCCAGAGATACTTTCATACGAGCTGTTGTGAATGCAACGTTCTGGGGGAGATCATACTAGAGCAAGAGATTCTTTCAAAAGAGCTGCTTGAATGTAACGTTCTGTGGGAGATCATACTATAGCCAGAGATTTTTTCATCATGGCTGTGGAGAATGTAACGTTCTGTGGGAGATCATACTGTAGCCAGAGATTCTTTCATCATGGCTGTTGTGAATGTAACGTTCTGTAGGAGATCATACCATATCCAGAGATTCTTTCATCATGGATGTGGTGAATGCAAAGTTTTGTGGGAGATTATACTGTAGCCAGAGATTCTTTCATCATGGATGTGGTTAATGTAACGTTCTGTGGGAGATCATTCTGTAACCAGATATTCTTTCATACGAGCTGTTGTGAATGTAACGTTCTACAAAGGACATGCGACCTGTTCTTCATTGTATTGGTTCCAGTCTTTCTTATTGCCTTTCTATTTGCATATTCACATAATTTTTGTCTGGCCCCGTTTTTTTAAAATGTTTTTTTATTGTTGTCTTTCATGGATATGCATTGTAGTTAGATCACTGCTTTTTCATATGACGCTGCTTTTATTATTACTCCTATGTTTTTTTTTCTCGTTAACTTATTTCTTAGTGCAAGGTTTATGATTTTATGGATTGTTTCCCCTTTTTATGTTAGATTATGTGTACGTACATTCCAATATGGGAGTGAAAGAAAAATAAAACATGAACAGAAAGGAGGAGAACGTGGATAATAAACACATATATATATTTATATATATATATTATATATATATATATATATATATATATATATATATATATATATATATTTATAGGTGTGTGTGTGAGTGTGTGTATACATAGTTCTTTTTCGGAAGACGATAAGGAAGAAAAACATAAATGAATATAACGATTATATAGAAACAACATATAAAGCGGTAGCAATGACCGTCTTGTAATCAAGAACAAATGTTTTTAACTTACCGATACGAGTTTTTAAAATAGTTCAGTCAGATATGGACTAGATATGAATATCAAAAAGACTAAAACTATGACCATAAATAAAGAAAACTCTCAAGATCTACACATAAATATCAAAGTTGAAGGAATACATCTGGAGACAATTTAGAACTACAACTAACTGGGACATACTATAACCAGTGATGGAAAATGTATAACTGAAATAAATAACAATAGAATAGGTATGGCAAAAAGTAATTTTAATGTCATGAAAAATATACTATAGTCCGTTCAGAAATTCATAATCACACTTGAATTAGCTTTACGTGATAACCGTTTGTTATTTTGCTTTCAACTTTTGCATGTAATCTTATAATATTGATGTCGTTATAGAAATATTTTTTGCTCTGAGAAATTTGATCTAGTTTAAAAGTTTTCTTCTTTAGGCTATATTAAATTCACCCTGTTCGAATTTGACACCATTTTAGGATATATACATTAATTTGGTGCGGTCGTTCACGTAAAATAGTTTGGCTATTGCAGAAACACTAAGTTCAGGAAAATCCCGTGCACAAAACTGAATTGTTATTGAACGACATGACGCACCACGGCTTGGGCATTAATTACCGAAGGGAAGGCGTATCTTTATTAATTTTGTGAAGACTCAGTAGACAATTTGTTGACTTTAAATACCAACATTTATATCTAAATTACAATGAGTTTGAAATGCAAATTTATAACTATGCAAAAGGTTACTGTTTTACTATATCAGCACTTCCTTAGGGAATTCAAGATGGGACAAAGTGCCTACTGCATCAAATACAAAAGAGCAAATTAGGACATGGCTTGCGAATGAAAATGTCAAATGTGACGACACATATTTAAAACCCGAATTGTTACAACTTGTGAAGAATACGAATAAGAAAAAGGTGTACCATGTTGACAAAATCATTGAGAAATACGGCCACACTAATTGTAACCAATTGAATTCATGTTTGCAAATACACATAACGAACAACACCCACAATTAAGCACTATGTAGATACGCTTCTAGAGTCCGTTCAGATTCGTTTGCCTAGACATTAATTTATTTTTTTCAAAAACTTATTGTTCATTTGCATTTATCTTTTGAAGTTAGGTTTAGAATACTAATGTCGCTATAAAAATATTTTTTTATCAAAGAAATGTGATCCAGTTTCAAAGATGCCTTATTTAACCTATATTAAAAAAAAGTTAATCGATATTATAAACACCGGCGGGATTATGTAGATGCTTACATCTCACAGCTGATTCTTTAACATATAGGCATGACCTTCACGGCTGAATGCGCACCGTCCTAAAATAGTTATGTTTCCACTATAAATTTTTATAAAGAAATGTTACATATGAAATTTCCCGTTTAGCACAAAATGACATTTTAGCCGAAACCGGAAATTATGTGATGTCAAAATCACGGCCGTAGACTCGAGTTCGAGTCATAATTCAGAGGCAAATCTCAATATTTACAGAAAGGAGGCGGCACTATCCATATTATCTTCTGCAAGTCTATGTGAGAATGAATGTAAAGGCAAAATATTTTACTGAGCATAACATTGCTATAAAGATTTATCAATACTTCTGCAGAGAGCGTAAAAAGGGACATCTTTATTGTTCTTTATCAAACCCTGAGAAGAGAACAATGCATATTTTAGGTTTGTGTAAACGTTCATTTGATCGAATAGTTAAAGGAAGCGGATATTTATTGCCAACAAATGCAAGAAAGCAAGGAAGGAAAGAAACGTTAGACAGTTTTGATAAGGACCTAGTAAAAAGAGAAATCTGTCGAATGTTTGATATAAACGAAGAAGTGACACTTAGAAAGTTGAAGCTTTGGCTGAAAACTAACAACGACATTGAAATATCAAAAACTCCATTATGGAAAATATTAAGAAGTGCAGGCTTCACCTTTAGAAAGTATGCTGGTGGGAAAAACATTATTTGTGAGAAGCCACATCTAGTAGCTCTTAGAAGCAAGTATTTACGTGAAGTGAAGGAAATGCGCGAAAATGATTATGATATTGTTTATTTAGATGAAACTTGGATCAACGCTCATCATACAAATGAAAAGGAATGGCAGTTAGCAGATGGAAGTATTAAAAGATCAGTACCAAGCAGTAAAGGGCAACGTTTGATAGTTGCACATGCAGGTAGCAGACATAATGGGTTGTTGCAGAATGCTCATCTCGTTTTCATTTCAAAATCCATAGACAATAGAGACTACCACTCCGAAATGAATGGGCACATATTTAAAGACTGGATCGAGAAAAGTATCCTTCCAATATTAGATCAACCTTCTTGTCTGATAATGGATAATGCTTCATACCATAACGTAGTTAACGTAGAAGATAGAATCCCAACATCATCAAGTACAAAAGATGCAATCAAAACGTGGCTCATAAAAGAACACATACAAGTTAACGACAGCTACTTGAAACCCGAATTGCTTAGCCTAAGTTAATTCAAGAACATGGCCATAGATGTTTGAGACTACCTCCATATCATGCACACTTAAATCCTATAGAACTAGTTTGGGCAAAAGTTAAAGGACACGTAGCAAATACAAATAAAACTTTCAAATTATGCGATGTTGAGACACTTACAAATCAGGCTCTATCAAATATAAATAAAGACTACTGGGTAAAATGTGAGGATCATGTGTTACGACAAGAAGAGGAATATTGGAAAAAGGATGGTTTGTTGTTTGTTCAGCCGAAAGCAGTAATCGACCTATTTAACTCGTCTGATTCTGAATGATCATTACTCTGATTAAGTCTACAGATAAATAGTTTGATTTGCAAAATTTCCTAGTTGATTTGTTAAACAGTTTATTGTTCAAGACCACCCAAGCAATCAAAAATATGTTATAAGCAAACCAACAACCATTACTTTGAATGGAAGCCTGCTTGAGTCAGTACATAAGTTCAGCTATCTTGGATCCACTATTACAGCCACACTTTCCTTAGATGAGGAACTAAATGTACGTATTTGAAAGGCAGCGACAACATTTGGGAAACTCACACCAAGAGCATGGAACTATATCAAATTGACTCTACGAACAAAAGTTCTATATATAATTTAAAATTTGTATACTTGCCACCAAGTAAAATTTTATGGACACGCCTATGGGTCATCGTTGCACTAGATTACTGTAAAACATTTTGATTAGGGTCAAAATAATAGTTACATGGGCAAAGATCAAAGGAATTCGCCGCTTTAAGAAAACCGTTATAGCTAGACATCGAGTAACACATATGTTCTCGTGACATGGACATTTTAACACCGTATGCCAAAAATCATGTGAAATCATCAAGAACTTTTTGAATTATAAATCATAACATCTCGGCAAACGAATCTGAACGGACTATAACATCAAAATAAATAACACCAGGACTAAAAGTAAAAATAGCAAAGTGTTACATCTTCTCAATATTCCTGTATGGTGCAGAAGCATATACATTAGACAAGGAAACAGAACAGAAAATTGAAGCCTTTGAAATGAGGATTTATAGAAGAATATGTAGAATTTGATGGAAAGTAAAGAAAACCAACGATGACGTTTTAAAACAACTAATATTGAAGAGAGAACTGCTAAACACAATTCAAACAAGTCAAATGAAATTTTTAGAGCATGTTAGAAGACACAACAACCTAACAAAAGTAATATTGAAAGGGAAAATACAAGGTAGAAGAGACAGAGGCAGACCAAGACTATCATGGATGAGCAACAAGTCAAACTATGACAATTTGCACCATTGAAGCAAGAGATAGAGTGGAATGGCACTCCATGGAAGCCAACCTTCGATGCGGAGACGGCACTCCATGATGATGATGGTGAGTACAGATAACGATATATAATCTTGTTTCATTTGAAACTATAATGTCCTGTCAATAAAAATCTAGGTTTTTGTTTCCACTTTTCAACAGGTCCGTAATCAGCGGTTCAGTGCCGAAGAAAATGAAGTTTTCCAATCAACTTAAACTGCTGGCTTTCAGTTTTCTAGAGAATAAATAATGGACAACCTTTCTCTGGCGTATTTGATGATGAGAGTTTAGATCTTCCAAACAAACCTTCCAAACAATAGTACCATTTTAAAACAAATCTACCAAATAATTGTACCATTTTAAAACAAATCTACCAAATAATTGTACCATTTTAAAAAGAATCTACCAAATAATTGTACCATTTTAAAAAGAATCTACCAAACAATTGTACCATTTTAAAACAAATTTACCAAACAATAGTACCATTTTAAAACAAATCTACCAAACAATAGTACCATTTTAAAACAAATCTACCAAACAATAGTACCATTTTAAAACAAATCTACCAAACGACAGTCACATGTTCAAAAAACCTACCAAACAATAGTCACTTTTTAAACAAACCTGACAAACAATAGTCTAATTTTCAAACATACTTGACAAAATATAGTCACTTTTTCAAACAAACCTACCAAAAATAGTCACTTTTCAAACAAACCTGACAAAGAATAGTCACTATTTCAAACAAACCGACCAAACAATAGTCACTTTTCAAATAAACCTGACAAATAATAGTCACTTTTCAAACACACCTGATAAATAATAGTCACTTTTTTCAAACACACCTACCAAACAATATTCACTTTTCAAACATACCCGACAAATAATAGTGACTTTTGCAAACAAATCTACCAAACAATAGTCCCTTTTTCAAACAAACTTGACAAATAATAGTCACTTTTTCAAACAAACCAACCAAACAAAAGTCACTTTTTAAAACAAACCTATCAAATAATAGTCACTTTTTCAAACAAACCTACCAAACAAAAGTCACTTTTTAAAACAAACCTATCAAATAATAGGCACTTTTTCAATCAATTCTACCCAACAGTTTTCATATTTTCAAACAATCATACCCAACAGTATTCACATTCTCAAACATACCTATTCAAAAGTATTCACATTCTCAAACAACCCTACTCAACAGTATTCACATTCTCAAACAACCCTACTCAACAGTATTCACATTCTCAAACAAACCTACCCAACAGTATTCAGATTCTCAAACAAACCTACCCAACAGTATTCAGATTCTCAAACAAACCTACTCAACAGTATTCAAACATTCTCAAACAAACCTACCAAAGAGTATTCAGATTCTCAAACAAACCTACCCAACAGTATTCAAACATTCTCAAACAAACCTACTCAACAGTATTCACATTTTCAAACAAACCTACCCAACAGTGTTCACATTCTCAAACAAACCTACCCAACAGTATTCAGATTCTCAAACAAACCTACTCAACAGTATTCAAACATTCTCAAAAAAACCTACCCAACAGTATTCAGATTCTCAAACAAACCTACCCAACAGTATTCACATTTTCAAACAAACCTACCCAACAGTATTAAAACATTCTCAAACAAACCTACTAAACAGTATTCACATTTTCAAACAAACCTAGCCAACAGTGTTCACATTCTCAAACAAACCTAACCAACAGTATTCAGATTCTCAAACAAACCTACCCCACAGTAATCACATTCTCAAACAAACCTACCCAACAGTATTCACATTCTCTAACAAAAATACCCTACAGTAATCATTCTCAAACAAACCTACACAACAGTGTTCACATTCTCAAACAAACCTACCCAACAGTGTTCACATTCTCAAACAAACCTACCCCACAGTGTTCACATTCTCAAACAAACCTACCCAACAGTGTTCACATTCTCAAACAAACCTACCCAACAGTGTTCACATTCTCAAACAAACCTACCCCACAGTAATCACATTCTCAAACAAGCCTACCAAACAAATACCAACTTGATCCAATGGGAAATTGCTCCAAATAAACATCAATTTGTGAAAAGCCGCACCGATTACAATTTATAATTTCTTGAAACAAAAATTTAGTTGAATGATGTTGAAAGATTAGAGTAAATGCTGCGATCACTTTACTTCCTCTGTCCGTTTCCAACGAAAAGTTGTTAAATGTGGTACGTGGACCTCCCAGCCAACGAAAAGTTGTTAAATGTGGTACGTGGACCTCCCAGCCAACGACAATTCGCCACGGCCGTCCACGGGGTTTCAACATTTATCTCCCGTGATGATCAACGTGTAAGCAGCAGGAATGAGACGACAAGTAACCATATCTTTTCTTACGCTGTTGACCATGTTTTGTTATATCGTCATGGCAGACACAGATAGATAGATAGATAGATAGATAGATAGATAGATAGATAGATAGATAGATAGATAGATAGATAGATAGATAGATAGATAGATAGATAGATAGATAGATAGATAGATAGATAGATAGATAGATAGATAGATAGATAGATAGATAGATAGATAGATAGATAGATAGATAGATAGATAGATAGATAGATAGATAGATAGATAGATAGATAGATAGATAGATAGATAGATAGATAGATAGATAGATAGATAGATAGATAGATAGATAGATAGATAGATAGATAGATAGATAGATAGATAGATAGGTAGGTAGGTAGGTAGGTAGGTAGGTAGGTAGGTAGGTAGGTAGGTAGGTAGGTAGGTAGGTAGGTAGGTAGATGGATGGATGGATGGATGGATGGATGGATGGATGGATGGATGGATGGATGGATGGATGGATGGATGGATGGATGGATGGATGGGAATTTTGGGTGGGTGGATGGATGGATGGATGGATGGATGGATGGATGGATGGATGGATGGACGGATGCATGGACGGATGCATGGATGGAGGGGCGGACGGACGGACGGGCAGGCGGGCAGACAGACAGACAGACAGACAGACAGACAGACAGACAGACAGACAGACAGACAGACAGACAGACAGACAGACAGACAGATAGGCATATAGAGAGTTGCGTTGGAAGTTCGGAGAGTGACCATATAATCGCGAGGTGTGGCGAATCAGGAGCACGTGTCAACCTAACGATGACAAAGTAATATGGAGCCAGTGGTGGGATATGTTAGACACTCCAATATATGATGACAGCTTTACAAGGAAGGAACACAACACAATACTGACGTTTCGGCCTGTGGCCTTCTTCAGAATACAAGGACAACGACAACAAACGGTGAAGCACAATTATCTATAACTACATGTTAGATGATCAAGGGAGGGCTAGGAAAGCAGGATGTAGAAATAAGAAAGAACAAAGTAATATGATCATCTTTGAGTAATGGCATATTCTAAAAATCAACGCCAAAAAAATAAGGAAGTGTTCAGAGGTTGTGGAGAGAACTCATTCAAAGAGATACCTGAGAGTGTTCTTTGATCAGAGCCCTATTTTTACCCAGAATGTAAACCATGTGATTTAGAAAACTAGAAATGATATATCTGTAAATATGTTCATGTCAGCAGCACAAATTAAGCAACGCCATCTTGTTCTCATATACCAGGGGCTTGTCCTGTCTGTGATTGACTATACACTGACGATCCCGATTCTCATTAATGCGCACATTAATGGGTTGGAAAGAACACAAAATGAACGACGCGCACATTAATGGGTTGGAAAGAACACAAAATGAACGACGCGCACATTCCTTAGGTGCACAGGGGATACTGAGAGTATGGTTGCGTTACAAACAATGTGGACATCACAACCTTCAAAGATTAGGGCGTTGTATCTTTTCGGCATTACACTGAACAAACAATGTGGACATCACAACCATCAAAGGTTAGGGCGTTCTATCCTTTCGGCATTACACTGAACAAACAATGTGGACATCACAACCGTCAAAGGTTAGGGCGTTCTATCCTTTCGGCCTCACACTGGACAAACAATAAGGACATCACAACCATCAAAGGTTAGGGCGTTCTATCCTTTCGGCATTACACTGAAAAAACAATGTGGACATCACAACCGTCAAAGGTTAGGGCGTTCTATCCTTTCGACATCACACTGGACAAACAATAAGGACATCACAACCATCAAAGGTTAGGGCGTTCTATCCTTTCGGCATTACACTGGACAAACAATGTGGACATCACAACTATCTAAGATTAGGGCGTTCTATTCTTTCGGCATTACACTGGACAAACAATGTGGACATTACAACCAACAAAGGTTAGGGCGTTCTATCCTTTCGGCCTCACACTGGACAAACAATGTGGACATCACAACCAACAAAGGTTAGGGCGTTCTATCCTTTCGGCATTACACTGGACAAACAATGTGGACATCACAACTATCTAAGATTAGGGCGTTCTATTCTTTCGGCATTACACTGGACAAACAATGTGGACATCACAACCAACAAAGCTTAGAGCGTGCTATCCTTTCGGCATTACACTGGACAAACAATGTGGACATCACAACTATCTAAGGTTAGGGCGTTCTATTCTTTTGGCATTACACTGGACAAACAATGTGGACATCACAACCAACAAAGGTTAGAGCGTTCTATTCTTTCGGCATTACACTGGACAAACAATGTGGACATCACAACCATCAAAGGTTAGGGGGTTCTATCCTTTCGGCATTACACTGGCCAAACTATGTGGACATCACAACCAACAAAGGATAGGGCGTTCTATCCTTTCGGCATTACACTGAACAAACAATGTGGACATCACAAATATCAAAGGTTAGAGCGTTCTATTCTTTCGGCATTACACTGGACAAACAATGTGGACATCACAACTATCAAAGGTTAGAGCGTTCTATTCTTTCGACATCACACTGGACAAACAATGTGGACATCACAACTATCAAAGGTTAGGGCGTTCTATTCTTTCGACATCACACTGGACAAACAATGTGGACATCACAACCAACAAAGGTTAGAGCGTTCTATTCTTTCGGCATTACACTGGACAAACAATGTGGACATCACAACCAACAAAGGTTAGAGCGTTCTATTATTTCGGCATTACACTGGACAAACAATGTGGACATCACAACCAACAAAGGTTAGGGCGTTCTATCCTTTCGGCATTACACTGGACAAACAATGTGGACATCACAACTATCAAAGGTTAGAGCGTTCTATTCTTTCGGCATTACACTGGACAAACAATGTGGACATCACAACCAACAAAGGTTAGAGCGTTCTATTATTTCGGCATTACACTGGACAAACAATGTGGACATCACAACCAACAAAGGTTAGAGCGTTCTATCCTTTCGGCATTACACTGGACAAACAATGTGGACATCACAACCATCAAAGGTTAGAGCGTTGTTTCCTTTCGGCATTACACTGGACAAACAATGTGGACATCACAACCATCAAAGGTTAGGACGTTGTTTCCATTCGGTATTACACTGGACAAACAATGTGGACATCACAACCAACAAAGGTTAGAGCGTTCTATCCTTTCGGCATTACACTGGACAAACAATGTGGACATCACAACCGTTAGAGGTTAGGACGTTGTTTCCATTCGGTATTACACTGGACAAACAATGTGGACATCACAACCAACAAAGGTTAGAGCGTTCTATCCTTTCGGCATTACACTGGACAAACAATGTGGACATCACAACCGTTAGAGGTTAGGACGTTGTTTCCTTTCGGCATTACACTGGACAAACAATGTGGACATCACAACCAACAAAGGTTAGAGCGTTCTATCCTTTCGGCATTACACTGGACAAACAATGTGGACATCACAACCATCAAAGGTTAGAGCGTTCTATCCTTTCGGCATTACACTGGACAAACAATGTGGACATCACAACCATCAAAGGTTAGAGCGTTCTATCCTTTCGGCATTACACTGGACAAACAATGTGGACATCACAACCAACAAAGGTTAGAGCGTTCTATCCTTTCGGCATTACACTGGACAAACAATGTGGACATCACAACCATCAAAGGTTAGAGCGTTCTATCCTTTCGGCATTACACTGGACAAACAATGTGGACATCACAACCAAGAAAGGTTAGAGCGTTCTATCTTTTCGGCATCACACTGGACAAACAATGTGGACATCACAACCCTCAAAGCGGAAGTGCAGGCCTTGAATTTACATAACTCATCTGAGAGTGACGCACGCAGACATTTACAGATATGGGTCTTTTTAAAGTAAGAAGTGCTAGACGTTCACAGCTCATGTTGGAGGTAGAACTGTACAGGGCGATAATGCTGCTTTTGAGTTGACTACAAGTAAGTTGAGTACATGTAATATGGTTGTCACTACAACACTGGCATGGCTTTAGACGTAGACTTATACACGTAGTATATACTCAGTGTTTCCTCAGTGACTCAATGAGTATGTTCAAAAAGATCGTATCTGATTGGATACTAAACGGTAATGGTTAGAGTCTATTGGGAGGTTTTGTCTGAGAAAAGCCTGAGTCGTTTATGTGTTAGGG
The DNA here is from genome assembly GCA_032433765.1 of Megaustenia siamemsis. Lineage (NCBI taxonomy): Eukaryota > Metazoa > Mollusca > Gastropoda > Stylommatophora > Ariophantidae > Megaustenia > Megaustenia siamemsis. The sequence continues at coordinate 57,420,334 of JAVIAB010000159.1, forward strand.
AACTCTGATGTAAAGCAATAGTGAACGTGTTGACAGGGTTGTAAGTTGAGTTAATGTAGAGAGCGGAAGGGCAATGGACTGTGACAATCTGAATGCCCTCAGGGACGTTAATCGAAAAAAAAGCAATTTTTAAAAATGCTCTCAATATGCAAGTATGAACTAACTGAAAGAGTTTGATGGGGGATGACCTACGTGAGCACAAGATTGAATGCAAATAAGGCTTGTAAATTGGCACAACACTGGGATCGTTAATTACTGCACTTTAATGGGCGTTCTTCGGGGGATCTCTGTGCACTAGGGGCTTGTCCGAGGTGCAAATGAGGATGATTTGTCTCAAAAACTAGACCAGCTATCACGTAGAATCTACCATCGGGTATTTCTGACCAATCACGGCTAAAACACAAAACATCACCTTCATGTAGTTCTGACTAATCACCACTAAAACATAAAACATCATCTCGTGTAGTTCTGACCAATCACAACTAAAACATAAAACATAATGTCCGGGTAGTTCTGATCAATCACCATTAAAACATAAAACGTCATCTCAGGTAGTTCTGATCAATCACCATTAAAACATAAAACGTCATCTCGGGTAGTTCTGATCAATCACCATTAAAACATAAAATATCATCTCGGGTAGTTCTGATCAATCACCACTAAAACATAAAACATCATCTCGTGTAGTTCTGACCAATCACAACTAAAACATAAAGCATCATCTCTGGTAGTTCTGATCAATCACCATTAAAAAATAAAACATCATCTCGGGTAGTTCTGATCAATCACCACTAAAACGTAAAGCATCATCTCTGGTAGTTCTGATCAATCACCACTAAAACATAAAACATCGTCTCGGGTAGTTTTGATCAATCACCACTAAAACACTATACGTTATCTTAGGGTAGTTATGATCAATCACCACAAAAAATAAAACATCATATCAGGTACTTCTGATCAATCACCACACACCATACAACATCGTATCGGGTAGTTCTGATCAATCACCATTAAAACATAAAACATCATCTCGGGTAGTTCTGATCAATCACCATTACAACATAAAACATCATCTCGGGTAGTTCCGATCAATCACCACTAAAACATAAAACGTCATCTCGTGTAGTTCTGACCAATCACAACTAAAACATAATACATTATCTTCGGGTAGTTCTGATCAATCACCATTAAAAAATAAAACATCATCTCGGGTAGTTCTGATCAATCACCACTAAAACATAAAGCATCATCTCTGGTAGTTCTTATCAATCACCACTAAAACATAAAACATCGTCTCGGGTAGTTTTGACCAATCACAACTAAAACATAAAACACCGCCTCTGGGTAGTTCTGATCAATCACCATTAAAACATAAAACATCATCTCGGGTAGTTCTGATCAATTACCGCTAAAACGTAAAACATCATCTCGCGTAGTTCTGATCAATCAACGTTGAAACGTAAAACATCATCTCCGGTAGTTCTGAATAATCACCACTAAATCATAAAACTACATCTCCTGGTGATTCTGATCAATCACCACTGAAACATAAAAATACATCTCCTGGTAGTTCTGATCAATCACCACTGAAACATAAAACATTATCTCATGGTAGTTCTGATCAATAACCTTGAAACATAAAACATCATCTCCTGGTAGTTCTGATCAATCACCACTGAAGCATTAAACATCATCTCCTGGTAGTTCTGATCAATAACCTTGAAACATAAAACATCATTTCATGGTAGTTCTGATCAATCACCACTGAAACATAAAACATCATTTCCTGGTAGTTCTGATCAATCACCACTAAAACGTAAAATATCATCTCGGGTAGTTCTGATCAATCACCACTAGAACATAAAACTACATCTCCTGGTTGTTCTGATCAATCACCACTGAAACATTAAACATCATCTCCTGGTAGTTCTGATCAATAACCTTGAAACATAAAAAGCCATCTCTGGATTGTTCTGACCGCATGAAAAGTAAAATAACAGCATCTACTTCGTTTCATACAAATCACAACTAAAACAGCATAAAAAATAATCTTCGCTGTTTTATGTCCAATCACTAAGAAAATGAGGAAAACAAAACATGGTAATTTAGTTTACAAAAAGTATTGCTACATCAAAAAAGAAATATTTTATTGTTTTATTCTTTCAAAACGTCTTCTTCTTGTATTTTCTCACATATCGTAGTATCCTCAAAACGTCTTCTTGTATTTTCTCATAGATCGTAGTATCCACAAAACGTCTTCTTCTTCTATTTTCTCACAGATCGTAGTATCCTCAAAACGTCTTCTTGTATTTTCTCACAGATCGTACTATCCTCAAAACGTCTTCTTCGTGTATTTTCTCACAGACCGTAGTATCCACAAAACGTCTTCTTCGTGTATTTTCTCACAGACCGTAGTATCCTCAAAACGTCTTCTTCGTGTATTTTCTCACAGACCGTAGTATCCGAAAACGTCTTCTTCGTGTATTTTCTCACAGATCATAGTATCCTCAAAACGTCTTCTTCGTGTATTTGCTCACAGATCATAGTATCCTCAAAACGTCTTCTTCTTGTATTTTCTCACAGATCGTAGTATCCGAAAACGTCTTCGTCACAGACAGAAAAACCTCAAGATGCCTTTTTAAAAATGTTTTTCTATGTTTTTTCCTAACAGGCGTCGAACGTGTCTGAAATATTGTTCATGTCACAAGTACGGATCTTCAAAACTTAAATAACGCTTGCTTCTTATATGTATTCCCTAATAATATATACAAAATAATAATAATTATTATTATTATCATAGTGATAATAGTTAAATATTCCCATTAATTTACTTATTGACTTTCTTAAAATGTGTTTCAGTTTTAAAGTGACCGAACTCAAAGATGTTACAAATTTCTCCTTTCGACCTCCTTAAACACCGTCACTGATCTAACAAATCGTTTTATATTTCGTTACCTGCAGCAAAAGCTTGAAATAACGTTCTTGTGTTGTCGTTGGTAACACACATCACCAGAGCTGTAAAGAAAATGCAAATAAATAAAGCGTCAGATTTCCAATCATCGGAATAGTGATGTACAATGATCTTTGCCAGACTTCAGACCAGTCTGTATATTCCCAGACCTCGACACACGCTGCATGGTAAATAGGAACTCTGTCCTTCAGGCTTGATGAATTCAGCTGATATATCATCACTTCTTGGTGACTTCATTCTCTTTATAAATTGTTTCTTTGCAGAACGAACTTCAAGCATATTTGTCTTGTTCCTCTCACCACTTTTTTAAGCTTTAATTTGAACTCTGCAATTAGTAGTTCATGTCTGGGTTGCAGTCTGCGCCGTGTAGTGTTTTAAATGATGTCACACTATATTACCATCTTAATTGAGATTGTCATCCTAATAGAGAAAAACAGAAATACATCAAGCTCAACACATTCCACTATGAGAAAACGCACCAGAACGTCATTATCAAAATTAGACGCAAAACACAGGGCGCCCTCGAAGGAGACATGAAAGATGGACTCAGCTGCCCTGGAGGAACGAAGAAGTAGAGGGAGCTTGAAAGAACAAGAGACAAGCGACCAACACATGATAAAAAGCCAGAAAGAATGGAAAAACAAAACATGTGCTCTCAGAGAGCCTGAAAGAAGAGGTCGACGGTAAAAGTATGCACATTAAACTAAGTGCTAAGCAGGCAAAGGATGCCAAGTGGGGTGATTTATGCAAGAAATTGTGCTCAGAAATATCACTAGCCTCATTAAAGCGTCTTCATCAGAGCACGCATTGCACAACATGACACAAAGGCATACTAGACTTTCAGAGCACAGTCCCGATATGGCACACATCTGATGTGAGCAAAGGAAATGCCCTGCTTGCCCGCTACATTGAGCAGATTCACCAAAGAAATGAGGCTCTAAGAATGAGAATACGGGGCTCACTCTCAGAATTGTGTAAGGATGCTGGGAGAAGATCTCACGATCACAATCGATGTCATTTGGACAGCACTTAAAAGGTCACACAACACTGCTCCAGGTCCAGGTGTTGTTCGGTACGATGACATAGGTGATATAGGTGATGATGTCTTGAATAGACTGAACAATGAGATTAATGCCAACACTTAGAGTGGTCAGATTAATGAGGTGTGGCTAAACATCTACTTACTAGAGATACCGAAGCCAAACAAGGACCATACTCAGACCAGTGAAGAATCATCGCAATGCAGAACACTGCAGGCTGGCTACTGGAGAAAATAGTTGCCCGTACACTAACCTGTCACCTTGAACAGATATGCGAATTTCAACCCACATTATAAGGTTAATTATATAACAAAGAGACATGGATTAATGCGGCAGTCTTCGCCTATGACGTCTTTTAAATGCTTTCGGACACGAGAAGAGACATGTGCTGCTGCTATGGACCTGGAAGATGCGTACAACCAAGTACCATTTGAATATCGCATGCTCCTCTAACTGGCGGTGCACTTCTCTTCCTCATTAGATGGGTCACTGTAGCACTGATTCAGAAGATGGTAATACTTAGATGTGGAAGTTGATCATCCGAACCAACATCAATTTGTCCAGAGGCTGCCACAAGGCTCATCATTGTCAACAGGTCTTTAGCGTGCCTATAATAGCGATATCGGAACAACAGATGGATGGGAAGGGGAGAAATATGAATTTTGCTGACAACAATTTAGTATATCGACAGATAGGAGATAGACCGCAAATCGTCTCCACAATGCAAAACAAACTCGATCGCATCTCTTCATGGCGTTGAGTATCAGGTGCCTTGGTTACTCTTAGTAAAGCATCAGTTGCATAGTTCTCCCTTAACAATCATATCGTTCACACGGAAATATCGGTGGTACGAATGGGAGCTGATGAGGTAAGCAGGGACAGACTGATGACGTACCTGCGAGTTTCATTTGATCGCAGCCTGTACTTTAGGAACCATGTCGACCATGTCTATCATCAAAATTAGCCGTCATGAAGGACATGGCAGCTGCCAACATCGAGCAGAGGCTACTTGCCCCTCTGTTTCAGGGACTAGTCATCGCACCAATCGATTATGCTCCAGCTGTACAACGCAAATTGACAGGCTGGAGAATATGCAGAATGATGCTATGCGCATTAACTGGCGGTGAACAAAGGACACTCCCTGTGTAGCAATGAGGTATCTTCTTGATTTTCCAGTCATGGATGACAGGATCAAGATCTTGATGGCACGAGCATACCTGAACATACCATATAGGTGCAGATAAAGAACATCACATGCATCACGTGTCCAACACATGAATGGTGACAGGCTACAATGAGGCAAATCATGGATGAGTGGAGCAGAAGATGTCATCAAACAATGATGTGGACTTACCAAGATCAAAACTGGCTAGGACTGGATATTGGTGTCTATGTCGTTAAGGGGCATATGCTCGTGTATTATCACACTCGACAAGAAATTGCAGGGAACATAACTCAGTCGTGGTTAATGCGGTGGTCAGCGCTCTCTTTTGAGATAATACCGAAGAGGAAGATGTAGCCATCTATACAGTCGGATCTGTAATACGATACGAAAGGATTACATGGGCACTTATAGCACGCTCGACAGGCAGAATAGTCAAGGAAGACAGCGGAGCATACGTTATGGCCATGATGATGAAGGTGGTGGCAATGACCAGGGTATTAATTTGATTAGAGTCACAAGACTACACCCACGCCTGCAAATTAAGTGATTCGCGATGGGCATGATAAGAAAAGTGGAGGCGGGCTCTGTTTGCATACAATGGATATAGTCAGTACAGAAGTAAAAAAAAAATACGTAAGGCCACCTTTGTCTACGTCCCTGTGCATGCGGAAGTACTGGGAAATGAAAGAACGTACAGGTTGGCTAGCTGTGCGGTCGTTGAAGACGGTCAACCAGTTGATCAGGTGAACGCCATCAATGCCCTCCGAGTTTTGGTATTGGCACATGACTTCAACAACCATGAGTCCTCGTCACTCCTTCGGATGAAAGAGACGGGAATTAAGATGGGCACAGTCTGAAACGAGAAACATAGTAGGCGTGTAGAGGATCTATCAACCAACATAGAAACTGGAGTCGTCCCTCGCTGGACACTGAGGGGCGTGCTGAGGAGGGGATCTGAGCACCTGTGGACATGTTCAGAGTGCAATGACGAAGACCCACAAATAATTCAACAACTTAATAAACCCTGACGCAACATTTCTAAGAATCAACTTTGACTCTATACTCACATGGCAAACGCATATTGAAAGGACCCAATCAATGACAGTCAAAATACTGGTTTCGATGAAAAACAAATTAGCGGGTGCATCGTGGTTTGGAAATTAGAAAAAAAGATCGTATATCAAGTCAACACCGAACAAGCCAGACCCGCCATAAAATATGCATCAAGCTCCTGCTGTAGCAGTCAAACAAACGAATTAGGGAGAGTTTAGTGAATACAACACTCGAACAATCAACAAACAGACAAGAAAAATAAATGCAGAGAACAATACACATCCTGATCTAGAATCTAACTCGCATTCCTGGACATGCGTCTTGTCACGAGAGACCTGCATTTAAGCACACTGCCAGGTAAGCACCTTAAAATGTTGCTGAAAATGTGCGATGCCTTTCATATGTCATGACATGACTAGAGTATGGCATGGCACGACTAGAGCATGAGCTTACGATGAGAATTCATGAATAAATGTATAGACACATTGATCTCCCATCTCGGAAGTTTCCTTCAAAATATTAACTTATTATTATTTCTTCAGTAGCAGACAAGACAAACTGAGAAGAAAATGAATATATCCCAAAGCATGGCTCACAAAGAAACCGTGGGAACAACGAAATCAAATCCATTACAAGCATTAAAGATCTAATCAGTTAGAAAAGCTGGAAAGGCTATCACATCACAAAATGCACCAACAATTGTAAGATAGAACAAAACGCTAGTTTCCAAAGATGTGCACAAAACATGTGGCAAGAGAAATCTTCAGACAGCATACACACGGATTAAAAGAAAACAAAGAGCATTATGAAGCACTTACACCTGAACTATGGACCAACCAAGAAATCAGATAAAAAAAAACAATCATAAATATTGTAGGAAAAGGTCTCCAGAAATGAACAATCCGAGACTCTGAGATAAAATTTCTGACATTTTAATGCTTCAGGATAAATATAGATTGTATATGGACATGAATATCACAGATGTATCCGCAATTGAAAAATCAAAGAATGGAGGCAGTGGCATCAAAACATATATGTCTCATAAGACAAGACATACATACAAGGGAATGGTACACAATTTATGCAGCCCTCCATATAGCCATGCACACTTTCAAGAAACAAACAAAATTCTCATTCCAAAAAGTGTCATTTTCAAATTGTAAATCATCCCTACATGTCATATTAAAACCTGAAAAAGACTTATCGATGAAAGAAGAATATCATATGCATGCGGACAGACATTAAAAAAAGCGGATACGAGCACCATTTGCCCATCAAAGTAAAGAGAAAGCAAACTGGCAAATCGAGGTATGAACTTCAATAGTCCAACGAGCTTCAAACCCTCAGAGATGTCAAGAAAATCATGAATGAAGCCAGGAAAACACAATAGAGAGTTGTTTGTAGAACGTTGCATTCACAACAGCCCGTCTGAAAGAATCTCTGTCTCTAGCCAGATCTCCCACTTCTATTGTTGTCAGTTTCAAGATCTCCTTGATGTCTTGAAACCACCTTCCTCCTGGTCTGCCCCTGATGTGTATTCAACATTCAAGAACACAAATATGAGTCAAAGAAACAACCCTGTCTGATGAACTATGGAGACCTGGTGAAAACTTCTCAATCATCGTCCTATTTGTGACCCAAGAATCTATAAATAGATAAATGTATAACGACAGCTTATTGTTTAAAATATGAAAAAAGTCTGCAGTATACAAGTCTATATGATATAGTAAAGTAGTTGAAACACTTGTAATGTACTATAAAGGACAACTGATACATTTAAGTAAATATGAAGAAGGTCTGCAGTAGACAAGTCTATATGATATAGTAAAGTAGTTGAAACATTTGTAATGTATTATAAAGGACAACTGATACATTAAAGTAAAGCCGCTAGCAGACTCGCCTCTATACTTAGACGATACAATATAATGTCAACTAAAGAAACGAAGTCAGGACTGTCAATATACAAGAGTTGTGTTTACCTGAGGAAAGTCGCTACTAGAACAGAGATGGTCTCTTCCTGTCCTTTTAAACCTCACATTAAAATATTGGAGCGAACGATGACGATAATGTTAATGTTTCAACTCATCGTCTACATTCTGTAGAGATAACATGATGATGATACTCTAGCTCTATGATAATGTTTCAAAGGTTGCGTGGTCATGAGTTGTTCGCTAATTATTTCTTTTAATCGCTGAATAGAAGACGTGGCAAATGCGTTACTCATTTCCCAACAATTGAATTTGTAACATACATGATGATGGTGTTTGTTTTTTAGTTATTTTCTTTATGTACATGACATGATAATAATTGTCTAACAAATACTTTCCTCATGTTCTAGAGATTGCACGATATTGCTTTTCTTTATTTTATTTTTCTAACAATTTTCCACGTTAACAGAAAGATAATATCTCAAGTGTTTTAAAGAAAACTGTTTCTAAAGTACACGTGATGATGATGTGATGAGGTTGTAAGGAAAATATTGTAGAACTCAAATGTACACCAAGTTTCAGCGCTTGAGAGAATATTGAAGAGTTTATTTTATGAAGAAAGACAATCTCTAACTTGTTCAGTGTGGTAGATGTAAGGAAACAACAATCTTGAAGTAGAACGTCAACAAGTGTAAGTAGTTTCTAACTTCTCAGATATATCGTCAGTGAACGCACGAAGATAATAGCGAACATCGGAATTGTCGTCTTTCTCATCGTCTTTTTGTCCTTGGCCTAAGAAATACGCCGCTGTCAGAGGCAGATATCGCGTGTTCCGTCGTTAACGGTAATGGTCATATTTCTTCAATACTCAGCCCATGGGAGGGCGCCCCGTACCACGCTGATACTTACAGTTTTCCGCCTTTTAAATTTCTAGAATTTTCTTGAACTCAATTTCTGACTTTCATATTCTCTATTATTCTCTAGAACGTTCTATATTCTGGAAATGAGAACACTTGGCAACATAACATCGTCCATTGTTGAACAGAATCCCTTTGTACTTGCATCTTCTTTACAATTTAGATATTTCAGCGAAGAGCAAAACTGGCCTGTTGATGACAACAAGTAGGTCCCACAAAGAAACCAGTCTTTCATATATGCTTCTGTTTTAATTCTATATTTCATTCCGTCACACAACCTCAGACAGAGCTCATCTAGTCGCGTTGACAAGCACAGCGAGGTTCCATGCTTGTGTTTAGTACAAGATGGCCTTCTACATGACATTTTACATCAGTTTGACAGCGGTTCTCATTCCTGGCGGTAAGTGTCACTTGTCTCTATCGTCAACTCGTTCGCTTTGTATATTAAGTTTATAAAAATGTTACAAATATTTTACAGTGTGTTATTTTAAATTATAAAATGGGTGTTCGTTTTAACTATCGCGTTTAAATATTAATTGGGAGAACCTGTTATTGTGAATGTTTCGCTGCTAGTCTAGCTACTAATTACGTTCATGTTAAATCGAAAATTGCCATTTGCTTAATTATATATTTAGTGTTCGGGTGTTAGTTGATTTTGCAGGTAAAGTTATAGCTATCAAGTTCATTAGTTTTTTTGACAAGCAATGTAGCTGTTAATTTGTTAGCTTGCTAAATATTTTAATTGGCGTTTAATCAAATGTTATTAACTTATTTTTATCATATTATTTAGACGATTTGCTAATAGCGAGCTATGATGCGCATGTATGTTTGTATAGCTCGTTATCCAAATAGTGAGCAAATGTAACATAATAAGTTTAAGAATTACTCGATTACTCATTAAAATATTGACATTTTTATATTTACAATAAGTTACTCAGCAATTTAGCTAACTTGTGAGTTAGAAAACAGCTTATATTTCTTGTTGTTCGTTATATAGCTACAACGACACCAACTATTTAGTTGATTACTTGTCTTGTTTATGAGTGTGCTAGCAAGCTACCTATTAGTTAAAAAAGATCTAACAAGCTGGTCTAATATTTAGATCCTTAGTTTAGTATCTACTAGAATTAGTTCATTTGTTACTTGGGCCCTTAATCTACACGTGTTTATCGCGTTTTTTCCACTAAAATTATCCCTCTAGCAATTCTCCTGTCGCTATCAGTGAACTTCTCCCTGTATCTGTTCTTTAGCTTCATGGTCACATCGCGAGCTCTCTAACTTTATCAGCCCATATATATATATATATATACTCCCACTGTGAGAATACCTTACCGCCTGAGGACTCCAGTTTCGCCAGAGACGCCAATTTACTCTCTTTTTCTCACAGAATACCTTCACCGAGCGAATTGTCTAAATTCATCAGACACGTCCATTTACTCTCTCTCCGAGAATTTCTTCACGCCCTGCGTTTTCCAGTTTCATTAGCACTTCCATTTACTCGTTTTCTGTCTCTCTCTCTCTCGCGCGCGCGCGCTCTCTCTCTCTCTCTCACTATATATATATATATATATATATATATATATATATATATATATATATATATATATGAATCTCTGTTTTTCACACACACAGAATACATAAACGTCGTGAAGTCTCTAATTTCATCCGACACACCCATTTACTCCCACTCCGAAACTACCTTCACATCACAAATGCTCTGCCTTCATAGACACACCTATTTACTTTCACTCACAGTAAACCTTCTCTCACTCAGTCCTCTAATCTCATTGGACGCATTCATATTTTCTCTCACTTCAGTTATACCTTCTCAACCTCACTCCTTCAAATATTAGACACCTCCCTCTACCTAGACTTTCTTGCGTTAACACTGGTTTACATTTCTCATATTAACACCCCCCCCCCACGGTAAAAAAAAAAGCCGTATGTGTATACCATATGCCCTGTACTAACACCTGTCTCGGGGCTTCATACTTCAGTTCCATTCTCAAATCAAACTCTTCTACCCAAGCGATGCGTAGGAGACTGAGCGGATAGAACCCCGGTGTAGCCTCCGACGTGTTCGACTCGCCTCCATCCATTGATGCTTGCTCTACCACCTGGACAACCACCTTCTATCTCTTCTCTCTAGGTTCCACCCTTTTACTTCTGTGAACTGTTTATCAGATACAATATATCCGCAGGGAACCCACTATCATAACTAATATATCCGCAGGGAACCCACTATCATAACTAATATATCCGCAGGGAACCCACTATCATAACTAATATATCCGCAGGGAACCCACAATCATAACTAATATATCCGCAGGGAACCCACAATCATAACTAATATATCCGCAGGGAACCCACAATCATAACTAATATATCCGCAGGGAACCCACAATCATAACTAATATATCCGCAGGGAACCCACAATCATAACTAATATATCCGCAGGGAACCCACAATCATAACTAATATATCCGCAGGGAACCCACAATCATAACTAATATATCCGCAGGGAATCCACAATCATAACTAATATATCTACAGGGAACCCACAATCATAACTAATATATCTGCAGGGAACCCACAATCATAACTAATATATCTGCAGGGAACCCACAATCATAACTAATATATCTGCAGGGAACCCACAATCATAACTAAAATATCTGCAGGGAACCCACAATCATAACTAATATATCTGCAGGGAACCCACAATCATAACTAATATATCTGCAAGGAACCCACAATCATAACTAATATATCTGCAGGGAACCCACAATCATAACTAATATATCTGCAGGGAACCCACTATCATAACTAATATATCTGCAGGGAACCCACTATCATAACTAATATATCCGCAGGAAACCCACTATCATAACTAATATATCTGCAGGGAACCCACAATCATAACTAATATATCTGCAGGGAACCCACAATCATAACTAATATATCCGCAGGGAACCCACAATCATAACTAATATAACTGCAGGGAACCCACAATCATAACTAATATATCTGCAGGGAACCCACAATCATAACTAATATATCCGCAGGGAACCCACAATCAAAACTAATATATCTGCAGGGAACCCACAATCATAACTAATATATCTGCAGGGAACCCACAATCATAACTAAAATATCTGCAGGGAACCCACAATCATAACTAATATATCTGCAGGGAACCCACAATCATAACTAATATATCTGCAAGGAACCCACAATCATAACTAATATATCTGCAGGGAACCCACAATCATAACTAATATATCTGCAGGGAACCCACTATCATAACTAATATATCTGCAGGGAACCCACTATCATAACTAATATATCCGCAGGGAACCCACTATCATAACTAATATATCTGCAGGGAACCCACAATCATAACTAATATATCTGCTGGGAACCCACAATCATAACTAATATATCCGCAGGGAACCCACAATCATAACTAATATATCTGCAGGGAACCCACAATCATAACTAATATATCTGCAGGGAACCCACAATCATAACTAATATATCTGCAGGGAACCCACAATCATAACTAATATATCCGCAGGGAACCCACTATCATGTCTTATGACTCCTCAGGGAACCCCTAATCATATCTCATGATTCATCAGGGAACCTCTAATCATATCTCATGATTCATCAAGGAACCTCTAATCATATCTCATGATTCCTCAGGGAACCCCTAATCATATCTCATGATTCATCAGGGAACCTCTAATCATAGCTCATGATTCCTCAGAGAACCCTTAAGCATGTCTTATGATTCCTCATGTTGTTGTTTCTCTAACAAACACTTCACAACAACTAGTAAGTTTCCGGCCTCTTCGCACTGCTTCATCTTCCCACCCACTGTCCATGTTACCGTCCATCTAGTTGGCAGTCTGCACACCAACTGAATTACCCCTCTCTGAGAGTGGAATATCCAACCTTCTGAAATGTGTTCCAGCTTATGACCAGAAACTTTACAAATTCCAACTGTTGCACCATCTCCATCTTTATCCTCCCCTTCTCTCTCCTCTCGAAGACGATATTTTCTCGCTTCTCGGCTTCTAGTTCTGACTTCACTCTTCGTACTGGGACCCTACTTGCATTGGATAAATATATTTCCATAAACTCTCATGAGACCCGACGATTGAAGCCACGTAGACCACATCACTCGAACAATACGCTGTAAAGAGCAGTTTCTTGATTCTTGAATCTTCTGACGCTGCTAAACGTCGATATTTTCCTTGATATTCTCGAATCTCGCTAATCGCTTTCTATTCACTGAACTTGCTCTTTATTTTGGGATATCACTACACGTCCACATTCTCGTATTTTGCTATTCGTTCTCTATTATCGAATCTTACTCATTGCCCTAAATTTCGAATCCCACCACCCACCCTACATTCAAGGATCCCACTACTCGCCCTCATTTCCGGATCACACTAGTCACCCTATATTCTAAATATCACTACTCGCTCTCATTTCCGAATCTCACTAGTCACCCTATATTCTAAATAATACTACTCGCCCTCATTTCCGAATCTCACTAGACACCGTTTATTCTAAATATCACTACTCGCCCTCATTTCCGAATCTCACTAGTCACCCTATATTATAAATATCACTACTCGCCCTCATTTCCGGATCTCACTACTCACCCTATATTCTAAATATCACTACTCGCCCTCATTTCCGAATCTCACTAGTCACCCTATATTCTAAATATCACTACTCGCCCTCATTTCCGAATCTCACTAGACACCGTTTATTCTAAATATCACTACTCGCCCTCATTTCCGAATCTCACTAGTCACCCTATATTCTAAATATCACTACTCGCCCTCATTTCCGAATCTCACTAGTCACCCTATATTCTAAATATCACTACTCGCCCTCATTTCCGAATCTCACTAGTCACCCTATATTCTAAATATGCCTACTCGCCCTCATTTCTGGATCTCACTAGACACCGTTTATTCTAAATATCACTACTCGCCCTCTGTTATCGAATTTCGTTATTTTCCTTCTTTTCTCAGATCTCACTACTTAATTTCTATTCTCGAATCTCATTTACGGTCACTTTTTTTCGGATCTCACTTACCGCCCCTATTCTCGAATCTCACTTACCGCCCCTATTCTCGGATCTCACTTACCGTCCCTATTCTCGGATCTCACTTACCACCCCTTTTCTCGGATCTCACTTACCGCCCCTATTCTCGGATCTCACTTACCACCCCTATTCTCGGATCTCACTTACCACCCCTATTCTCGGATCTCACTTACCGCCCTCATTCTCCGATCTCACTACTTGTCTTCTATTCTCATTGTTTAATACTCACCTTCTATTCTTGAACGTCACTATTAATCTTCTATTCTCGGATCTCACTACTTCACTTATATTCACAGATCCTATTACTGGACTTAATTTCTCTATCTCACTATTTGTTTTATTATCTTCATTCTCAGATCTCACTTCTTCACCCTCTATTGTCTGATCTCACTACTCGTCTTCTATTGTCTGATCTCACTACTGGCCCTCTATTGTTAGAACTCACTACTCGCCCTCTATTGTTAGATCTCACTACTCGCCCTCTATTGTTAGATCTCACTAATCGCCCTCTATTGTTCTATCTATCTATTGACCTTTCGAGCCGTAACCGGCCCATAGGGCGTAGACTAAGATACACCTTCTCCTATATGAATTTTTGTTCTAGCAGTTTTCTTTTAAAGATATTTTATTAAATCTCGCCATCTGTCTCTGTTCTGTGCAAGCAGTTCTATCTCATTGAGGGAGCCGATTCCTGCTGCTCTTGCCTCTCTCATCAATGTTCTTCTCAGTGTCTCCCTGGGTCTTCCTCTTTTTCTTTTACCTGTTGTTTCCCATATGAGGGCTTGCTTTGCTATTCGATTATTATCTCTTCTCATCACATGTCCAACGTATGACCATCGTCTTTTCTTTATTGCTGAAGATATTAGTGGTTGATTGGCGATTTCTCTAATTTCCTCGTTTGTTTTGAATTCGTTCCATTCTATACCAAGTATTTTCCTTAGACATTTATTTTCGAATGCGTTCAACTTTGTTTCTATATCTCTTGTTGTTTTCCAGCTTTCACACGCATACGTAAGGGTTGATAGTACATTTGATTTGAATAACCTAAGTTTTGTGTTTGTGCTAATGAGTTTTGATTTCCACAACTTTTCAAGGCTTCTGAAAGACATTGCTGCTTTAGCCAGTCTGATTCTAATTTCTTTGCTCGTATCCCCTTCTCGATCAATGTGACTTCCAAGATAGATAAAGTGATCGATCTCTTCTACTGGTTTGTTTTCCATGTATCCATGTTTCCTCTATTGTTAGAGCTAACTAATCGCCCTCTATTGTTAGAGCTAACTAATCGCCCTCTATTGTTAGAGCTAACTAATCGCCCTCTATTGTTAGAGCTAACTAATCGCCCTCTATTGTTAGAGCTAACTAATCGCCCTCTATTGTTAGAGCTAACTAATCGCCCTCTATTGTTAGATCTCACTACTCGCCCTCTATTGTTAGATCTCACTACTCGCCCTCTATTGTTAGATCTCACTACTGGCCCTCTATTGTTAGATCTCACTACTCGCCCTCTATTGTTAGATCTCACTACTCGCCCTCTATTGTTAGATCTCACTACTCGCCCTCTATTGTTAGATCTCACTACTCGCCCTCTATCGTTAGATCTCACTAATCGCCCTCTATTGTTAGATCTCACTACTCGCCCTCTATTGTTAGATCTCACTACTCGCCCTCTATTGTTAGATCTCACTAATCGCCCTCTATTGTTAGATCTCACTACCCGCCCTCTATCGTTAGATCTCACTACTCGCCCTCTATTGTTAGATCTCACTACCCGCCCTCTATCGTTAGATCTCACTACCCGCCCTCTATTGTTAGATCTCACTACCCGCCCTCTATTGTTAGATCTCACTACTCGCCCTCTATTGTTAGATATCACTACTCGCCCTCTATTGTCTGATCTCACTACTCACCCTCTATTGTCTGATCTCACTACTCGCCCTCTATTGTCTGATCTCAAGACTCGACCTCTATTGTCTGATCTCACTACTCGCTCTCTATTGTCTGATCTCACGACTCGCCATCTAATGTCTGATGTCTCTACTCGCCTCTTTTATCGGATCTCACTACTCGCCCTCTATTGTCTGACCTCACTACTAGCCCGCTATTGTCTGATGTCACTACTGGCCCTCTGTTGTCTGACCTCACTACTCGACCGCTATTGTCTGACCTCACTCTCGCCCTCTATTGTCTAACCTCACAACTCGCCTTCTATTCTCCGATCTCAAAACTCGCCCTCTATTTAACGATCACATCACTGGCGTCCATTTGTAGATCACATGTTCCTACTTCCTTGTCTGATCTCACTACTCACATTTGTTGATCGTATCTCAATGTTCGACCTCATTTCTTGGATCTCACAACACGCACTCATTTCTTGGATCTCTCAACACGCACTCATTTCTTGGATCTCACAACACGCACTCATTTCTTGGATCTCACAACACACATCAATTCTGGATCTCACAACACACATCATTTCTTGGATCTCACAACACGCACTCAATTCTTGGATCTCACAACACGCACTCATGTCTCGGATCTCACAACACGCACTCATTTATTGGATCTCACAACACGCATTCATTTCTCAGATCGCACAAAACGAACTCATTTCTCGGATCTCACAACGCGCACTCATGTCTCTGATCTCACAACACGCACTCATTTCTTGGATCTCACGACACGCACTCATGTCTCGGATCTCACAACACTCACTTATTTATTGGATCTCACAACACGCATTCATTTCTCGGGATCTCACAACACGAACTCATTTCTCGGATCTCACAACACGCACTCATTTTTCGGATCTCACAAAACGCACTCATTTATTGGATCTCACAACACGCATTCATTTCTCGGGATCTCACAACACGCACTCATTTCTCGGATCTCACAACACGCACTCATTTATTGGATCTCACAACACGCATTCATTTCTCGGATCTCACAACACGAACTCATTTCTCGGATCTCACAACACGCACTCATTTCTCGGATCTCACAACACGCACTCATGTCTTGGATCTCACAACACGCACTCATGTCTTGAATCTCACAACACGCACTCATATCTTGGATCCCACAACATGCACTCATGTCTTGGATCTCACAACACGCACTCATTTCTCGGATCTCAAAACACGCACTCATTTCTTGGATATCACAACACGCACTCGTTTCTTTGATCTCACTAGACTCTCCCTTATTTATCGGTTCTCACTACTCATTCTCATTCTCTGATCTCACGATTCGTCCTTATATCATATCTCGGATCTCACTACTAGCCTTCATTTTCATATCTCACTACTCGCTACATTTTCTTTCATCTCACAACACGCACTCATGTCTTGGATCCCACAACATGCACTCATGTCTCGGATCTCACAACACGCACTTATTTATCTGATCTCACAACACGCACTCATTTCTCGGATCTCACAACACGCACTCATTTCTCGGATCTCACAACACGCACTCATTTCTCGGAACTCAAAACACGCACTCATGTCTTGGATCTCACAACACGCACTCATGTCTTGGATCTCACAACACGCACTCATGTCTTGGATCCCACAACATGCATTCATGTCTTGGATCTCACAACACGCACTCATTTTTCGGATCTCAAAACACGCACTCATTTCATGGATCTCACAACACGCACTCGTTTCTTTGATGTCACTACTCATCCTGTTTCTCTGATCTCACTAGACGCTCCCTTATTTCTCGGATCTCACTACTCGTTCTCATTCTCTGATCTCACGATTTGTCCTTATATCATATCTCGGATCTCACTACTAGCCTTCATTTTCATATCTCACTACTCGCTTTATTTTCTTTGATCTCACTACTGGCACTCATTCTCCATTCTCACATACCGGTACTCATTCTCAGATCTCACTACTGGCACCCATTCTCCATTCTCACATACCGGTACTCATTCTCAGATCTCACTACTGGCACCCATTCTCCATTCTCACATACCGGTACTCATTCTCAGATCTCACTACTGGCACCCATTCTCCATTCTCACATACCGGTACTCATTCTCAGATCTCACTACTGGCACTCATTCTCTATTCTCACATACCAGTACTCATTCTCAGATCTCACTACTGGCACTCATTCTCTATTCTCACATACCGGTACTCATTCTCAGATCTCACTACTGGCACTCATTCTCTTTTCACACATACCGGTACTCATTCTCAGATCTCACTACTGGCACCCATTCTCCATTCTCACATACCAGTACTCATTGTCAGATCTCACTACTGGCACCCATTCTCCATTCTCACATAACGGTACTCATTCTCAGATCTCACTACTGGCACTCATTCTCTATTCTCACATACCGGTACTCATTCTCAGATCTCACTACTGGCACTCATTCTCCATTCTCACATACCGGTACTCATTCTCAGATCTCACTACTGGCACCCATTCTCCATTCTCACATACCGGTACTCATTCTCAGATCTCACTACTGGCACCCATTCTCCATTCTCACATACCGGTACTCATTCTCAGATCTTACTACTGGCACTCATTCTCTATTCTCAAATACCAGTACTCATTCTCAGATCTCACTACTGGCACTCATTCTCTATTCTCACATACCGGTACTCATTCTCAGATCTCACTACTGGCACTCATTCTCTTTTCACACATACCGGTACTCATTCTCAGATCTCACTACTGGCACTCATTCTCCATTCTCACATACCGGTACTCATTCTCATATCTGACTTCATTATTTCACTTCCGATTTCCCATCGGAGGTTTGGTTACCATGAGCACAATTTTTCTTTGTTTCTGATCTACATGATGTATGTTGTCATAGGTTCACCTGTTAAATTGTTAATGCCATTAGACCACTTCCGTCTTGGTCTGCCTCAGCGTCGTCTACATCCGTTTGTCTTCCCTCTCAAAATCACTTTAAGTCGAGTATTAGGTCTCTTCACATTTTCCCAAAATATTTCATTTATTATTGTATATGTTCACGTGGCCATGTTTATGACCAAGCAGAAAAATTGAGTAGGTGTAACATTTAACAATTCATAGTTTTAGTTCTCATATTATTTGCTTCGATGTAAGTATAGTTTTCATGTTGCTAAAATTGCTTCTGCGCTGTTGTCATGCATTTGATTGTGTCTGCCTTATATTTTCAATACATGATTATATTTTCAAGATAGCTATATCCTTGAACTCTTTCTAGATTCTTTCCGTCAACGTCAATATTCACTTGAATATTTTGTATTTCTTATCTGCTAATAATGCTAGTTTCAGTCTGTTTAATATTTATATACTAAAATATTCGCTGCTTGTCTTATGTATTTTCTTCACAAGTTGTTCTAGGTCTTCTTGATTTTCTGCACTTAATATAATATAATCATATCTAAGGTTATTGTTTATACATACTTTAATGTTTAGTCCTGGTATCACAATACTGTCTTTAAATATCTGCTTAGTGTATACGTTGAACAAATCACTTTCTATTTTCGTATCTCACTTCTCGCCCTCAATTCTCTGATTTCACTTCTCGCCTTCCATTCTCCGATCACACAACCCACCCTCCATTCTCGAATCTCACAACTCACCCTCCATTTTCGGTTCTCACAACTCACCCTCCATTCTCAGATTTTACTGTTCGCCTTCCATTCTCGAATCTCACAACTCACCCTCCATTCTCGAATCTCACAACTCACACTCCATTCTCAAATCTCACAACTCAACCTCTATTCTCGCATCTCACAACTCAACCTCCATTCTCGAATTTCACAACTCACACTCCATTCTCGAACCTCACAACTCACACTCCATTCTCGGATCTCACAACTCAACCTCCTTATTCGGGTCTCACAACTCACTCTCCATTCTCGGATCTCACAACTCACCGTCCATTCTCAGATCTCACAACTCAACCTTCATTATCGGATCTCAGAACTCACCGTCCTTTCTCGGATTTCACAACTCACCCTCCATTCTCGGGTCTCACAACTCACTCTCCATCCTCGGATCTCACAACTCAACCTCCATTCTTAGGTCTCACAACTCACTCACTATTCTCGGATGTCACAACTCGCCCTCCATTCTCGGGTCTCACAACTCACTCTCCATTCTCGGGTCTCACAACTCACCCTCCTTTCTCGGGTCTCACAACTCACTCTCCATTCTCGAGTCTCACAACTCACCCTCCATTCACGGATCACATACTCACCCTCCATTCTGGGATCTCACAACTCACTCTCCATTAATGGATTTCACTGTTCTCCCTCAATTCTCAGATCTCTCAACTCACTCTCCATTCTCGATTTACAATACTCACCATCCATTCTCGGATCTCATTACTCTCAGTTCATTCTCAGATCTCTCTATTCACCTTCCATTCTCAGATCTTCCTAACCATCTCTCACTCTCCGGTCTCACTACTGACACTCCATTACCGGATCTCACAACTCACCCTCCATTCTCGGATCTCACAACTCACTCTCCATTCTCGAGTCTCACAACTCACTCTCCATTCTCGGGTCTCACAACTCGCCCTCCATTCTCGGGTTTCACAACTCACTCTCCATTCTCGGGTCTCACAACTCACTCTCCATTCTCGAGTCTCACAACTCACCCTCCATTCTCGGATCTCATTACTCTCAGTTCATTCTCGGATCTCTCTATTCACCTTCCATTCTCAGATCTTCCTAACCATCTCTCACTCTCCGATCTCACTACTGACACTCCATTACCGGATCTCACAACTCACCCTCCATTCTCGGATCTCACAACTCACCCTCCATTCTCGGATCTCACAACTCACCCTCCATTCTCGGGTCTCACAACTCACTCTCCATTCTCGGATCACATACTCACCCTCCATTCTGGGATCTCACAACTCACTCTCCATTAATGGATTTCACTGTTCTCCCTCAATTCTCAGATCTCTCAACTCACTCTCCATTCTCGATTTTCAATACTCACCATCCATTCTCGGATCTCATTACTCTCAGTTCATTCTCAGATCTCTCTATTCACCTTCCATTCTCAGATCTTCCTAACCATCTCTCACTCTCCGGTCTCACTACTGACACTCCATTACCGGATCTCACAACTCACCCTCCATTCTCGGATCTCACAACTCACTCTCCATTCTCGAGTCTCACAACTCACTCTCCATTCTCGGGTCTCACAACTCGCCCTCCATTCTCGGGTTTCACAACTCACTCTCCATTCTCGGGTCTCACAACTCACTCTCCATTCTCGAGTCTCACAACTCACCCTCCATTCTCGGATCTCATTACTCTCAGTTCATTCTCGGATCTCTCTATTCACCTTCCATTCTCAGATCTTCCTAACCATCTCTCACTCTCCGATCTCACTACTGACACTCCATTACCGGATCTCACAACTCACCCTCCATTCTCGGATCTCACAACTCACCCTCCATTCTCGGATCTCACAACTCACCCTCCATTCTCGGGTCTCACAACTCACTCTCCATTCTCGGATCACATACTCACCCTCCATTCTGGGATCTCACAACTGACCCTCCATTCTCGGGCCTCACAACTCACTCTCCATTCTCGGATCACATACTCACCCTTCATTCTGGGATTTCACAACTCACCCTCCATTCTCGGGTCTCACAACACACTCTCCATTCTCGGATCACATACTCACCCTCCATTCTGGGATCTCACAACTCACCCTCCATTCTGGGATCTCACAACTCACTCTCCATTCTCGATTTTCAATACTCACCATCCATTCTCGGATCTCATTACTCTTAGTTCATTCTCGGATCTCTCTATTCACCCTCCATTCTCAGATCTTCCTAACCATCTCTCACTCTCGGATCTCACTTCTCGCACTCCATTCTCGGATCTCACTACTGACCCTCCATTTTCGAATCTCACAACTCACTCTGCGTTCTAGGAATTTACAACTCCCCCTCCATTCTCGGATTTCACAACTCACCCTCCATTCTCGGATTTCACAACTCACCCTCCATTCTTGGATCTCACAACTCACCCTCCATTCTCGGATTTCACAATTCACCCTCCATTCTCGGATCTCACAACTCGCCCTCCATTCTCGGATCTCACAACTCGCCCTCCATTCTCGGATTTCACAACTCACCCTCCATTCTCATAATTCACTGCTCGCCCACCATTCTCGGATCTCACAACTCACTCTCTCTTCTCGGTTTTCACTGCTCGCCCTATGTTCTCTAATCTGACAAATCACACTTCATTCTCGGATATAACAAATCACACTCCATTCTGGGATCTCACAACTCATCTTCCATTCTCGGATCTCACAACTCATCTTCCATTTACGGATCTCACTACTCTCGGTCAAATCTCGGATCTCTCAATTCACCTTGCATTCTTGGAATTTCCTAACTATTTTTCACTCTCTGGTCTCAATACTCACCTTCCATTCTCGGATCTCACTATTCGCCCTCCATCTTCGTATCTCACTACTCGCCTTCCATTATCGGATCTTACTACTAGCCCTCCAGTTCTATAACTCACGTGCCATATACATACGATCTTTTGAAGAAAGAGCCATAGAGGTGAAAACAGATGTATACCTATGTTTCATAATTTATAACAAAGAATTTGACAAAGTCGAGCACAAAGGAGTAATCAACAATTTAGAAGGCATAAACTCAGACAGTAAAGATCTAAGAATAATAAAGAACATGTACTTGCAACAAACAGCAGCCATAAGAACTGGAAATCAATTTGGGAATGTTTCAACAAATAAAATAGAGTGTTAGACAAGGCTGTGTGCTGTCACCACATTTGTTTAATATATATAGTGAGAGTATATTAAGATCCATAAGGGGCATGACTGGAATAACAATTGGAGGTCATAATTCAAATGTTCAAAGGTATGCTGATGATACAGTTGCTAAGAGTGAAAATGAGTTACAAAAAATTATAGACATTATAATGGAAAGACAAGGATAGTATAATACATAAGGAATTTACGAACATAAAATTATAAAGATAGGAAAAAAAAATAAAGGACTGAGCCGTAATAACAAAGAGACAGAATTAATGGTAGCAACAAAGAACAAGACATCAGCGAAATGTACTATACAAACAAATGAAATAATATTAAAACATGTAAATTAATGTACATATCTGGGAACATTGTTAACCTCAGATGGTAGATGTTCAAAAGGGGTGAGATGTAGAATGGCTGAAGCAAAAGCAGCTTCACTCGCGGCTACCCACACCCACCCCTCGACCCACCCCCCCTGCAAAAAAAAAATGAGAAAGATACTGTGCAATCAATTTTTGACAAGATAAACAAGAAAAAAGAGTTTTTGAATGTTATGTTGAGCCAGTCTTAACACATGGCTGTGAACCCTGGACAATAGGACAACAGACAAGAAAATCACTGGAGACTGTAGAAATGTGGTTTTACAGAAGAATGTTGAAAATACCATGAACAGCTAAGAAGAGTAATGAAAACGTTCTAAAAGAGGTGAAAGCAAAAATTGATCAGATATCGAAAATTAGGAAGAAATAATCAACATATTTTCTGGCCATGTAATGAGAAGAGAACAAATGGGATATATAATAACAACTGGGGAAATTGAGGGACGAAGAGATAAAGGGAAGCAAAGAGAAACGATACCAGACAGCTTACTAGAATGGCTTGGCCACCTGTCAACAACAGCAACGATAAATAACTGTCGAGATCGAAAGTTATGAAGAGACATGATCACCTACACCAGAAGGCTTGGTACATGATGATGATGATGATGATGATGATTCCGATAATTGAGTTATTGAGTTATTTGCGGGTCCTCATCATTGCACTCCGAACAATGTCCATAGATACTCAGATCCCCTCCCCAGTAATTCCCGCAGTGTCCAGCGACTGACGACTAAAGTTCTATGTTGGTTGATAAGTCTTCTTACACGGCCACTGTTTCTCATTTCTGGCTGTGCCCACCATAACTCCCATTTTCATCATCCGAAGAAGTGACGTGGATCTGTGTTTGTCGAAGTCATGTGCTCTTCCCACATCTCGGAGGGAATCGACGATGTCCGCCCGATCCATTGGTTGCCCGTCCTCAACGACAGCGCAGCTAGCCAACCTGTCCGCTCTCTCATTTCCCCGTACTCTCGCATGTCCAGGAACAAAGACAAAGGTGACCTTACGTATTTTGGATTTCTGCAACGACTCTACCCATTGCATTCGTACAAAGCCCGCCTCCACTTTATTTATCATGCTCATCGAATTACTCAGTATACATGCGTGTGTGTAGTTTTGTGCCTCTAACCATTTGAATGCGTTGGTCACTGCGATCACCTCCATTGTCATGCTACTCGCGGTCATGACGTATGCACCACTGTCTTCCTTGGCTATTCTGCCTGCCGAGCGTGCTGTAAATGCCCATGCACATCTTTGATGTCGTCTTACAGATCCGTCAATAGATGACTGCATCTTTCTCATCGGTGTTATCGCAGATGAGACCGTTGACCTCAGCATTAACAACGACCGGGTTCTGTTCCCTACTTTTCCTGTCGAGTGTGACAATACACGGGAAGGTCCCCTTGAATGACGTAGGCACCGGTATCCACTCCTCACCAACGCTGATATTAGTAAGCCCACAGACCTGCTTGATGACATCTTCTGCTCGGCCCTCCCATGATTTGCCTATTTTTACCCTGGCACCTTTCCCTTTGTTGAGCACGTGGTGCAATGGATGATCTTTATCTGTACTAATCTTCAGGTATGCTCGTGCTCTCCAGATCTTGATTCTGTCATCCATGGTTGGAAAGTCAAGAAGATACCTCATTGCTACACAGGGAGTGTCCCTTGTACATCACAAGATAATGCACATGGCTTCATTTTGTATTTTCTCCAGCCTATCAATTTGAGTCGGACTGACAGAAAGAATTGCCAGGGCATACTCGATTGGTGCGAGGACTAATCCCTGGAACAGAAGAGTAAGTAGCCTCTGCTCGATGTTGGCAGCTGCCATGACCTTCAAGGCGGCTAATCCTTTGCGGGATTTTGTTATCACATGGTTGACGTGGTCCCGAAAACACAGGCTGCGATCAAACTTAACTCCGAGGTATGTCATCAACTTGTTCCTGGTCACCTCATCAGCTCCAATTCGTACCACCGGTGTGGTCGTATTGACGATATGATTGTTAAGGGAGAACCATGAAACAGATTTTTATTAGGATTAACCAATGCATCTGAAACTCCACACCAGGAAGAAATGCGCTCGAGTTTGTCTTGCATTGTGGAGGCGATTTCCCGTCTGTCTCTTCCCTGTCGATATACTATATATCATCAGCAAAAGTCATAATTCTTCCCCTCCCATCCAGCTGTTGTTCCGTGATCGTTATTGTGTACACGTTAAATAGAACTGGTGACAATGGTGAGCCTTGTGGCAGCCATGGACAAATGGATGTTGGCTCGGAAGACCAACTTCCACATCTGAGTATCACCTTCCTCTGAAACAGTGCCGCGGCGATCCATCTAATGAAGAAGGGGTGCACCGCCAGTTTAAGGATCATATGTATGGGATATTCAATTGACACCCTGTTGTATGCATCCTCCAGATCTATAGCAGCAGCACATGTCTTCTCTCGTCTGTGGAAGCCTTCGAAGGCGTCATATGCAAAGACTGTCGCATTGAGCCATGTCTCTTTGTTATATCTATAACCTCCGAGTGTGGGTGGGAATGCGCGTTTCTGTTCAAGGTGATAGGTGAGGACACGGGCAGTTATTTTCTCCAGCAGCTTGCCCGCAGTGTTGTGCATTGTGATGATTCTGTAGGCACTGATCTGAGAATGGTCCCTTTTGGGTTTCAGTAGCGGTAGTAAGTAGTTGTGTAGCCACTCCTCCTTAATGTGGCCACTCCGAATGCTGGCATTAAACTCATTGGCCAGTTCTGTCAAGTCGTCGTCAGCTAAATCGCCTATGTCATCATACCGAACACCATCTGGACCAGGAGCAGTGTTGCGTGACCTTTTAAATGTCGTGCGAATGGTATCGGTTGTGATTTTGAGATCTCCTTCCAGCCCTACATCCTTACACAAATTTGACAACGATCCCCGTATCCTCATTCTTACAGCCTCATTTCTTTGGTCCGTTTGCACAATGTAGCGGGCAAGCAGGGCCTTCCCTTTGCTCTCATCAGATTTGTGCCATATCCGGCCTGTGCTCTGAAAGTCTGGTATGCCTCTGTTTCGTGTTGTGCCATTCATGCTCTGATGAAGGCGCCAGAATGTGGCTAGCGCTTTTTCTGAGCACACGTCTTTACAAAAGTCATCCCATTTGGCATCCTTAGCCTGCTTAGCACATAGTTTAATGTGCATCATTGTTTGAACGACCTCTTCTTTCAAACGCTTCAAGAGCTCAGGTTGTATTCTTCAATTCTTTCTCGCTTTCTGCCATGTCTTGGCTGATTGTCTCTTGCTCCGCCAAGCTTCCTCGACTTCTACGTTCCACCAGGGTGGCTGCGTCCATCTCTCCTGCCTCCTACGAGGGGCGCTCTGTTTCCTATGTCTGATTTTGCTAATGACATCCTGGTCTGTTTTCTCGTAGTGGAATGTGTGGAGCATCCTTTTCTGGCTTCTATTTCTGCTTTTCTCAATTAGTAGGACACATGGATAGTGATCACTTCCGTGGAACCCCAGTGCACTCCACCTGCAAACCGGTGCAAAGGTGGAAGACACCTGTGCAAGGTCTATGATACTATCAGAATCCCCTGTTAGAGAGGCCATTCTTGTTGCCCTTCCATCTTTCAAGCACACTAAATCGACTGACACTAGTGCGTTCTCTAGGTCTTCTCCCTGATTGTTGGTTATGGCGTTACCCAACTGGTTTCCTCTAGCATTAAAGTCTCCGCAGAAAATGATGTTCTCGTCATCGAATTCGAAGAGATTCTGCCATTGTTGTTTCTTCACCTTCCCATTACAGGCACACACATTTACAATCACGAAATGAACTGGGGTCTGCACCCTAACCGCATGTACCTGCAATTCTGCATTGTCCCACGCAGACATATCAACCTCAGCTGCCACCATATTGTTGCTCACAAGGATGGCCTGCCCAAGGTGTCGTCTATTGTGAAAACAATGAAATCCAGGAGTACTTACTGTCATGTCACCAAGAAGAGCTTCTTGTAACACCATTATATCGGCGCTGCACAGTAGCTTATCAAGAATGGGCCGTCGTTGATTTATGGACCCACAATTCCAATACGTAACGTGCACATACTTTAGGCCTAGCCTGTCGCACTTCGACAGTTTAACGCCACCTCTCTTACCTTGTCGTGTTTTCCTTCTTCGATGTTGTCGTTTGGGCTGCATCTGAATATTTACCGTCGTCATAGTAACATAGATGATTTTGTCGCTGAACGTCGATGCTGTGGATGGTCCAGACTCACGTGCACTTACTCAGTCGCACGGTCCAGAACCCGTTTCCACGTTATAAACTGACCAACTCCAGGAAATAGCTCTGCAGCACGCGGATACACTGTGAGCCTTTTGCAAATTAAATGAGATACGCGTCCTTGACGACAAACCGGCGTAAACAAACCACCATTTTTTTGTCGCGTTCAATCGCGCAATCAACAACAAAGATGAGTATCAGTGATGAAATAAAGAAATTGTAACAAAATGCAATGAATCAAAAGAAGCAAAGTGTGTTACATCAAATAGATAACAATTTAAGGCCTTATCTTAAGTTCTTACTTAATTGTCGAACTCGTCCTATTTGCGTAATCACGTGATTAACAGTGACCATTTGTCTGACCACATGCACCGTGTAGTCGCTTCTATCTGACATCTTGGCGAACTCTCAAGGGACTCTATTAAGTAAATTTATGTAAATTCATGCAATCATGTAGTCGTCTTGTACACCGTCAGTCTTGTCTCACAGATGAAGATGTGTGATTGAAAGTTCCAATTTTTGTGAGCTATCGTCACTTAGTAAAGCTGTCACATACAATCGTATTTTTATACTTTTACCAATACATTACACTAATGTTGTCGTGGCCTATGGTATAACTTATACATGCAACTTCTGATGTTATTAATTGGCATATTGCTTGAGATGTCGTTAAGTAACTCATTTCCTACTAACGTCAGCTAATTATCTACTACCATAATTTGTAATAAAGCTATGTGTTTTCAAATAATGTTCATTTCAGTTATTTTACTTCACATTTGATAGATAACTGTTCCAATTAAGAAATTACCAAGACCCTTCTTCTTCGTAATCGAAGCCGTATATATATCTATTTTTTTTTCAAAAATCGATGGATGATGGAAGTCAATGAAGTTTATATATAAGTATGGATTCCATTCCAGTGACTGTTCTACAATAGTTCGCAAAGAGGAAGATTTGGTCAGTACATGATCTCCCACTTGTAAAGTCTGCCTGCTCGTCTCTAATATTTCGTTCCCCGCTATTCTTTATGCGTTGGAGAAGTCCTCGGTTAAATACCTTCCCGGTACTGATAGCCTGTTTAGACCTCTCTAATGTTCACAGCGAATAAATAAGGTCTCCTTTTTTGGTGAAGTTTGACAATAATGACCTTTTTCCGTGATGTCGACACCTGTCTGCAGAAATTCTATCTTCACCAATGTTTTATTTGGTAATGTAAACAAAAGAGATGTGCTAAATAAGGGTTAGGTAAACGACATAAATATGTTAGAGAACTGTAAGGTAGTCAGTGTTGTCCAACCCATGACCAACGTCGTGAGACTTATTTCGATATCTTTCGTTCCTCTTCTACCGTTTACACAACCAATAACATAATTTATTAATTGCGGATTTTGGTGAAAGAATGCAATCTCTTCTGATCGTCCTCTAGTTTCCGCAGCCTAAACTACTGTAGATTCGTCTAACAGTGTGATCTCCACCTTATTGCAACAAGTGGTAATACTTTCTATAATCTTCAAGAGTTTAAAAAAGGCTTTTGCAAAGACTTCCCAGGGTAAAAATGGTCTTTTGACATGCGCAGTAACGATGTTCTAGTGGATACGGGAGGGGTCTCTTCGGCTATCACGTCTTTTGATGGTGCGAACTTGACTCTCTGTCCTTCACTGGATGAGGGTTATAAATAACATCACGACACAACATGTTCTGGTTGTATGGCCAGTACTCGTCTATGCTTGTGTGACATCATTGTTCCCCTAAACCAACCGTTTGGCTGACACACTACGTCTTCGGAATGCTGTATCTTGGTTTGATGTAGGAGATAATTCTTCTCGTCGAGTGGATGTCGACATGCGCTATTTGGCCCATCCTTGTTTCTGTTTGGATGTTCCTCCGTTACCATGACCTCCGCCCGAGAGAAAAATGAGTGAATCTTTAAGTTCTTCCACAAGTCAAAGTCCTCCGTTAAAACAGTTACACCCGTCAGGCTAGTGCTGTTCTCGCATACTTGTATCCGCTATATTAAATATCTCCAGAAATTGAACCAAATCTCCAAAACTTGTGCTCGTGTTCATTTGAGCGGATGTAGTAGCTCGACCACTGATGTCGGTAACGAAAAGGGTCACAAGTCTGTTGTTAAAATCTGCACAACCCCCCCCCCCCCCACCCCCACCCCCCCACCCCAGACTTCTACGTCACACTCTCTGTTGTGTCTTATTAATTTTTTTCCCGTTTTTAATAACATAATGTTTAAGAAATAACAGGGAGCCAATGGTGGGGTGTAATAAACACTCCAAGGTATGGTGTAAGCTTTACAAGAAAGGAACACAACACAATACTGACGTTTCGGCCTGTATCCTTCTTCGGAATACAAGGACAACGACAACAAACGGTGAAGCACAATTATTTATAACTACATGTTAGATGATCGAGTGGAGGGAGAGGAAAGTAGGATGTTGAGATAAGAAAGGAGAGAGAAATGTATGCTACATGAGGAGAGGTAGGATGAGCGTCATGATATATGAAATAGAAACAGAGAAAACAATATTTTTAAAAAGTGAATCACTTAGCTCAAACAAGTCTATCCTCCATGATGGAACACATCAGAATGACTTGATGAGTTAGGGCTGGGTCAAGAATACAACACGCGACGGAAACACGCGGGTATAGAAAGACAAAGATTCTGTGGCGGGAAAACCACTCAGAAAGTGGCGTAGGGGTGGGGGAAGGGGCAAAAAACAGGGATAGGCGAATCTGAGGTATGTAAAAAGAGGACAAGAGGAGAGGCGGCAGGTCAGAAGTGAATAGAAAGAGTGGGAGTCTGGAAGAAGTGGAGCAATGTAGGAATGGCACGCAAAAGGCATACACCATAGGAGGTAAAGAGGTTGGGAAATGATAGAACAAAGGGGGATAATAAGGGTCCTAGGAGAGGAATGAAAGTGGACATCAGAATAAGGGGGTACTGGAATATTGGGTATAGAGGAATAGTGACTACAAGTGAATAGAGAAGGAAGGGGTGAGCTGGGAGTATGTCAGCAGAGAGGTGATGGGAAGGACGAGGATCAATAGAAATGGGCAGAGAGGTGGTACATCACAGGTGGAGATGTGATTCAGTGATAAAGAGGTGAAGGACCTGTAGGTAGTCAGAAGATAGGGGAATGGGGTTTGGATGAAGAAGGAAAGATATGGGTTACACAAAGGGGATATATATATATATATATATATATATACTCGTATAGGGGTTACACAAAGGGGATATGAAAAGAAATGATGGACGAGAAGTAGAAAACCCGAGAAGTAGAATAGGAAGAGAAGTCCATATGTGGGAGGATGGAGCCGGAGGAAAAAGGGTCCTCAGGGGCACGGGGATACATTGATGCAACGAGGGGGTTAGGCAACCCCAACGAGCGATCAGACGGTGCTCAAGAGCGAGCAGACTGTTGTGATCTGAGGAGCATGGCACTAGGCCAGTTATCAAGACATCAGTCTTACCCCGATGGCCCCTCGAGTTAAAGTGGTCTTCTACAGGTGTGCCCGCTTCTCGGGTGAAGTCATTTAGGTGTTCACGGCACCTACCACCTATATGTCGACCACACTGGCGGATGTAGGTCAACTTGCATCGCTTACAAATGATGGCATAAATGATGTTTTGAGATGTGCAAATGAATCCCTCTCTGATGGCGAAATGACCGTTAGGTAAGAGGACAGTATCAGTCTGGAGAACGTGGTCACAAGTATTACATACTCTGCGGTTGCAGCGGATAGTGCCTCGATGGCTAAGGAGGGCAGCAGGAAGACGGCCCCTGACAAGAAAGTCTCGGAGTTTCTGGTCACGTCTAAAAGCAACTAATGGCGGGTCGGTGAAGAGCAGACGATTAGTAGGGTCAGATCGGAGAATAGGGAGGTGAATGGTCCTAATCACAGCGTAGTGGTGAGGGTGATAGGTAACGCGAGAACATCTCTATCCGAGGTGGGGGGGGTGAGTGGAGGAGGTGAGAGCAGACTGACGTGAAGTGTGGAGAACTCGACGCAGGGCAGGGAGGAGAGCTGTTTCCGGATAGAGGCGTCGGCGGAAGAAGTCAAGCATAAGGTGGGCGTTGTGAAGGGAATCTTCATCGTCTTGGCAAAGGCGACGAAGTCTGAGAAGCTGGGAATAGGGAAGAGAGTTCTTACAAGAAGTAGGATGAGAGGAGTCGTAGCGGAGGAAACTGGGAGTCGGTGGTATTGTAGAAGACCGAGGTGAGAAGGTGAGAGTTGCCCATGGAGACTAGGATGTCTAGAAAAGATACGGAGGAGGTGGAGATGTGGAAGGTGATGTGGATAGAGGCGTGGAAATGTCCGACATATTCGATGAAACAGGAGATCTCATCCTCTGGAAGGTCAGTCAGACCGATGCAATCATCGATGTACCTACGATACATAAGAGGGAGTGGGTCCGGGTAGGTTTGGATGATTTGGTGCTCGAGGTAGCCCATGAAGAGACACGCATAGCTAGGGCCCATTTTAGTGCCCATCGCAACACCGCTAATCCATGAAGAGACAAGCATAGCTAGGGCCCATTTTAGTGCCCATCGCCACACCGCTAATCCATGAAGAGACAAGCATAGCTAGGGCCCATTTTAGTGTCCATCGCAACACCGCAAATCTGGGTGAAAAAATTGCCAACGAAGTCAAACGAGTTCAGGTTTTCACTTGCACATCGCGGAACATCATTTATGCCATCATTTGTAAGCGATGTAAGTTGACCTACATCAACCAGTCTGGTCAACGTATCGATGATATGAGCCGTGAACACCTAAACCACCCGAGAAGCGGGCACTCCTGTAGAAGCCCACTTTAACTCTAGGGGCCATCGGGGTAAGACTGATGTCTTGATAACTGGCCTGGTGTCATGTTCTTCTGATCACCGCAGCCGCCTCACTGTTGAGCACCGTCTGCTCGTCCGTTGGGGCTGCCTCACCCCTCGTGGCATCATTGTATCCCTGTCCCTCTGAGGACCCTTCTACCTCAGACTCCATCCTCCCACATATGGACTTCTCTTACTATTCTACTTCTCTGTTTGTCTACTTGTCGTCCATACTTTATTTCCATATCCCCTTTGAGTAACCACTATCTTTCCTTCTTCATCCAACCGCTCCCCTCTCTTCTGACTACCTACAGGTCCTTCACCACTTTATCACTGTATCATATCTCCACCTGGGCTGTACCATCTCTCTGCCCCCAATGCAATTGATCCTCGTCCTTCCCACCAACTTTCTGCTGACATACTCCCAGCTCACCCCTTCCTTCTCTATACACTTGTAGTCACTATTCCTCTATACCTACTATTCCAGTACCCCCTTATTCTGATGTCCACTTTCATTCCTCTCCTGGGACCCTTATTATCCCCCTTTGTTCTGTCATTTCCCAACCTCTTTACCTCCTATGGTGCATGCCTCTTGCGTGCCATTCCTCCATTGCTCCACTTCTTCCAGACTCCCTCTCACTCTGTTCACTTCTGACCTGCTGCCTCTCCTCCTGTCCACTTCTGACCTGCTGCCTCTCCTCCTGTCCACTTCTGACCTGCCGCCTCTCCTCCTGTCCACTTTTAGCATACGTCAGATTCGCCTATCCCTCTTTTTCCTCCTTCCCTCCACGCCCCCCTTCTGAGTGTTTTTCCCGCCACATGATCGTTGTCCTTCTATACCCGCGTGTTTCCGTCACGTGTTGCATTCTGGACCCAGCCCTAACTCACCTGGTCATTCTGATGTGTTACATCATGGAGGCTAGACTTGTTTGAGCTAAGTGATTCACTTTTTAAAAATATTTTTTTAATCATTTTCTATTTCATATATCTTGACGCCCATCCTACCTCTCCTCATGTAGCATACATTTCTCTCTACACTCTCCTTTCTTATCTCAACATCCTACTTTCCTCTCCCTCCACTCGATCATCTATCATGTAGTTATAAATAATTGTGCTTCACCGTTTGTTGTCATTGTCCTTGTATTCCGAAGAAGGACACAGTCCGAAACGTCAGTATTGTGTTGTGTTCCTTCCTTGTAAAGTTTTCACCATACCTTGGAGTCTTTAGCACACGCCCACCATTGCCTCCTTGTTACCAGCTTTACCGCTGTATTGCAATTATTTGCCTATTCCTTTAAGAAATAACAATTTGATAGAAGATAATTAACAGTCATAACTCCAGATATATTATTTTTAAAACAAATATAAACACGTAGATAAAGTCGTTTTAAGTGTCTTGCAGAAACAAGTGACGTGAAGCGATTGTTAAATGCAGATCTGTCGAAATGATGCAGGAGAGAAATTGTGTAAATAAAGGGAGGTCAAAAAGTAATGCACACCAATTTTTTTCTCGGCTAATAATAAAGATAGGAATATGAAATTTTGCACACTTGGAATATGACATGTTCCAATTATGGGCACCAAATTGCACAGCATTTTGATAAATATTACGCAATCTATGAACCGTTAAAATGGAGCTTGTCAACAATGTCCGTTACAAACAGCGAATTGTCATAGAATTTCTGGTTGCGGAAAAAGAAACTGTGGCAAGCATTCATAAACGACTGAGTGCAGTGTACAAATGTTCTGCAGTCGATAGGAGCACAGTTAGTCGCTGGGTTCAGAGAATTAAAGCTGCAGAAAGTGTACGAGTGGAGCTGCATGATTTACCGCGTTCTGGACGTGTTGCCTCGGCTACCAGCACAGACATGTTAAACCGGGCTGATGCCATTATTCGTAAGGATAGGCGTATCACTAGTCAGCAATTGGCATTGCAGCTTACAGTCAGCAAGGGAAGTGCAATCGCAATTTTTAAAACTCTCGGATATTCACAGATTTGCGCTCGATGGGTTCCTCGGTGCCTAACAAATGATCACAGAGTTCAAAGGAAAACATTCTGTTCTGAATTGTTGGAGCGTTTCGGTGTTGAAGGAGAAATGTTTTTGTCAAAAATTGTTACCGGTGACGAAACGTGGGCCCATTATTATGAGCCTGAAACAAAATGCAGTCAATGGAATGGCATCATCCGCAGTCACCAAAAAGAAAAAAATTCAAAACATCTCCATCAGCCGGAAAGGTGATGATCACTGTCTTCTGGGACATTGATGGTGTGATTCTTGTTGATGTAATGACAAGAGGTGAGACAATCAACTCGACAGCTTACATCAATGCACTGACAAAACTCAAAAATCAGTTCCACAGAGTTCGGCCTAATAAGCCATCTGCAGATTTGTTGCTTCAACATGACAATGCACGCCCTCACACAAGTCTGGTAACACGGGAAGCAATCAACAAATTTGGTTGGACTATACTGCCCCATCCTCCTTACAGCCCTGATCTGGCTCCCTCAGATTTCCATCTGTTTGGACCACTCAAAAAATTCCTGCGTGGGACACACTTTGACAATAATGAGGGTGTGATCCGTGCAGTTAAAAAATGGCTACGCGAGCAGGACAAAACTTGGTACAAACGAGGCATTCATGACCTAGTTTCGCGTTGGCGTAAGGCAATACGCTTTGACGGAGATTATGTTGAAAAGTAGGTAGTGTAAAGGGGATGTTCAGCTACAATCTGTGAAAATTTCACACATTTTGCCCGAATAGTTTCCGATAAAAAAATTGTTGTGCATTACTTTTTGACCTCCATACGTAGATAACATTTGTGATGATAATGACTTTAGAGATTGTTTAAATCTGAACGTAAATTTATTTGTAATTGCTCAGTAAAAACAAAGAGAATTAACAGCAAGTACTATTGTTGACGTTACAGAGATAATTAACAGCAAGTTCTATTGTTGACGTTACAGAGATAATTAACAGCAAGTTCTATTGTTGACGTTACAGAGACAATTAACAGCAAGTTCTATTGTTGACGTTACAGAGACAATTAACAGCAAGTTCTATTGTTGACGTTACAGAGATTCTTGGAAGTCAGTCACGAAACTCTCCTACACTGAATTGTTCTACAGATGAGATGGACATTTTGTTTCTTCTTTCTGATACCGATGGTCAATTTGGATTGAATTATCAACGCAGTTTCATAACTATGGTATCAACTCATTTCTTCTTGACCACAAATATGCTACCACATGTTATGCTGGCTGTCGTTTGTGACAGCTTCTCCGCCTTTAATCCTACTGTTAACGTAACTTCCTGGTACTTCAGTTTATCACCGTCAATCATATGGGGTCAAGATTACACAATTGACAAGAAACATAATTTCAAGGACACACAAGAGACTGTAGCCCTGAAAGTACAGTTTGTTCAACGTTTATTTTCTGAGATGGCCGGAGTGCGGGAGAACGTGAGTCACGTGGCTGTGATATTTCTAGACGGCAAGAGGCTATCCCTAAAGCAAGGTATAAACGAAGTATCAAACTTAGCGGAGCAGCACAATAATTCCATTAGAATATTCACTGTTGTTGTAGGAGACACACATACAGACCAAGCCGCGTTAGGATACCGTTATAATGCGCCTACGAAGTTATTCTACTACTATCAATTATTAATAATGGAAATGTGTGGTCAATGCTGGTACGACAGAATCTTGTTTCGACATAATGATGGATCAGAATCTTTGTCCTGCTATTATTTAAATGTAGATGAACAAACATATAGTTTGTCTTCTTTGTTTACATGCAATTTAGATGCCTTATTTCTTGTAGTCATAGAAGGTCAGGAGGAGATGCGTTTTCTTCAAGCTTGGCTTAGGAGAGAGTTTAAAAATCTGGGAATCAATTCAACTGCTGAATTCTACATTGGTCTGTATCGAGGTAATAAACGTGAGGATAACAGATTTCGTTGGTTACAAACATACACAAACAGGTATGGTCCGCTGGTTGTAAATAACTGGCTGGCAGGTCGGCCATCTTTAGTAAAAGGTAGACAATGCGTGGTGTGGAGGTTTCTCTGGAGCAGCAACGAGAATAACGTCACTAACATTTCCGGTAGTGAAGGTCATTTTGTTGATGGTTGGACGGACGTTGATTGTGAGTCAAAGGTGAGAATTGTTCTGTGGGAGGCGACACTCCTTGGTAGATTAGATTACGAAATGAGAATAAAACCTGGCAGAGATGAACGTTTAAATCAAACATTAACTAAAGGTGATGTTATCAAATTTGGCGGTAACATTGTGTCTATCTCCACTCACATTGCAAGCAAGAGCTTTTCACAACATTTAAAGGAAGCTAAATTTGAATTATTTCCTCTGTTTGACTGCGGTGACGATGCTGGGGAATACAGATATATATCATACATGCTTGTCTGTGACTCTCTCAACGACTGTAGCAACAAGAGGGATGAGACGGATTGTGTGACAGACACAATAAACATGTATTTGCAAGTTAAAGATACAGATTGTGGAGAAACCTGTACAGGAATTAATTGTTGCAGTGGTTCATGCTTGCCTCTAATTTACGATAATGAGGGTCAGGTTGATTGTAATGTTTGTGGAAGCGCTTGGAAAAATAGTGGTGTTGCTGAGGGTGATGTCATCGAAGAGTATTTAAAGAGAAACAAAAGAAGTGCCTTTATTTGTTGCCTCAATAATTGTGTGTTCAGTCCTGAGTTGACCTCTAACATGAGCGACTGTGATATAACAGGTAGATCATTAGACGGGAGTAGAGGAATAACTCGAGCTGACTTCACTTGTAACAATATTTTAGGTCGCAGTTTCTGGGCACCCAAATGTGTTTACATCAAAGACAAGTATGGACCTGTTCTTGACTGTAGACGAATGTCTCATCTAGAGGACTGTAAGGACTTTGTGTGTCCTGAAGGATATGTAAAATGTCCTAACACTTACTGCATTCATCAACATTACGCCCTTGACGGACAAGAAGACTGCCCGAGAGGAGAAGACGAACAGTACCAACATATTGGCCCGTGTACTGGAAACTTTGCATGTTGGGATAGTAAAGTTTGTCTACATCCTGACCTAGTTTGTGACGGACATCCGGACTGTCCACACCGAGACGATGAGATAGACTGTTATGTGGAGTGTGCTGAAGGTTTCCGATGTGTGTCAGGGACAGTCACGGTATCTGATTACACAACAGCTTTGTCGAATTTAAAAAATCAAAAATACAATCACGGTCGATATATTAAATATTCCGGTCTTGAAGTATCATCAGATGCTAGCCCGGAACAAACTTTAGAAATCGCCTTGTTCATTGATTGGCCTAATTGCAGAATAACAGATTTATTTTTAGTAACTAATGACTATTTTGCTGTTGAGATTTTAAAACTGGATCTCAGCTATAATGAGATGCATTCTTTGGTAAGTTCTCTCTCTAATATTTTCGAATCATGCAATCTGAGATACCTGAATTTATCTCACAACACACATCTGAATTTTGTTGACATTTTAGATTTCCCGTTACTGGAGGTCATTGACCTCTCATATACATCTTTATCTAATTTAGGTCAGATGACTTTAGAGAGCTTAACGAACTTGAAACATTTAGATTTGAGTTTTACGTTGATCTCTAATTTTGATGCTAAAACAAGTTTCCAATCAACTTTTACCCACAGACACTTAACGTGCGTGGACTGCCCTTTGGTAATGTGTATGAAGATTTCTATAAAGGGCTTTCTGTCAGTCAACATCTATACACTGACAGGTTTGAATTATGCTGTCCACAAATTAGGGGACCAAATATTCCTTACTATGTGTGTCACGCCCCTGACGACTCCATTTCTTCTTGTTTTGATTTGATCGCACTTAACGTTCAGCGTATTCTTCTGTGGGTGGTAGCAATCGTTGCCGTTCTTGGTAACGTGACGGTTATTCTTTATCGTGTAATTTTGGACAGATCAGTTCTGCGAACAGGCTATGGGCTATTTGTTACACAGTTGGGTATGTCAGACTTTATCATGGGCGTGTATTTGATGATTATTATTGGGGCGGATTATTACTATCGTGACATTTATGTTCTGTATGACAAGATCTGGAGAGAAAGCATTGTATGCAGACTTGCTGGTTTCTTGGCTATGCTTTCTAGTGAGACATCAATATTCTTTGTTGTCCTCATCACTGTTGACAGGTTTTTAATGATGAAGTTTCCCTTTGGTCAAATGAGGTTTTCTAAATTTGGTAAAAATGTTGCACTTCTTGTGTCATGGATTCTTGGATCTATTCTAGCATTGACTCCAATTGTTTTTAATTTTAAAATAAATTCCTCTAACGCCATGTGTCTTGGCCTACCTTTAACAACTAAACGACTCAAAGGCTGGGAGTTCTCATTTGCCGTGTTTATTGTGCTGAATTTGTTGATGTGTCTGGCCATAGCTTGCGGACAAAGAGCCATATTTAGAGCCATGTCAGAGAGCCGATGTACTGGTGCTACATCAAACGCGCTATCAAGAGGGTCTAGAGATATGACAGTTGTCAAACAACTGTCGCGTGTAGCTCTGGCCGATTTTCTTTGCTGGTTTCCTATAGGATTCATGGGTTTATTGTCTCTTTGGGGACGTGAAATCAACAATGCCGATTGTGTATGGACAACGGTTATCGTTCTTCTCATAAACGCAGCAATAAAACCAATTATCTTTACGGTTTCTCTTCTTATGGATAAGTGGGAAAAGTTTAAATTTCGCGATCGAAGACCGCTATGAGCGAAAATCTGAGAGATTTATCCAAATCCTTTCCATAATCTTTATGTAAGGCCATTGCTATTTTCTAAGGTTGTAACGGACACAATTATTAACAAATACTACATACAACTACACAATAATTTTTATTTGAAAGTTGTGATACCAATGAAGGTGAACGCTATTTTCAAAAACAATAAGAGAAGGAAGCACTCTGCTAGGAGATATTCGTTTTAAAAATTAGATTTTGAAAACAAGTTGCATTTATGAAATATTAGAAACACTAGTAAACATT
Organism: Megaustenia siamemsis; assembly: GCA_032433765.1. Classification (NCBI taxonomy): domain Eukaryota; kingdom Metazoa; phylum Mollusca; class Gastropoda; order Stylommatophora; family Ariophantidae; genus Megaustenia; species Megaustenia siamemsis. The sequence goes on from JAVIAB010000159.1 coordinate 57,459,845, forward strand.
TCAGGCAAAGTCAACAGGAACTAGAACAGAGGTCGAGCCAACAAGAAACATAACAGCTAGTGAAGGCAACATGAAACATAACAGCAGGTGAAACACACAGGAAATATAACAGAGGTGAAGGCATAAGGAAACATATCAGTAGGTGAAGCCAAAAGGAAACAACGGCAAGTGGAGTCAACAGGAAACATAGCAGTTGAAGCCAACAGCAAAAATAACAGCTAGTGAAACTAAAAGGAAATATAAAAGCAAGTAATGCCAAGAGAAAAGCAAAAGCCTGACAACTATATCTCCCGTCAAAGATGAAATTCAAATGAAGAAATACGGAAGAAGAGAAACGCTTACTATTGTTTTAATTTAGTATTTATTGTAATGTGGACAATTGTATTTATTTCACTTCTTATTTTAGATTACTAAATATGAACATTGATGTATACACATACGTTTATCTATATGTTTACATTCAACTATAAATATTCGTACTTGATTTTACAGGAACGTTTCAATTAAAAGAAAAACAGTTTGGTTGTATTTTCTTTTAATTAGTCGGTAGGCGTTCATATACATTGTTAATGTATCATCAGTTTCAAGCTGAATAGATTATTTATAAGAGACTGAAAACCAATTGATGCTGGTTATTGTGTTTTGTGGAGAAAATGTCTTATGTAATTATACTATATATATATGGGGCGTGATATGTTGTCTGTGTTCGTTTTTTGTGAACATATGAAGAGGTGCAGGGTGGTCATAAGCCTGGTAAATTACTCTAATATGACATGCACGTACAATATTCTGACATATCATCATGAAGATGAGACGAAAGAATGGATAATGGAACAGAAACTGCATGTAGTTCAGACAAGTTTCTGATGTAGTAGGGGTAATCTGGACTATCACTTGACATCATTTGTTGACATCACTATTATTACTATACTCTAACTACTACCACTATTGCTACTAATAATTATTCTGATATATCTGCTGCTGCTACTACATGTACTGTTAATGCTACTGCTACTACTACACAAGCTAATATTGGTACTACTACTAATACTACTAGTACACTACATATTCTACTACAACTACCATTACTCTTCTTACTTATAATAAAATCACTACTGCTGATACCACTAAAGCTGATACTACCATTACTTGTGTTGGTACTACTACACTGCCCCGTGCTACTATTACTTCCACAACTGCAATAATATAACTACTGTTATTACTGATGTTACTACAACAACCACCGATGTTCCTACTCCGCTACAACTCTCTTTGAAACTACTGCTACTGCTACATGGAAATATTTAAAAAAAATAACTTTCTCATGTCACCAGATGTGTTGTTTATTTGACGCATGCGTAGTAACTATGTGAATATTGACTGATATCATAAATTGAAGAATAACTGTTTTGGTATTAAACGTTCGTTCATTCCAGTAGATAAAGAGGTATAAACGTTTGGTATGATTCGGGTAAAGAATGCCACTCTAATTGCTTTCTCTGACAGTGGCGGCGTAATATTCCAGTATAATGATATATCATACCCTACCATTTCTGTGAACACTATTGTAGTCAACATACAAACGCCAATGGCACACATTAAGATTTAGTTCTCAGCGACCATTTCGCAGGCCGACAGTGCACTGACGGTGTGTGAGGTGCAAACATTTACAGACACCTATTGTCTGGACGGCCATTCCTGGTCGTTTTGAGCAGTGTGTAGTGGGTGTAGCAAAGGCTGCAACGTCTTCATCAGTACGTGTCACGGCAACTGTTCACATGGGATCTATGAATACGACTGCTCCGGGTCTTGTCTCAGTGTCTGTCCTTTATGTGAGGAAAAATCCGGAAAATGCCTGCAATGTAAACATCCTGGCTATACCTGTAATGACACTTGTCCCGATGGTAATTTTGGGCTACAGTGCGAACAGACGTGTTCTGATGGCTGTGACATCATATGTGACCCGGAAAGTGCAGACTGTACGTGCAAGGAAACTTACTACGGGTCAGACTGCACTCTCAAATATCCGGACAACTGTTTCAACGACACCTGTGAACAGTCAACCGGGAACTGTATATGCAAGGGAACGTTATACGGGTCAGACTGCACTCTCAAATCTCCGGACAACTGTTTGAACGGAACCTGTGAACAGTTAACAGGGGCCTGCGTCTCGTATGTCGATGATTCTCACGTTAAGAAGAGTCTGCCGACTAGAACAAACCCACCTTAATATGTTTCTGTGCTAGACATAGTTCATTTCTTGGTGTTTTTCCGTGAAGCCATGGCTCATATTTTGGTGTGTGTCATGTTAGTCATATCTCATATCTTGGTGTGTCCGTGTTAATCATGTCTCATATCTTTATGTGTGTCTGTGTTTAGTCATATCTCATATATTAGTGTGTATCTGTGTTAATCATGTGTCATATCTTTGTGTGTGCATGTCTGGGTTAGTGATATCTCATATTTTTGTCTGCATGTTTATGTTAGTCACATCTCATATCTTTGTGTGTGCATGTCTATGTTAGTCATATCTCATATCTTTGTGTGCATGTCTATGTTAAGCATGTGTCATATCTTTGTGTGTGCATGTCTATGTCAGTTATATCTCATATCTTTGTGTGCATGTCTATGTTAGTCATGTGTCATATCTTTGTGTGTATGTCTGTGTTAGTCATATCTCATATCTTGATGTATGTCAGTGTTAGTCATGCCTCGTATCATCTCATATCTTTGTTTGTGTATGTCTGTGTTAGTCACCTCTAGTGACTCGGGCAGATGGTGCTCGTAAACCTGGGAGGGCCGACCATCTAAGGGCAGAATCCCCCTACAGAAAAGACAATCTGCTGCCTTGCAGGAAGATTGGGGACAATCAAAGACAAAGGAAAGCAAACCTGAATAAAATGTTGGCTGAAATCGGATGCACTGGGCCACTGGCGCAGAACACAGTGCAACGTTTTAACGGGTGTTCAATCAGAGTGGATCTGGCGGACTCTAATTGTGATGTTCTATCTGTGGGGGCGATCAACACACTTAGCCTGACAGCTGACTTCATGTGAGAGTCTGGATTCCTACTCTGATTGAGTCCTGATCGCAGAGAGATACAAGTTGGGTAGAGAGAAAGAGATTTGTGAAAAAATACTATTAGGGCTAAGGAGAACATGAGAAATGTTTTAGTACCTACTAAATCCATGATATAAAAGTGTACTTGGGGCTGGGTAGTCCTGATGTGTGATAACGGCTTGAGAACAGGAACGAATCGGGTTCAAAGCTCACACGAAGCGGTGGTGATTTTCTTCAAACATTGGCAACATTAGTTCGTGATTACTTTGTGGAGTTACTCTCCCCTGATCTCTTAGGTAGCGAGATCCGATGTCAAGCCTTCTATGATAAGGCAATAAACTGGAGCCCCCGTGTGCTCTCTCGCACGTTAAAGAACACCTGGCAGTTAAAATGAAAAAAAAAACATATGCCGTATATACATGGCAACATTGTCTAGAGAAACCCTCCTACACCGTAGATACCAGGATTCGCTACGGACTTCGTGGGCCAGTATTCTCCTCAGATGTTCTCGAAGTTCTCCATGGAGATATCAGATCAGCTGTGGATTCGCCCCGTGGGCAATGCTGATGATTCCAACAACAAAAACACCTGCAACAAAGCCATGATCATTTTTCCATTGCTTCTTGTCAAAGGATAGGTTTCAGTATTATCATGTTGACAAAAAGCAATACCGGATGATCCCGTCACTTCTGGCAAATTTACTCTCACGGGAACATAGACGAAAAAGATAAAGACTGAAATGAGAGAGAAAAACCTGAGTGACACATCCAACAAGTGACCAAATCAAGACTTATGTTTGCCATATGTGAATATGTCCCAGACTGCAATACATAAGTAATCAAGTCTTATGTTGGTACACGTGAACGACAAAAAAAAGACAGAGGTCATGATGTTGACTCCTTACTTGCACGTATCTAAGATTATGTCACATTACGACGACCAAATAAGTTCAAGGAAATAACATGCATTGTGGACACGAGCGGAGTATTAAAAGCAGAATATGCTTTATTGTAAACACATCAGCAGAGTTGTGAGGCCTGCACATACGAATCTTTATTGTGTTTCTTATTAATGGAATAACTTGTGGACTAGTCTTTATTTAGAACATATGTAGTAGGAATACGTTGTAATTCTTTGTCTCTCCGTGGATAGACTCTTGAGAAAATGTTAACAAACAATATTTATGATATCTGTGTCTCGTGTGGAAACCAGCATCGACCAGGCAGATAAGACATATGTGTGTGATGCATGGAGATTGATGTATGTGCACGTGTAGATATGTTTATAATGATTATTACAGGAAGACGCACCTGATTAAGATAACATGTATCATTGGACATGATGAGCTTACATGAAAACTGGTTGACGTGGTATGAAGTAGCGTTGTACAACATATATAACGGGACGAAGAGTCTGGAAGTAATATTAGGTGTCATCCTCAAAATCATGTGCCACACCGATTGGCGCATGCGATATTGTCCTTTTATAAGCTCACGTAGATGGCGCATCTCATCAGTTCTGTTCTTGACTCTTTTACGTGCCCTGATGCAAAGATGTCTAGTATACTCTCTCTCTCTCTCTCTCTGTCGTTCGAGATATCTCTTTCCCTGATATACTAGATATATCTCTTTCCCTGATATACTAGATATATCTTGTTCGAGATATCTCTTTCCCTGATATACTAGATATATCTTGCTAGTTGTAACAAAATTTTGTAACATTTCTGCTCTAACACAGTGCCCGAAAAATGTCGATTGATTCTTTCTGACGTATTTTTAAGAGCGTCCTATCTGTACTGATCTCTGAAAATATCCTCTCATGTCTTATTAGCTGTTCAGTGAACTCGCGACATATTTTTTTTAAGAAATTTCATCTTTGTGGTCTCTAATTAACCCAGGAGACAACTCACGTAATCTAATTGATTACATAATGATAAGAAATTGATTTAGACACAGTCTGGTGTGTGTGAAAACTAGACCAGGGGCAGATTACATTAGTAATCGTGTACCAGTTGTGGGAAAGCTTAGAGTAATATTAATAGCAGCAAAACGAGCCTCGGTTAACATCAAGTTAAATTTATATTTACTCAAATCAGACAAGAAGTTGCAAAACAAAAATGGCATCACAAATCAGAACCGGTTCAATAAAAAAGAGAACGTACAAACCATTGATGAAGAGTGGGAAATGCTAAAAGAATCAATGCAACAAACATAAAAAAGAGTTTATTACACCAGTGAGGACACATTCAAGAAAGAAATTGACGACCATTTACATTTTGCAAATAATGGATGCAAAAAGAAGAAACAAGGAAAATAAAGATGAGTAAACGAGATTAAATAAAGAATTGTAATAAAATGTAATGAAGCAAATGAAGCATGGCTAAAAGAGAGATGCAAAGAGATTGAAATGCAACAAAAGGGCGATTCCTAAGCTATATACAAACAAATTGAAGAATTAATAGGAATTAAAACGCAATAAAAAACTGGATGTTTAAGATCAAAGGAAGGAGAACTTTTGATTCAACAAGAAAGCATAAGGGAACGATGGACATAATACATTAAAGATCTTTATAAGGATGAACGAACATAATTAAATGTTACGGATAGGTCAGAGGGATCAGAAATACTCATAGACGTATTGGAAGAAGCAATGTGCAATATGAAAGCAGGAAAAGCTTCTGGACCAGATAATATAACTAAAGAAGAGATTGAAGCTATGGGTGATTTTGGAATAGCAATTATAACAAACATTTTGAATGACATCTACAACAGTGGATATGTACCAGACAACCTGCTCAAATAAATATTCAAGGCCCTACCAAAGAAATCTGGTGAGATTGAATGTGATAATCATCGCACAATACGCCTCATGAGACATATGACTAAGATATTACCTAGAACAATCATACGAAGAGTGCAAAACAAAGTCAGTCCAGAAATTAGTGATGAACAGTGTGGTTTTGTTAGAGGTAAAGGAATGAGCAATGTCATATACATCATAAGATCTTTAGTCGAAAGAGTCATATACATGAAAATTGATCTATACCTATTTTTCACAGATTAATTCAAAGCATTTGACAAAGTAAAGCCCCAAGAAATAATCACAATTTTAGAAGGCATAAACGTAGACAGCAAAGATCTGAGAATAATAAAGAACATGTACTGGCAACAAACAGCGGCTATTAAAAACTGGAAAACAATTGGGGATATTTCAACAAATAAAACGGGGTGTTAGGCAAGGCTGTGTACTGTCACCAGATTTGTTTAATATGTATAGTGTGATTATGTTAAGATCCTTATGGGGTATGCCTGGAATAGCAATCGAAGGTAATAATGTAAATAATATAAGGTATGCTGATGTTACAGTCTTTATCGCTAAGAGTGACAATGAGTTACAAGAAATGTTACACATTATAGTGAATGAAAGCAAAAATACAGGACTCAGCCTTAATAGCAGAAAGACAGAAGTAGTGGTAACAACAAGGGAAAAGACATCACCCCAGTGCAAAATAAAGACAAGTGGAACAATATTAAAACAAGTAAATAAATTTAAATATTTGGGAACTTTGTTAACCTCGGACGGTAGATGTACAACGTAGGTGAGATGCAGAATGGCACAGACAAAAGCAGCTTTAAAAAAAATGAGAAAGATATTATGCAATCCATTTTTGACAATAGAAACAAGAAAAGGAGTTCTTAAATGTTATGTAGAGCCAGTCTAACATATGGATGTTAATCATGGACAATATGACAACAAATAAGAAAATCACTGGAGTGTGTAGAAATGTGGTTTTACAGAAGAATGTTGAGAATACTTGCTGAAGGAGACCAACGCATGAAGAGAGCTAATTTTCAATATTAGGAAAAAAAACAATCATCATTTTGTGGCCATGTGATGAGAAAGCAACAGCTGGAATATATTGTAACAACTGGAAAAATTGAGGAACGAAGAGATAGATGGAAGCAAAGAGAAAATATATCATACAGCTTAAGAGAATGGTTTGACAGAAGGTCAACAACAGAAATGATAAATAACTGTCGAGATCGAAAGTTGTGGAGAGACATGATCACCTACGTCAGCAGACCTGGTACTTACTAATGATGATGGTCTCTAATCATTTTCATGTGTTTGTTTACTCTTCATGATTCTCTACCATAGGTCAGAATTGGTTCAATATAACACAGTTGACAATTCTTTCTCACTTTCATTGATATATATTTGTTGCAAAAGATATTTTATATTTTCTGAAGTTGTAATTTAACTTGAACTGTACTGTGTGCGTGCGTGCGTGCGTGCGTGCGTGCGTGCGTGCGTGTGTGTGTGTGTGTGTGTGTGTGTATGTGTGTGTGTGTGTGTGTGTGTGTGTGTGGTGCATCTTCCGTCTAGTGTTATTATTGTGCCCACATATTTGAATTTCTATTCGATGTCAGTTTGTATAAAATATGGCGATGAGAAGTAAGGCTGCATCGATATTTATGAAATATGAGGTAACAAGTCAGAAGCAACACAAATGCAGTAATGTTGCCCAGAAAGTAGAAATATATTGTGGAAAAAAAACCGCAAATTTGGAAAAAAATAGATATACATTTTCGACTATGTTAATGATTCTTATAAGTAATCCTTATGTTGTAGATTGCACAATTTGTAACATGAGAACGCAAATGCTTGTTTGTAGAAAGCTACATATAGAACCATTCAATGTATATGACTGTCTTGTATACTGCAATATACAGTACGAGAGAACGTATATGTTTGTATTGTAGACAGCCTCGTATGGAACTAAGGAACGTATATGTTTGTGTTGTTGACAGCCACACATGAAACTATATAACATATATGTTATTGTTGACAGCCACGCATGAAACTATAGAACGTATATGTTTGTGTTGTTGACAGCCACACATGAACCAAATCGAACGTATATGTTTGTGTTGTTGACAGCCACACATGGGACTATATAATGTAGATGTTTGTGCTGTCGACAGTCATATATGGAAGTAGAGAATATATATGTTTGTGTTGTTGACAGCCACATATGGAACTATAGAACGCATATGTTTGTGTTGTTGACAGCGACATATGGAACTAGAGAATATATATATATATATATGTTTGTGTTGTTGACAGCCACATATGGAAATAGAGAACGTATATGCTTGTGTTGTTGACAGCCACATATGGAAGAAGAGAATATGTATGTTTGTGTTGTTGACAGGCACATATGGAACTATAGAACATATATATATATATATATATATATATATATATATATATATATGTATGTTGTTGACAGCCACACATGGAACTATAGAACGTATATATTTGTGTTGTTGACAGCCACATATGGAACTATAGAACGTATATGTTTGTGTTGTTGACAGCCACATATGGAACTATAGAACGTATATATTTATGTTAAAGGTAAAGGTAAAGTACGAGACATGAACCGGCGTCTTAGCACGCGAGTTTACACCCATATGTGCTCGGCCGCCTATTCAGAAATGTTCGGATATTTCTGTATAGTGTCGTCTCAAGCATCGAAACTCAGATGCGAAGCGACATTCCTTACCTTCCCAGGATAATACCCTCGTACCCATTTCTGCCAACGGCTGGGTCGACCGTGGGGGTAATTTTTTTTTTTTTAATTTCCAACCACGAGTACAATTCACACTGCTCCCAGCGGGAATCGAACACGGGTTGTCCGAACGTCGGTAGTCTAGTCGGGTGGTTTTCCCAACTAGGCTACAGAGGCCCCCATATATTTATGTTGTTCACAGCCACATATGGAACTATAGAACGTATATATTTATGTTGTTGACCGCCACATATGGAACTAGAGAACGTATATATTTATGTTGTTGACAGTCACATATGAAACTATAGAACGTATATATTTATGTTGTTGACAGCCACATATGAAACTAGAGAACGTATATGTTTGTGTTGTTGACAGCCACATATGGAACTAGAGAACATATATATTTATGTTGTTGACAGCCACATATGGAACTAGAGAACGTATATATTTATGTTGTTGACAGCCACATATGGAACTAGAGAACGTATATATTTTTGTTGTTGACAGCCACATATGGAACTAGAGAACGTATATATTTTTGTTGTTGACAGCCACATATGGAACTAGAGAATGTATATGTTTGTGTTGTTGACAGCCACATATGGAACTAGAGAACGTATACATTTATGTTGTTGACAGCCACATATGGAACTAGAGAACGTATATATTTATGTTGTTGACAGTCACATATGAAACTATAGAACGTATATATTTATGTTGTTGACAGCCACATATGGAACTAGAGAACGTATATATTTATGTTGTTGACAGCCACATATGGAACTAGAGAACGTATATATTTATGTTGTTGACAGCCACATATGGAACTAGAGAACGTATATATTTATGTTGTTGACAGCCACATATGGAACTAGAGAACGTATATATTTATGTTGTTGACAGCCACATATGGAACTAGAGAACGTATATATTTATGTTGTTGACAGCCACATATGGAACTAGAGAACGTATATATTTATGTTGTTGACAGCCACATATGGAACTAGAGAAGCACGAGCTTCGTAAGCGAAACCAAAAATTCATCATCATCATTAAGTGCTGCTTCATATCGAAGGTTGGCTACCATAGAACGCCATTCCGCTCTGTCTCATGCTTTGATGGGGCAGGTTGTCATTGGCTGTCTTGTCCATCGTTTGATGTTATTCATCCATGTTAGTCTTTGTCTGTCTCTGTCTCTATTATGATGTATTTTCCCTTTCCAATATTACTTTTAGTAGGCTGTTGTGTCTTTTAAGATGCTCCAAAAATTTCATTTGTCTTATTTGAATTGCGTTTAGTAGTTATCTTTTCATTTTTATTTGTTTTAAAACTTCCTCGTTTGTTCTCTTTTTTTCCCATCCAATTCTATCTATTCTTCTATAAATTCACATTTCAAAGGCTGACATTTTCTGGTCTGTTTTCTTGTTTAATGTCCATGTTTCTGCACCATACTGGAATACTTAGAAGTTATAACAGTTTGCTCTTCTTATTTATAGCCCAGGTGTTATTTGTTTTGATGTTAGTATACTTTTCATGGCATTAAAATTACTTCTTGCCATTCCTAATCTTTTGGTTATTTCAGTTTTACATTTTCCTTCACTGGTTATATTATTTCGAAGGAAGCTATAGCTCTGAACTATCTCCAAGTCTATACCTTCAACTCTGATATCCACTTCTAGGTTTTGAGTGTTAGCTTTGCTTATTATCATATTTTTAGCATTTTTTAATATTCATGTCTAATCCATATTTTTTGCTTGTCATGTTTATTCTATTAAGCAATTGTTGGAGTTCCTGAAGATTTTCTACTAGTAATACAGTATCATCAGCATATCTTAGGTTATTGATTATATTTTCATTAATGTTTAGGTCTGGCATCTCTGTGATATTTTTAAAGATTTGCTCAGTGTATATATTGAACTAAAGCCTTTAGAAATAAAACAATGAAAGGAATTCAAGTATTTGAGCACAATGTTCACAGAAGATGGAACATTAGACAGAGGAATTGACATGAGAATACAACAAGCAAATGCTGTCACATACCAGCTTTCACCATTGCTAAGACATCCAAATATTTTTATGCCAGCTAAAAAACAAATGATAAATGGCATTTTCATACCAATTTTGTGCTATGAAATTCAAACATGGACCATTTCTAAATCACAATTAAGAAAGATCAATACATGTGAGATGCGATGCTTGAGAAAAGCAACAACCAACACAAGAAGAGATATAATACCAAATGAAACCATAAGAAAAATGGTAGGACAAAACCCTGCCAAGAATATATAGAACAAAAACAACTTAAATGGTTTGGCCACCTGGTCAGAATGAATCCGCACCAATCACCATGAAGGGCGTTCTTCTCGGGAATGCACCAAGACCAAGAGGAAGACCCAGAAAGAGATGGATAGATGCAGTGACAGAGACATGTAACAACAAAGGAAAATCACTAATTCAGACAGTCCGTGCAGCTCAAGAACGACAAATGATATAAACCACGACACCTTTTAGGTATCAGTGAAAAGAGAAAAGTAGAAGATATATTGAAAGACCTTGGTGGTAGGATGCATCATTGTCTTACCCCTCTTTTTATAGCAATATGTGTAGAGTTCTATTTGTTATATTTTATTATTGCTGTTTGCTCCTGGTATAAATTACATATTAGTCGTGTGTACGTGCCATCTTGATGTATATCCTTTAGGCAGTCTATACGTTGTTTATGGTGTATTCTATCAAAAGCTTTGGTGTAGTCTATGAAGCAGGCTTATATTGGTTTGTTTACTTCAATATATTTTTCGATTAATGTCCTCATGTTGAATATGACTTCTCTATTATTCCTAAATCCATATTCTTTCCATTCTAATCCAGTATTAATTTTATTCTGAAACCTTTTTTGTATGATTTCTAGCAAGATTTTTGCTACCTGGCTCATTAGGCTTATTGTTCTAGAATCACTGCATTCAACTGCCCCATTCTTTTTAGGCAATGCAATGAACGTTGATGTTTTTAGTTCATTTGGTATGTATCTTGTATGGTATACGTCGTTGCATATATCCGTGTTCACTTCAATGCCAAAATCTTCTACTGCCTGTATCATCTCAATATGTATATTGTCATTTACTACTGCATTTCCATTTTTCATTTTTATAGCTTTTTCCACTCCATATTTTAAGATGTTATAGTTTGGCGTACATTTTATAATTGGTTTTTTTTTGTCGCTTTTGTCATAAAATAATAATGGGTTATATATGCATGCTATCTATCGAGTATATATTTGTTGTCTGTTAGCATTCTTTCTTCTTTAGTTACAATACATCCGTTTCCTGTAGTTTTTGTTTTGTTTATATTAGTCATTCTATTTATTTCGGTGTGCATCCTTCTTAAATTGTGTTTACTTTCCATATTTTTGAATTATAGACATCTTTGGCTGAGCCAGTCTTCTTTTCTCTTTTGAAACTTCCTGAAACGAACAAATGTCATGTAAAATAAACACATAACTATATAAAACAACTATATCAATATAATATAATAGAAAGACAAGGCAGACTACGACGTCTCGACTAAAGCCTTCATCAGGTACAAAGAAAAGTTATTTTAAAACAGAGAGAACAATCTAAACACAACAACCAAACACTGATTAAAAAAAATAACGAGGAAAAAACTGTAGGCAGGATTTACGTAGTTGTTGCTTATTTAAATAATCTATAGTAGGGCAGGTAGGATTTAATTGAACCAAATGGAGTCAACAGTGGAACATTAAAAGGTGGTTCCGTAAGGAACGCTGAAAGAAGGTGTCCTGTAGGTACGATAAAAGAGATCAAGAGGGAAAGAGAGAGAAGCTAACCGGTGGAAAGAGGGAAGAAGACAAGGAGACGTAATTAAACTACCAGAGGGAGGAATAATGATAGGACACATAAACAAATGGGAGAGGAGACCAGTGATTAAAGAACAGAGTGGAAAAAAATGTTAAACATGACGTTTGAAGAATGTAAACATGTGCTATAGGTTGGTTCTCCAATAATAACCTACTGTGGGTAGCAGAGGAACAAGTGACGATGCCAGTAACACGGAAGTCATCAAAGATATGGTGGCTGACGATCTGAAGTGGGAGAAGACAGGAGTGCTGGAATTACGTTCGATTTTGTACAAATGTTCACACACCCTATCCCTAAGCGTACGCCTGTTTGTCCAATACATGGCTTAAGACAGTGTTGACAGAAGCTGGTGTATATTAGATTCTGAGATTTACAGGTAAAACCTACCTGGATATCAAAGAGGTCATTCTGGAACATGATTTAGTGAGTCTGTAGTACGTAAAGGCAAGCACTACATGATCCAGTGCAGCGAATTGTACGCAGCATGTTCTGGCCAAGATTATGAAGGCGGCTCCAGACCAACATATCTCGAAGGTTCTATAGCTTTTAAAAACCACCAACGGGGTCTAGGAAATGCGGGTGTCAGAAAATATAAGTGGTAGGATCAGGTATAGGTAGGTGTTGTTTAAGGATCAAGTGTGCAGCCAAGCTGTAAAGATTGTGGGAAAGAGAGAAAACAGTTTTGTTCAAAAGAGGAGAATAGGTAGGTGTTGTTTCAGGATCCGGTGTGCAGCCAGGCTGTGAAGATTGTGGGTAAGAGAGGAAACAGTTCTGATCAAAAGAGGACGGATAGTGGGAGTAAGAGCTAAGGTGTGGGTAATAGGGAGAACATTTGGAGAGCAGTTTGCAGTACATATTAATGGTAAATATTCAACGACTGAATTCCAACGTATGGTGGGCCTAATGGAGAATTAAATGCCAATTTGTTGCTGAAACCAATAACTTCGTCCACTCATCTATTGCGTCACTATCTATGTGAGGTCTGTAGGCTATTTCAAAGTCTTGATTTTTTTAAAACCTTAAACAACCTACTATTTGTAATAAATAAAAATCTGATATTCTGATTGAAGAGAATTAACAGTCAAAACTCCAGTAATTTTATATTTATTCATATAAATATGTAGTTCAGGTCTATAAAATAATGTCTCACAGAATAAAGTTAAATGTAACGATTATTAAATACAGATCTGTTGAAATGATGGATTAGATACATTTTGCAAAATAGATACCAATTGTGAGGGATATGAGATTAGATATTTCTGAAATATAAACCAATATTTATTTGTTATTCTTTAGAAAATAATTACGTCAACAAAAACAATTAATCAGAAGTTCTTTGTTCACGTTACAGAGAATGTTGGAAGTGAGTCACGAAACTCTCATACAGTGAATTGTTCTACAGAAGAGATGGACATTTTGTTTCTTTTAACCGATAAAGAACGTGAATTTGGATTATTTTATCAAAAGGATTTAATAATGTCGATGTTTATTAAAGTGTTATTGCATTCAACCAAAATACCATCACATGTTATGTTTGCTGCCGTATGTGACAGATTCTCCGCCCTGAATCCTACTGTTAACGTAACTTCGTGGTACTTCAGTTTACCACAGCCAATCATATGGGGTCAAGATTACACAATTGACAAGAAACATAATTTCAAGGTCACACAAGAGACTGTAGCCCTAAAAGTACAGTTTGTTCAACGTTTATTTTCTGAGATGGCCGGAGTGCGGGAGAACGTAAGTCACGTAGCTGTGATATTTCTAGACGGCAAGAGGCTATCCCTAAAGCAGGGTATAAACGAAGTATCAAACTTAGTGGAGCAGCACAATAATTCCATTAAAATATTCACTGTTGTTGTAGGAGACACACATGCCGACCAAGCTGCGTTCAGCTACCATTTGAATCCATCTAAAAAACAAAACTTGTACGCTCAATTATTATTCATGAAATTGTGTGGTCAATGCATGAACGGCGGTTTGATGGTTGAACATAATGATGGATCAGAATCTTTGTCCTGCTATTATTTAACGGAAGTGGAACAAAAGTATAGCTGGTCTACTTTAGATGCATGTAATGTATATGGTGCCTTTCTTTTAGACATTGAAAGTCAGGAGGAGATACGTTTTCTGCAAGCCTGGCTTAGGAGAGAGTTTAAAAATCTGGGAATCAATTCTACAGTTGAATTCTACATCGGCCTATATCGAGGCATTCAACATGAGGATAACAGATTTCGTTGGTTACAAACATACACAAACAGGTATGGTCCGCTGGTTGTAAATAATTGGCTGTCAGGTCGGCCATCTTTAGTAAAAGGTAAGACAATGTGTGGTGTGGAGGTTTCTCTGGACCAGCAACGAGAATAACGTCACTAACATTTCCGGTAGTGAAATTCATTTTGTTGATGGTTGGACAGACGTTGATTGTGAGTCGAAGGTGAGAATTGTTCTGTGGGAGGCGACCCTCCTTGGTAGCTTAGATGATACATACGTGATGAGAATAAAACCTAGCAGCGAAGAACGCTTAAATCAAACATCAACTAAAGGAGATTTTATCAAATTTGTCGGTAACATTGTGTCTATCTCCACTCACATTGCAAGCAAGAACTTTTCACAACATTTAAAGGAAGCAAACTTTGAATTATTTCCCCTGTTTGACTGCGGTGACGATGCTGGAGAATACAGATATATATCCTACATGCTTGTCTGTGACTCTCTCAACGACTGTAGCAACAAGAGGGATGAGACAGCTTGTATGACAGACATTGACAAGATATGGGGGCTAAGAAGGGAAGATAAAATATCTAAGGAACTCTGTAAAGGAATTTATTGTTGCAGCGGTTCATGTTTTCCTCTAATTTACGTTAATGATGGTCAGATTGATTGGCGGGTTTGTCGTAGCGTTTTGAAAAGTTATGGTTTTGAGGAAGGTGATGTCATCGAAGAGTATTTAAAGAGAAACAAGAGAAGTGCCTTTATTTGTTACCTCAATAATTGTGTGTTCAGTCCTGAGTTGACCTCTAACATGAGCGACTGTGATATAACAGGTAGATCATTGGACGGGAGTAGAGGAATAACTCGAGCTGACTTCACTTGTAACAATATTTTAGGTCGCAGTTTCTAGGCACCCAAATGTGTTTACATCAAAGACAAGTATGGACCTGTTCTTGACTGTAGACGAATGTCTCATCTAGAGGACTGTAAGGACTTTGTGTGTCCTGAAGGATATGTAAAATGTCCTAACACTTACTGCATTCCTCAACATTACGCCGTTGACGGACAAGAAGACTGCCCGAGAGGAGAAGACGAACAGTACCAACATATTGGCCCGTGTACTGGAAACTTTGCATGTTGGGATAGTAAAGTTTGTCTACATCCTGACCTAGTTTGTGACGGACATCCGGACTGTCCCCACAGAGACGATGAGATAGACTGTTATGTGGAGTGTGCTGAAGGTTTCCGATGTGTGTCAGGGACAGTCACGGTATCTAATTACACAACCGCTTTGTCAAATTTAAAAAAAGCAAATGTACAAACACGGTCGATATATTAAATATTCCGGTCTTGATGTATCTTTTTCGTATGCTAGCGATGAACATATTTTAGAAATCGCCTTGTTCATTGACTGGTCTAATTGCAAAATACAACAATTATATTCTGTAACTAGCCTTTATTTTTCCGTTGATACTTTAAAACTAGATCTCAGCTATAATGAGATGCAATCTTTGGAAAGTTCCCTCTGTAATATGTATGATTCTTGCAATCTGAGACACTTGAATTTATCTCACAACACACATCTGAATTTTATCGACACTTTAGATTTTCCGTTACTAGAGGTCATTGACCTCTCCTATACAGCTATGTCGAATTTAGATCAGATGACTTTAGAGGGCTTACAGAACCTGAAACATTTAGATTTGAGTTTTACATTGATCTCTAGTTTTGATACTAAAAACAGGTTTTCAACCAACTTTTACCCACAGACACTTAACGTGCGTGGACTGCCCATATATATTTTTTATGAAGATTTCTATAAAGGGTTTTTTGTCAGTCAACATCTATACACTGACAGGTTTGAATTATGTTGTCCACAAATTAGGGGACCAAACATTCCTTACTATGTGTGTCACGCCCCTGACGACTCCATTTCTTCTTGTTTTGATTTGATCGCACTTAACGTTCAGCGTATTCTTCTGTGGGTGGTAGCAATCGTTGCCGTTCTTGGTAACGTGACGGTTATTCTTTATCGTGTAATTTTGGACAGATCGGTTCTGCGAACAGGCTATGAGCTATTTGTTACACATTTGGGTATGTCAGACTTTATCATGGGCGTGTATTTGATGATTATTATTGGGGCGGATTATTACTATCGTGACATTTATGTTCTGTATGACAAGATCTGGAGAGAAAGCATTGTATGCAGACTTGCTGGTTTCTTGGCTATGCTTTCTAGTGAGACATCAATATTCTTTGTTGTCCTCATCACTGTTGACAGGTTTTTAATGATGAAGTTTCCCTTTGGTCAAGTGAGGTTTTCTAAACTTGGTAAAAATGTTGCACTTCTTGTGTCATGGATTCTTGGCTCCATTCTGGCACTGACTCCATTTGTTTTTAATTTTGAAATAAATTCCTCTAACGCCATGTGTCTTGGCTTACCTTTAACAACTAAACGACTCAAAGGCTGGGAGTTCTCATTTGCCGTGTTTATTGTGCTGAATTTGTTGATGTGTCTGGCCATAGCTTGCGGTCAAAGAGCCATATTTAGAGCCATGTCAAAGAACAGATGTTCTGGTACTACGTCAAACGCGTCATCAAGAAGGGCTGTAGATATAACAGTAGCCAAGCAGCTGTCCCTGATAGCTCTGTCCAATTGTCTATGCTGGTTTCCTATAGGTTTCTTGGGTTTATTGTCTTTTCGTGAACATGAAATCAGCAATGATGTGTTTGCCTGGACAACAGTTATCGTTCTTCCCATAAACTCAGCAGCAAACCCAATACTCTATACGGTTCCTGTTATTATGGACAAGTTGAAGAAGTTCCAGTTTTGCGAACAAAGGTTACACTCCACGAACAACTGAGGGACTTAAAAAAAATGTATTTCTAGAAACATGCACGTAACATGTTTATTGTTACTCATTGATATCTGCGCCTATGGTGGAAATGTCATAATTATGGACACAAACCACTAACTACTACAACACAATTATGAACACATACCACTTAGTACTACAACGCAATTATGAATACATACCACTTACTGCTACAACACAATTATGAACGCATACCACTAACTGCTGCAACACAATTATGAACACATACCACTAACTATTACAAAACAATTATGAAATCATACGACTTACACTATACAACACAATTATGAACTCATACCACTTACTACTACAACACAATCTTCATTCTAATGCTGTGCTACCAATGATGTGGTAGTGTGCTGATCCAGGAATGATAAAATGACAATCAGAGGAAGAATAAAAAAATGATGTACCGCACTATGCCAAAATCCAAATCAAAGGGAAGAATCCCAGAACCCATAATATCTGAATTACCCATCTGGGAAGGCGGACACAGTGCCACATTGTGGCCTAGACACGCCCGGGAAAAGCCAATGTCCAACGCGGATACAAACGATCCTGACATAAACCGGTACAGAAAAACTAGCTGCTACAGAAGCTACGCCAGTAGAACCTACATCAGCAACAGCTCACGTTGAGACTCCCGCGGATCCTGTGCCGGTAGCAGTTCCAATAGAGACACAAAAGCAGGCAGAAAACACTGCAGAGGCGACATTAGCAGAAGTCCTAGCAGGAAATAGACGCCGCGCCACAGCGTTTTTAGACCACCAAGCACACAGCGTCTCTGAAGATGACAGCGATGACATGTCAAAGACCCCAGCATCACCTGGGCAATTAGTCATTGACTCGGACGACGAAGAGATCTCTGTTTGTAAAGTTAAAACAACAATACAGACAAGCAAAAGATCTAACAATACCAGAGCTCATTAGTTACGAAATGATGATTCTTTTACAAAATGTCTCAATTTTATGTTTATATATAAATTTATGCACTTTAAATTTGTGTTTGTACCATGGCGGACATTATAATTTTATCCTTACATAAAAGGGCCGCAGGTTCAAAACACAACATGCATCCAACTGACACGAAAGTACAAACCAGACTTTATATTAATACAGGAACACATCATAAACACAGACTATCATGCACAAAAAATCACAACAAATATAGCCATACGGCGCACCTGTTTTAGTCTAGCCATACACAACGTAGGGTCAAGAGAGCGCTATTTAAAACATCAGACCGGTGGACCATTGTGAAAAAAGACAGAGACAGCAACGGTAAGATGGTTAAAGTGCAAGTGAGAAACGACAACAAACACACACATACTACTGTCTGCATACACATACCAGCAAACTGCACACATCAACCCATGTTATGCGAAAGACTGGAGACAATTCTAACGACCTCATTTATGGGTACAAACATAATATTAGGCGACGATTTTAACTTAAAGACATGGATGTTGTTGGAGGAGAGGTTTATGCTCAGATAAAGTACCAAACGATCTAAACACATCAACTTTCATTGCATTGCCTAAAAAGAATGTTGTAGTTGAATGCAGTGACTTCAGAACAATAAGCCTAATGAGCCAGGTAACAACAAATTTACTAAAAGTTATACAGGGAAGGATTCAGAATAAAATCAATACTGAATTAGAGGAGCAACAATTTGAATTCAAGAAAAACAGTGGGACAAAAGAAGCCATATTCAGCATGAGAACATTGATTGAAAAATACACAGAAGTAAACAAACCAATATATGCCTGCTTTATAGACTACACCAAAGCTTTCGATAGAATACACCATAACCAACTTATAGACTGCCTAAAGGATATAAACCTAGACGACGCAGACATACGACTAATATGTAATTTGTACTTGGAGCAAACAGCAATAAGTAGACATAACAAGGAGAATTCTACACCCATGGACATAAAAAGAGGAGTAAGACAAGGATGCATCCTATCACCAAGCTTGTTCAATCTGTACACTGAGCAAATCTTTAAAAACATCTCAGATATACCAGACCTAAACATTAATGGAAAGATAATCAATAACCTAAGATATGCTGATGATACTGTTCTACTAGCAGAAAATCCTAAAGACCTACAACACTTACTTAATGTGATAAACACAACAAGCAAAAAATATGGACTAGACATGAATATCAAAAAGACTAAAACTATGATCATAAACAAAGAAAATTCTCAATACCTACAATTAAATATCACAGTTGAGGGAACACATCTGGAGACAGTCCAGAGTTACAACTACCTAGGACATACTATAACCAATGATGGAAAATACAAAACTGAAATAAACAAAAGAATAGGTATGGCAAAAAGTAATTTTAATGCCATTAAAAATATACTAACAACAAAACAAATTTCAGCAGGGCTGAAACTAAGAATGGCAAAATGTTACATCTTCTCAATATTACTGTATGGTGCAGAAACATGGACGTTAGACAAGAAAATAGAACAGAAAATTGAAGCCTTTGAAATGTGGATTTATAGAAGAATAGATATAATTGGATGGAAACAAAAGATAACAAACGATGAAGTTTTAAAACAACTGAAAATAAAAAGAGAACTGCTGAACACAATAAAGACAAGACAAATTAAATTTTTGGGGCACGTTAAAAGACACAACAGCCTACTGAAAATAATATTGGAAGGAAAAATACAAGGTAAAAGAGGCAGTGGCAGACCAAGACTAACATGGACGAGTAACATCAAAAGATGGACAAGTCAATCTATGACAGCCTGCACCATCAAAGCAAGAAACAGAGTAGAATGGCGATCCATGGCAGCCAACCTTATTTGCGGAGAGGGCACACGATGATGATGAAAGTACATAAATAAAAACGACAATAACCAAGTGAATCGCTTACACACGATAGTTAACACCCACAGCCTGACAGATGCATATAAACACACACATCCACAGATTAGAGATTCCACACACAGAAACATTTGTCATGACAGGGCAGCAAGACTAGATCGGATCTACACACCAGCAAACCACCACATCACACACACATCCACAGATTAGAGATTCCACACACAGAAACATTTGTCATGACAGGACAGCACGACTAGATCGGATCTACACACCAGCAAACCACCACATCACACACACATCCACAGATTAGAGATTCCACACACAGAAACATTTGTCATGACAGGACAGCACGACTAGATCGGATCTACACACCAGCAAACCACCACATCACACACACATCCACAGATTAGAGATTCCACACACAGAAACATTTGTCATGACAGGGCAGCACGACTAGATCGGATCTATACACCAGCAAACCACCATATCGCACACACTAGGCACATTGCAGTCACGCTCCAGTTTACAGACCACAAAGCAGTCATTGCAACCATTAACGGTCAACACCGAAATACTCAGTTCAGAAAGTCACCACACCCAGTGTGGAAGTTCAACAACACTTTAATACAGAACAAAACATACGTCAAATACATAACACAACTTATCGACTTGTATACTGAACACAAAGACATAGGTGACGTACAGGGGTAATGGGACCTCCTTGAAGGACACGATAAGAGGACGAACACAAATTTTGTCACGACAGATAAACAAGGTCAGATACAGACATGAGAAAATGTTAGAAGAAGGCATCCAACAAGCAAAACGAGTAGACAAACATACACCCACCATCTTGACACTAGAGGAGGAACTGGAACAGTACAGACATGAGAAAATGTTAGAAGAAGCCATCCAACAAACAAAACGAGCAGACAAACATACACCCACCATCTTGACACTAGAGGAGGAACTGGAACAGTACAGACATGAGAAAATGTTAGAAGAAGCCATCCAACAAGCAAAACGAGCAGACAAACATACACCCACCATCTTGACACTAGAGGAGGAACTGGGACAGTACAGACATGAGAAAATGTTAGAAGAAGCCATCCAACAAGCAAAACGAGCAGACAAACATACACCCACCATCTTGACACTAGAGGAGGAACTGGAACAGTACAGACATGAGAAAATGTTAGAAGAAGCCATCCAACAAGCAAAACGAGCAGACAAACATACACCCACCATCTTGACACTAGAGGAGGAACTGGGACAGTACAGACATGAGAAAATGTTAGAAGAAGCCATCCAACAAGCAAAACGAGCAGACAAACATACACCCACCATCTTGACACTAGAGGAGGAACTGGAACAGTACAGACATCATAGATTTCACGGAAGCATTACTGCATACAGGGTTAGGACAACAATCACTCAGGAAACTCCAAGCAAACAATAATTGGGAATAGAACAGAATATACAGCGCATCAGACAAATAAGCAAAATAATAGACTCAGACGGCAACATACAAACAGACACACAAAATATAAACAAAGCATTTGACACTTACTGACAGAAATTATTCAAAGAAAGGAACGCATAAGCACACATACAAGACAAATGCATGCAATATACAACAAACTAAGAGACTCTGATAGGAGGAAGCTCGATGCAGAACTCACACTAGCAGACATAACAAGTACAGTACAAAGAATGCCCCAAAACAAATCACCAGGGCCTGATGGCCTCACAGTAGAATTCTACCAACATTTCTTTCCTATCCTAGGTCATGTTCTCCTCAAAATGTACACAAACTCACTCACAACGAAACAGTTACCGCCAAGTCTAAACATGTCATACACTGCTATCTACGGACAAGACACTTCTAAAAAAATACAGACCCATTTCACTTCTCAACACAGACTACATGATACTAACAAAGACATTGAGAAACAAAACTCAAACCTGTCATGGCGTCTCTCATATATACAGATCAACACTGTAGTGTTCAGGGTAGAAACATTCACCAGCACACACACTTTATACGGGACAGTATCACTTACACACACACTTTATACGGTACAGTATCACTTACACACACACTTTATACGAGACAGTATCACTTACACACACACTTTATACGAGACAGTATCACTTACACACACACTTTATACGAGACAGTATCACTTACACACACACATTTTATACGAGACATTATCACTTACACACACACTTTATACGAGACATTATCACTTACACACACACTTTATACGAGACATTATCACTTACACACACACTTTATACGAGACATTATCACTTACACACACACTTTATACGAGACAGTATCACTTACACACACACTTTATACGAGACAGTATCACTTACACACACATTTTATACGAGACATTATCACTTACACACACACACTTTATACGAGACAGTATCACTTACACACACACTTTATACGAGACATTATCACTTACACACACACTTTATACGAGACAGTATCACTTACACACACACTTTATACGAGACATTATTACTTACACACACACTTTATACGAGACATTATCACTTACACACACACTTTATACGAGACAGTATCACTTACACACACACTTTATACGAGACATTATCACTTACACACACACTTTATACGAGACATTATCACTTACACACACACTTTATACGAGACAGTGTCACTTACACACACACTTTATACGAGACAGTATCACTTACACACACACTTTATACGAGACATTATCACTTACACACACACTTTATACGAGACAGTATCACTTACACACACACTTTATACGAGACAGTATCACTTACACACACACTTTATACGAGACAGTATCACTTACACACACACTTTGTACGAGACAGTATCACTTACACACACACTTTATACGAGACAGTATCACTTACACACACACTTTATACGAGACATTATCACTTACACACGCACTTTATACGAGACAGTATCACTTACACACACACTTTATACGAGACAGTATCACTTACACACACACTTTATACGAGACAGTATCACTTACACACACACTTTATACGAGACAGTATCACTTACACACACACTTTATACGAGACATTATCACTTACACACACACATTATACGAGACATTATCACTTACACACACACTTTATACGAGACATTATCACTTACACACACACTTTATACGAGACATTATCACTTACACACACACTTTATACGAGACATTATCACTTACACACACACTTTATACGAGACAGTATCACTTACACACACACTTTATACGAGACAGTATCACTTACACACACACTTTATACGAGACAGTATCACTTACACACACACTTTATACGAGACATTATCACTTACACACACACTTTATACGAGACAGTATCACTTACACACACACTTTATACGAGACAGTATCACTTACACACACACTTTGTACGAGACATTATCACTTACACACACACTTTATACGAGACAGTATCACTTACACACACACTTTATACGAGACAGTATCACTTACACACACACTTTGTACGAGACAGTATCACTTACACACACACTTTATACGAGACAGTATCACTTACACACACACTTTATACGAGACAGTATCACTTACACACACACTTTATACGAGACAGTATCACTTACACACACACTTTATACGAGACATTATCACTTACACACACCAGAAAGACAGTCAATCTTCCATCTTATCACTAGGCCAAGAAAAAGCCATTGACAGAGTAGCCCATTCTTACCTCCGCAAGACTTTGCTCAATTGTAACATTGGAGAGCATTTCAGACAGTGGGTCCACATTCTTTATGCTAGACCTGAGAGCAGGATCCTAGTGAACCAAACTCTTACACAGACTTTAAGGTTAACAAGACCAGTCAGACAAATGTGCTTTCTATCCCCTTTACTTTACGTACTGACAATAGAGTCACTCTTAGAGTGGACAAGACAACTCCATAGCAGGCACACTCATACTAGGGAAAGGAGAGCAGAAGCTGTTAACCTACGCTGATGACACTATTTTCTTTCCATCAACCACTAGATCAATAGACAACATCCCCAGCGCATTTACAGAGTTTGGGAAGGGCAGCGGGGCACATATAAACATACATAAATCTTTCATTATGGGTATAGGCAGGTGGAAGAACAAAGTGGACTTCCCCTCAGCTCTAACACCGGTCACCAACTTAAAACTATACGGGATAACATATCCATGCGACCCAAACAAAACACATAAACCAACATAACAGAACCTAGTCAAACAGATAACAGACATGCTACATAGATACAAAACATCAACCACTTTTGGCAGGAGCATAACAGTAAACACCAATATAATCCTTAAATTGATTTACACAGCCACAGTTTTTGACCCACGCAACCAATAATCAAAGAGATTAAAACCAAAAAAAAAACTGATAAGAACCTTCGTTTTTGGCCACAATACACAGCATACAACTAAAAACATTGATACAGCACAAAAGACAGGGAGGGATCTCACTACAGGACATAAATACAAAGTCTCTCAGAGTAAATCAAATATGTCGCATCATCAACCAACTAGACAACCACACATTTGCTCACTACTACATGGGGCTGATTTAACCGATTCAAAAAAGTGAACAATTAATTGCCTCACCATTTCAGCACCACACCCACATATTACAAAACATGTGTGCCGGCCATTCAAGAACATGACAGTTTAGTACACCAAGGGACAAACAACATCTACAAACACTTAATTAAACAACAAGCACCTCCATTACATCACAGAATCAAGAGAGGACAAAAGTACTTTCTCACTGACTACACCAGCACCTTCTCAAAACTCCATAACCCCCACATTGCCCCCAAAAGCGAGGGATGTCACATGTAGACGTATATATAACATGACACACATCACAGCGAGGGAGGTCACATGCAGACTTATATATATAACATGACACCCATCATAGGCAGACCAACCCACAGATTCAGATGGACACCCCGGTGCTTCCGCTGAGCACCTGTTCTGTAGGTGCAGTACAATCATACCGGTAAGAAGGGCACTGCAACACACATTAAAATCACATAAGTCGACACATACGGATCTATTATGCTCAACACACTGCCAAAAAATAACAATACAAGATCTATTTACAAAATTACTTATACTACTATCAGAATACATACATAATATGTACCTGCTGGAATGGGTCCATGTACGAATTTTAATTCCCATCTTTTGCTACAAATCTTTAATCAAAGAACATTGTCCATTTTAAAATAAACACATTTACTGTTGAGAATGAACGTATGCGAACGAATGAATTAAACAATAAAAATTTGCATTATTTTAGTAAGCGGTGCGGTTGGAACTAACATAAACAAGTTATACTGTTGAGAATGAATGTATGTGAACAAAAGAGATAAATATTAAATGTTATTTTTTTGTGAAATGTTAAGGATGTAATGTAAGAGATGCTATTCATTTTTTTTCATGACAAATATGTTATCATGATATGTACTATTGGATTTAAAGATGCAATAAAGAGGTTTTAAAAAAAACTGAATGTAGTACAGGGGATTAGGTACCTGTCTTAAGGCAAAAGGTATAATGAGGTGTTAGTTAGATTAGACAGTTCGCTCAGAGAATTTGAGATATTCACTTTTTGGACTTTGGAATAATAATAGTTTTGAGAGGTTGAACTGTCATAATTTGAGCACAGAAATGAGTAGGGTCCTCTGGGTGGTTAGATAGAGTTACTATAATGAATCGATCGTCATCACAAGAGTTTTCTGGGAGATTCTACAAGACACGTACAGACCACAGCAGATAAGATATTATATAATTAGAACAATATGAGTTCAAGCTAACCACTATATATTGAGAAAGAACTTTATTACGATCGCGGAAGTTACTTGTTATAAACACCGCAGATCAAAATAGAACGTTTATATGTTTGCCAGTGATCAGGATCTTTTTCATTTTATGAAAGACCTGAGTAAAGTCAGAAATTGCCCCTAGTTTGAAAGTACTCAAGAAAGTTGAGTCTATTTAGAGTACACCACTTTCTAGCCAAAAACACCACATATGTCAAATGAGTTTAATGAAACGGTAAGCTCCGCAATTGAACTGCAACCTTCAACCAGCTATGAGATAATTCTATTTATCTCCTGTAATGTTTGTGTGTACTACACACCAACGAACCTTGTGTCCAGAAGTCAACCGGGCCTAGCCACATGTAATGTGTTTGTGTACTACACACTAACGAACATTGTGTCCAGTAGTCAACCGCGCCTAGCCACCTGTAATGTGTTTGTGTACTACACACTAACCAACCTCGTGTCCAGAAGCCAACCGCGCCCAGCCACCTGTAATGTGTTTGTGTACTAAACACCAACGAACCTCGTGTCCAGAAGTCAACCGAGCCTAGCCACCTGTAATGTGTTTGTGTATACTAAACACCAACGAACCTCGTGTCCAGAAGTCAAGCGGGCCCAGCCACCTATTTTGGAAATAGAACGTACATCTATGTCCTGTGAAAGAATGTCTACCTGTTTTTTTTTTTTTTTATTTTGAAGGAAACCCCATGTGAAGTATAAAGTCAGAATATGTATCACACTGACGCTGACCAGACAAGCGAAGCCTAACTAGCCATGAGAGAAGCCATGAGGTCTACCTGGGTACTTTCATCAACGTTTGCCGTCGCCGCATCGAAGAAATCCTAACAGTTGGAAAGAAAGAACGCTGATCTTTTTGAAAAAAAAAAAACAAAAAAAAAACACTATAATTGTTATTCATGACAATTGTTTTGACAAACGAGAAGACCTTATTGGTTCGATCACGTGAGACTAATTGTGCCGATATTGACAATCGTGGAGTTCATTCAGACTTTGTGATATCTCGAATTTAAAAAAAAACACTTAGTTTTAAGATATGCATATTTTTTGATTGTGATTGATTGTGATTGATTGCGTTTGAAATAAAAATTGAAATTCACAGAAAGCAAAGACATGGATATACCCTAGTCGATAAGAAGTGCACATTTTTTCTATCATATTTCTTGTTAAAGTCTTCAATTTTAGGTATTAAATGTATACCATAATAATGTAATGAGACTATAGATATGAGGAAATTAAAGTGCCGGGTGTTGAGTTGATAAACAAAATAGAAGCAGCAGATAGGTGTAATATGAAGTGCTATCAGAAGAAGGCCCAGGTGAAGAATATGGTGCTAACTATCCACATAATTATTACGTCACGCAGGTGGTTTCAGAAACACTTGAATAATGTGAATAAATGTTGCTATAGAAACAGACATTAATCAGAGACTGTATAAACCTGTAAATATTTTACAGCTGGAAGCTGTTGAGTCGAAATATATGAGACTGTTATTTTATTTGACAATAGAAACAAGAAAAAGAGTTCTTAAATATTACGTAGAGCCAGTCTTAATATATGGATGCGAATCATAG
Organism: Megaustenia siamemsis; assembly: GCA_032433765.1. NCBI lineage: Eukaryota > Metazoa > Mollusca > Gastropoda > Stylommatophora > Ariophantidae > Megaustenia > Megaustenia siamemsis. The sequence goes on from JAVIAB010000159.1 coordinate 57,487,784, forward strand.
ACAATAAGACAACAGACACGAAAGTCACTGGAGTCTGTAGAAATGTGGTTTTACAGAAGAATGTTGAGAGTACCATGGACAGCTAAGAAAAGTAATGAAAATGATCTGAGAGAGGTCAAAGCAAAAAGAGAGCTGATTTCCAATATTAGGAAGTAACAATCCCTTTTTTGGCCATGTTATGAGAAGAGAACAACTTGAATATATTGAAACAACTGGAAAAATTGAAGGATGAAGAGACAGAGGGAAGCAAAGAGAAAAAAATAACAGACAGCTTAAGAGAATGGCTTGACACAAGGTCAACAACAGAAATGATAAATAACTGTAAAAGTTATTAAAAAATGTAAAAGATCGAAAGTTGTGGAGAGACATGATCACCTACGCCAGCAGGCCCGGTACTTGATGATAATGTTATATTATATCTCTTATATGTTACTGTTGAACACTGTTAGGATTGCCGTAGATCTGTAACCCAACGATACATTGTTTGAATTAAGGAAAGTCTGCCCGTCAGTAAAGAGAAGAAGAGATACAGAGTGGCATTAGAATCAGTCACAGAAGATGATATGATAAGATGTAATAATTAAGTTTATTTGTCTTCTCTTTCAATGTGGTCATTCAAATTGTTTGCTACTTTTGGATGTTGTAACTAATAATGTTGTTTTATGGGTCTACTAATTTTAGACCAATTTTATATATGTGTGCTGTCAGTATGTTTTGACAATTATGTTGAGAGATTATTATGAGTCTGTAAATGTACGGTTGCCTTGTATAGGAAACATAATTCTATGTTATGAAGATGTCACTAGAGAAGCCAAGAAGGGTTATAATGTTATAATCGTATAAGAAGATACGAGAGTAGATAGACGATAAATGTAAAGAGAAGAGGGTAAGGATTCCCAAGGTTTACCTGTCATAACAACTGACCAATGAGAAGCCAGAATATAATTAGCCATATAGCTGACCACTTGAGGAGTGAGTCAACTGAAGTAAATATACAAAATGGTGATATCCATTTTAACAACGGTTTATTTAGGAATGAGTCTAGTTGAGAAGACGCTATTTACAGACGCAGAAGCCTTAGAGTACCAAGAGTAGGAGAACTCAGAATTTACAGAAATAGAGGAACATGCTAATCAGCATTAACGTAATGGTAGGTATGGAGAAGGGCATAGAAGACTAAACAGAGAAGAGAGAGCCAGAGACCCATAGATGAAGAGTCTCAGACATAGGGATTCCCAAGCGTGGAACGGCACTTGGAGATGTACAGATAATTGTGTTCTTGTTATCTTATTATGGGTAGAAGTCAGACTAGACTTGCTTAAAACTGATGTTATCATATTTTTTATTGCTATATGTTTGTGATTCGTCTATGCTGTATGTTCGGTCTGGCCAGGACTGTTGTGTGAAAGATTTTAGTTGTAAAACGTGTGCGGACGCACTTTTAATTTTGATGACAGCTTAATTATATTTTAATGGGAAGAATTGCCAAAGATTATGACTATGTTAGTGGGAGAGAGCACAGAAGAGCTAGAGTTATCTAACGATAAATGCTGATTTTTGTATTGACTCAGACATAAGTCTATGTGTACATGTAAAGAGTTACACATGTTATGACCCGTGTTATCCGGACACGAGGTGTACACAGACGGTCGACCAGACATGATTTGACAAATAAGTTAAGCCAATGAGCTATGGAGTCATGCATGTAAGCAGAAGGCTATGCAGATGATACGAAGTACTGTTTTAGTAGGAAACATGTTCCATAAGAATAACGAGAATGTACTCACAAGAAGACTGTCGACTATACAAGAGTTGACAAGTAACTTAAACCATTGAGCTAAATGATTATGTAAGAAAGCAAGATGATATGCAGACAATGCAAAGAACAGTGTCAAAAGGGCTTGTGTTCAAGAGAATAACTAGAATGTACTCATAACGAGAACAGACTAGAGCGGTCTTGTTCTTCAGAAGAAGGGGTGCATATATGATGCTGAAGAAATGACTAAACGGGTCTTATTCTTCAAATAAGATATTAAAGGACAATATTGAGTAAGACTAAGCGGGTCTACTAGCAGAAAATCCTAAAGACCTACAACACTTACTTAATGTGATAAACACAACAAGCAAAAAATGTGGACTAGAAATGAATATCAAAAAGACTAAAACTATGATCATAAACAAAGAAAATTCTCAAGAACTACAATTAAATATCACAGTGGAGGGAATACATCTGGAGACAGTCCAGAGTTACAACTACCTAGGACATACTATAACCAATGATGGAAAATCCACAACTGAAATAAACAAAAGAATAGGTATGGCAAAAAGTAATTTTAATGCCATGAAAAATATACTAACAACAAAACAAATATCAGCAGGGCTGAAACTAAGAATGGCAAATTGTTACATCTTCTCAATATTCCTGTATGGTGCAGAAACATGGAGACAAGAAAACAGAACAGAAAATTGAAGCCTTTGAAATGTGGATTTATAGAAGAATAGGTAGAATTGGATGGAAACAAAAGATAAAAAACAATGAAGTTTTAAAACAACTGAAAATAAAAAGAGAACTGCTGAACACAATAAAGACAAGACAAATTAAATTTTTGGGGCATGTTAAAAAACACAACAGCCTACTAAAAGTAATATTGGAAGGAAAAATACAAGGTAAAAGAGGCAGAGGCAGACCAAGACTAACATGGACGAGTAACATCAAAAGATGGACAAGTCAATCTAAGACAGCCTGCACCATCAAAGCAAGAAACAGAGTAGAATGGAGATCCATGGTAGCCAACCTTCGTTGCGGAGAGGGCACACGATGATGATGATGATGAAGCGGGTCTTATACTTCGATTACAAGATGAAACATATTTTGAAGAGACTAAACGGGTCTCATCCTTTAAATTACGAAATGAAACATAATATAATATGAATGGACTAAACTGGTCTTATTCTGCACTTTAGAAATGAAAGAGATTATGGTAAAAAGGCCAAATGAGCTTTATATATTTCAGACTTTATGTTATTGTAAATAAATTTAAAATAACATAAATTAACGGTACATTTTTTGTATGCATGATACACATGTTGTGTTGCAACGATACATTGAATTTCACATGTAAAATGTTGTATTATGAATGGTGTTATAATTTGAACAGGGTTTTAAGGATATACGATGTTAAAAAGGTTAAAATGTTAAACTGAGAACAGAGAATGTAAGGAACGGACAGAAGTGTGGGTTAGGTAATGTCTGACATAGACAAAACAGACGCTGACCTCAAATTATGTCCAAGTGGGCAACATCCAGGCTAGGTCAAGAGTGACATCACGTTAGTTAAACGCTTCAAAACAAAGCAAAGAGACTAGACAGAAACATGTTGAATTTAAGATGATGACACAACAATGCATGGATGCATTTTATTAGATTTGACTATATAGATCTATAATCGGTATCTTTTGATGTTGTATTAATTGATGCATGTATATATGTATATTTGAACCGGAATTGTAGTTGATATATGAATGGAAGCAAGATTGGCTAGGCAAATGATGAAGTAGAGATTGAGCAGTCACAATATACATATAACAATCAATGACGTTATATGTATATATAATGAATTAAATTAATCTATTAACAGATCAATTGTAATTAAAGGATAAAGGATATATTGGTTATTTGATTATGGAAGGCCCCGGTATCACTGCAAACGAATTAAAATCCATAATTGCTCATCCGCCCGTGCCAGCGTAATCCTCTTCCTCTTTCTTTTCTCTTTCTGATACCTAAAAGGTGTCGTAGTTTATATCATTTGTCGTTCTTGTGCTGCTCGAATTGTTTGAATTAGTGATTTTCCTTTGTTGTTACATGCTTCTGTCACTGCATCTATCCATCTTCTTCTGGGTCTTCCTCTTGGTCTTTTTCCATGCATTTTCGAGAAGAACGCCCTTGATGGTGATTGGTGAGGATTCATTCTGACCAGGTGGCCAAATCATTTAAATTGTTGTTGTTCTATATATTCTTGGCAGGGATTTGTTCCTACTATTTTTCTTATGGTTTCATTTGGTATTCTATCTCTTCTTGTGTTCTTTGTTACTTTTCTCAAACAACGCATCTCACATGTATTGATCTTTCTTAAATGTGATTTAGAAAGGGTCCATGTTGACTTTCATAGCACAAAGTTGGTATGAAGATGCTATTTATCATTTGTTGTTTAGCTGGCATAGAAATATTTGGATGTCTTAGCAACGGTGAAAGCTGGTATGTGACAGCATTTGCTTTTTGTATTCTCATGTCAATTTCTCTGTCTAGTTTTCCATCTTTTGTGAACATTGTGCCTAAATACTTGAATTCCTCTACTTGTTTTATTTCTTTATCTTTGATCTTGATGTTTAATGGGTGTCTTAATTTGCTTATTCTTATAGCCTCTGTTTTTGCTGTGTTAATTTTCAAACTGTAGTTTGTGAAGCTTTTATCAAATGATGTTAAATGCTTATGTAGCTGGTTTTCATCTTCATATATTAGGCATTGGTCATCTGCGAAGATTAGCTCGTTGATGTTGTAGTTTTCTACCTCTATGTTATTATTTGATTTGTCCTTATTGTTGGTTGTTTCCGTATTTCTTTTGCCCATATATATGATGAAGAGGAGTGGTGAGAGGACACATCCTTGTATTACTCCTGTTGTAACCTGAAACCATTCTGACAGACCTTCCGATGTTCTGACGGCACGTTGACTGTTTTTGTATAATGTCATTATATTTTCTAGTAGTTGTCCTGCAAACGGAAGGTTTCTAAAGTTTGCCAAAGTTTGTTCCTGTCCACACGATCAAATGCTTTTTCCTGATCTATAAACACTATATTTAGGTTTCTGTCATATTCTATTGTTTTTTCACATAGTTGTCTCAATGTAAATATAGCATCAGTACAGTTTTTGCCTTTTCTGAATCCGAATTGATTATTATTTAATTGAGGTTCTATTATGTATCCTACTCTCCTCTCCAATATTTTAGCAAACATTTTACCAACTTGACTCAATAGGGATATTCCTCTGTACATTTCACACTCCCTTTTACTTCCCTTATTCTTCCAAAATGGGACAATGATAGCTTTTTGCCAGTCGTCTGGGACTTTTCTTTCTTCCCAAGCCATATTGAATATGATAGTAAGCCGATCTATAGCTGTTTCCTTACAGGCTAGTAGCATTTCTGTTGTTATTCCTTATATACCAGCTGCTTTGTTCTTTTTATTCTGTTTTAATGCCCATTCTACTTCTGCTTTAAGTATATTCGGTTCCTGTTCATCATACTGCCTATGTTTAAATTCTGTATTTCCGTTTGTATTTCCTTGATTTAATAGTTCCTTAAAGTATTCTCTCCATCTGATTATTATGTTTTTTCCTGCTGCTGATTGGTCTACCATTCTTGTCGTTTATTATAGTGGTTGGGTTATAATCATTGTTTCTTACTCTCATTGCTTTTACACTTTTGAAAAATTCTCTGGGTTCTTCTCTACATGTTTTTGCTAATTCTTCACCAAATGCTTTCCATGAGTCTGCTTTTGTTTGTTCTAGGATCTTTTTGCTATCATTTCTGGCTTGTCTATAGTTATTGTAGTCTTCTGTTGTTTTTGATTTCTGGCACGTTTTATACTTTTTTTTCTTGTGTTTCACTGCTGATTTTACTGCTTCATTCCACCATCTTGTAAGCTTCTTTCTGCTCTTTCCTATATTTTTCAGACCGCATTTCTCTTGTGTTGACTCTATTAGACCTTCTTTAAACTGTTTCCATGCTTCTTATATGTTTGTTGGTTGTATTCGGGTTTGGTATTTGTTGGTTACGGATTCTTCTATTTCTTTTTGTACGTTTACATTCTTTATTGCTTTTAGATCTATTCTTTGTGCTTGAGGTCTTGTAATCTGTAGTTACCTAACCCATTGTTTCTTCCATAGTAAAACAGGCTTATGGTATGTATCTAATATTGCATTTGGTATAGATCTTGAGTCTGTTATGTCCCTCCTTTGATGTCTTCTAGTCAAAATAAAATCGATTTGGAAGGTCTTGTCTGTGTCATTCCATTTATACCAAGTAAGTAGTTGGTTACGATTGTGCTGATTAAATGTGTTTGCTATATAAAGATCATGTTCTGTACAAATATATATGTAAAGGTGTTCACCGTTTCTGCTTTACTCCTTTGCAGTTACTCCTTTGTCCTACTCTACCGTTGAAATCTCCTAGTACAAACAATTTCTCTGCGTCTTTGACTTTATTTATTGTGGCTGAGAGTTCATCAAAATATTCTTGTTTGCTGTCTTCAATATATGTGTCGTTGCATGGAGCATATGTTTGAATGTAAGTGGTATTTCCTCCCTTTTTCTGCTAATTTGATACTTATAATTCTTTCCGAGATGTAATCTATTTGTAGTATATTTTTGGCAGTATTACTTTCGATGATGAAACCGACCCCGTGTTTGTTTACTTCCGCCATTTTGTTAAATCCTTTTCTTCATAAATTCAACTATTTCTCTACTTGTATCACATAATCCGCAGATGTTCCAAGTGCCTATTATACGTTCTGATTGCTTTCTTTGTGATGTAGTTTTCCGGTTTTTTGACATTTTCGTTCGTGATCGTAATATCGTAATAGCACAATGATGTATGGTAATTCTACTTATTCGCACGAACTATAAGAATAGATCACACACAAATCCATTTAAAATAGTACAAGAACGCTTGAATTTCTTTTGTTTCGGGCGTTGAAATTCACTTATAACTTAAATATTGACTCCCATCGAAAATTGTGTCGTGTTGCCAGCACAGTCACACACCGGAAGCCTAATCATCTAAGCCAGCGTAATCATCCAAATTAATATCTCAAATCCCAAAAAAAGAAAGGTAACTGTAGTCCCCATCGTAGCAGTCTCAGCACACGCCAAAAGACATAAGGCGAAACTGCGCAGAAAGTGAACACAGCCAACTGTTCCCTGTCTTACGATATCATCATTCATCGTAAACAATTGGAATATCGAAACTTGATCAAAACGGATGAGACACACAGCTCACGGTGTGCACAGATCACTTAACTCAGTAGCTCCTGCATCAACCCGGACTTGGAACATGAGGAAACTGCAACAAGGAACACTTTTCATGCATAGCCTTCAATTGTTCGCGCCGCCTATCCACCATATACCGGAAGTTCACGCCCTTTGAAAAATGATGATCGTCATATTAAAAAAAAAAAAAATTATATAGCGCTTGATGATGTTAGACCATCGTTGTTGACTCCGAACATATTTCCGAACATATAGACACACAGTTAGTCGTCAGACTGAACGAGATATGTGATAGTGTAACTGATCCAGGAATTATGAAATGGCAATCAGAGGAAGAATACAAGAATGATACGACGAAGATAAGAGGTATACTAGTTGTGGTCGGGTAGAACAACAAAAAAGACTAAGAATTAGCGAACGTAAGTTAGTCCACCGAATTCAGACGCCGAAACAAGCAATAAGATTGCACGGAAGAGACGACAGGTGTTCAATCTGAATGCGGAAGCTCGGACAGATTTCTCCGCTGGTCGGTGAAGTTACGTAAGGCAACGAAGAATAGCGATAGACTCCGTATGAACAGGTGTTCGCCATCTGTTGATGCGAGAGCGCTGTCACTGGACGGGCACTGAAACATTCGAAGAGAAGCAGCCGACAAGGTGACGTAATCCCAATGGAACAGGTGGATTCAGAAGCCGAGACATTTTGTGATGTCCAGCGACGGGGAACGCTTGCGATCTCTCTGATAAGGAGATTAAAGTAAATTGGGAGGAAACTTAGGTTAGTCTATGAAGTCAATGGCAGTTTGTTATAGTAGTGATTGACAGTTGTTGTCGAGGCTTCACGGTAATTGACAGGCGGTGGACAAACAAACAGCCAATGGGTTGATAGTCGTAGCAAGTTCCTAAGATATACCATGCATGTATTCAAGAATAGTCGTTGTCTTACCGGGAAACAAAAAGACCACGGGAAGACAGATTAGAACACTATTCGCCTGCGAAGCTGAAGGGACACATCAGAGAGAATGTAGTAGAGGAGATTAGATACCTGCCTTAAGGCAGATGGTAGGATAAGGAGTTAGTTAGATTATACAGTTCGCTTAGAGATTTTGAAATATACACTTTTTGGCCTTGGGAATGACAATAGTTTTGAGAGGTCTAATTGTCATAACTTGAGCATAGAAATTAGTAAGTTCCTCGGGGTTGTTGGATATAGTTACTATAATGAATTAATCATCATCACAAGATATTTTTGGGGGATTCTGCAACGCACGTACAGACCACAGCAGACAAGAGATTATATAATTAGAACAACAGGAGTTCAAGCTAACCACTATAGATTGACAATGAACGCGATTACGATCACGGAAGTTACTTGTTATAAACACCGCCGATGTTGAGATTAATAAAATAATTTTAGAACATTGTTGATTGAACTAGAAACATGTTGCCAATCCTTTTGGATATATAATAATAAAAATTGCTATATTTTGTTCGACACAACAATGATGAGTTATGTGTGTCTCTATAGATGATGTGAAGCTATTAATCAAAATAGAAGTCAACATAAATTTCAAAAACAAAAGAATCTTTAACAATGACCCTGCATATTAGATTAAAGAGCAAAATATAGGAATTAACCGCTAAAGAAATGAAACTTGATTGACATATTGCTGTAAACAGCGTGATAGATAAAATCTGAAATGAGGAATGTGAAAAATGCTGGGAATAGTTTCCACTAGGGTTGCCAGATTTTTTCAAAAAAAAAAAGGTGTACTTTTACGCTGAATTTTGTTTTCTTCAATTTTAATTAAATATTTACGAACAAATGATTTTGTATATTGTTACCGGTAGGGACAATGAATTCGCCTTTATATTCAAACAAATTTATGAAAAATTATATACAGAAACTAGAAATAAAACAATGCTCATATTCTGCAAAGACAATTTTCTTATTTAAATTAAAAAAAAAACTCTCACCTAGTGTTTCTAGAGGCATTTTAATTGTATTTGCTTGAGGATTTGCCAGCTTTCAATAATCTTGCATCAGTTTTGACAAATTAAAAAAAATCAGCACATGAATTGTCAAAATTAACCATGACTATGAGCTCTGCTTCAATCAGTTCTTGGCTACACCTATTTCTTGTGTCATTCCATTTGTTTTTCATTAAGGAGAATATCCTCTCAACAAAGGCATTTGATCCTGGTATGCTAAATAAAAATCCAACAATCTTTGAAATGTTTAGCACTCTATGTTCTGGCACAACAGAAAAAAAATGTAACCAGTTTGTGATATCACTGTTATCTTTGTTAATACTTTCACATAGAACACTCTGAAAGTCACAGAACTCTTCATACATGGCATCAACACATATGTGATCTTTCAATTTCAGAATACACACTGCAGTTTCCAAATCTTCAAAATGAATTTCTTTATCCAAAGCAAAAGCTGCCAATGATGAATATGGATTATTGGCAGTCACATCAAACCTTTTGTCAAGATACTGAAGCATATCATTGTAAAATTTGTTAAAATCACTTGATATTTTTTTTTGCAGTGTTACAGACAAATCATTAATAAGTTCATTTGCATTGCTGCCATAAAAACTGTCTTTTATTCTCTGTTTAAGCTTTTCGTTCAAAATGTACATTTTTTTGAATGTCCCCAAGACACTCAATTCACAACTTTCTAGTGTTTTGTTAACAGCATCCAACAAGTTTCCAACATTGTTTACAAAGTGAAAATAAATCTCTGGCAAAATAGCTTGCTCAGGGTCATCAATAAGAAAAACAGATTTCAATAATTTTGGGCAGTCATCAATACTCTGGAAGTAACTTTTGATTGCACCCCAATTTAGGAGAAGCCTATTTACAGCTGGAGTCAAAGACAGCCACCTCGTTGGGACATGTCTCATTATTTCAGACCATTCTAATTCCACAAAATTAAAAAAATGATTTCAGTTCCTCTCTTCTTTTTGCTGAAACTGAGAAATTATTGTAAATTTTTAGGACTATGCTCTCTACATCAATATCCAATTTGTCTGTAGCATACTTGATTGCATTATGAAGTATGTGATTTGTACAATTGGCCTTCAATATATTTTCATTCTTTTTCAAAAGTAATTGAAATACAGAATGTCTAATTCCAAAATTGACACTTGCATTGTCTGCACTATATGATGAAATGTGATTTATATCAAGATTATGTCTTTCTAAACTCTGCAGCACTAGCTGACTAACTCCACAAGCAGTTTCATCAGCATTTTCAATAAAATCCAGAAGTTTATTCTGCACTCCTTTCACTGAGTCAAAGTAGCGAAGGCAAACTGGAAACATCTTCCTGTTTCCCTTATTCGAGGCATCTGTTGCCAATGAAAAAAATCTCACACCTTGTTCCGAACACTTTAAAATATCTAAAAAATCATTGACACATCTGGGTGCTAAAACATTCTTGACAAGCATTTCAGCTTTAGTGCGCCCACATGATACTTTTGAAGCAGTCACAGAATCTTTAAAAATGTGTGTCACAAGCTTATTTCCACAGTCCAAGCTAGAATAACGTTGATTATGTTTGACTGCATGATAAACCAAAGCCAGTTCACTCGCGACAACATTATCGTGTTCTGATGTATTGTTTACATTTACAAAATAATGTGAAAGTTTGTTTACACTAACATCATCAGATTTTTCTTTTAGTTTATGCGTTTTAGATTCTGAATGTTGTTTTAAGTCACTTTGTCCACCATGAGAAATACTAAAATCTTTTCTGCATAACACACAGAAAGCTCGATGTTCGTTAGGTCCTGGTTTAGCCCATGAAAACGATTCTTCCCTCACTTTACGGTAACTTTGATTGTGTTGTAATTTTAATTTCTTCTTTGGAGGAGACTTCTTTAAATCCATATCACTCATTATAAAATAATGTTAACAAACGTTAAAATAAACTTACTAATAATATGTAGATGCGAGGATTGAATTGGATGAAGCGGTGAAACTGTGTTTACACATCGACCATCGGAAATAAATTGATTCTTGTCGTGGGCTAGGACGGAAATTAAATCGCTTCAATATTTCAGTGCAGAACTACAATTTGCGCACTTAAAAGTATGATCCAGAAACAATTATACAAAACAAACCGCCGAATGGTTTAATTAATATTATTTACTACGAATTTATATATTATTTAATCGATATTAAAAAAAAATATTTACGTGAGCGTTAAAATACGGTGTTTTAGCGACTCCGGGCAAAGATAAAACGGAGTCATCGAATTACGTGAAAAAAACTGAAAAATCCGTAAAAAAACGGTGTATCTGGCAACCCTAGTTTCCACAGTTAAATACAAACAGAAAGAAATGACAAAATGGTCTGACAACGTGATCAGGCTATAAATCAAAATGCAACAAAACGAGCCTTCAACAAACTTTGGGAGTACATGAGACTAAAGTTTCGAACACGAAAAATATGAAATGATGAAATATTAGAAACAGTAGGAAAAGTAACAGTAGATGAGGCGAGCAGAAGAGCAAAACCCCTCAAACTATTTATTTTGTCAACATTGAAAGGCAAGTGAGGAAATACACAAGAAGATGGGGCGCTTACAATTGTTCCTAAATTAGTGATTCCAATGTGGACCATTATATTTTGTTCACTTCTTATTTCACGTTATTAAAAGTAAATATAAGCATTTTAAAATATACATACGCATACATGGACATACATACACATACATAAACATACACGTATTTACAGGGACGTTTCCGCTTAAAATAACATCGCATAAAACGTTTTCATTTTCGTTTAGTAAACTGGAACGCGTCCCTCTATATTTTAAAGCTTTTAAGCTAAATATTTTCTTTCCAGGAAATTGAGAACTAATGTTTGTTTCTGTATTGAGTGGCCCAGCAAGTTATGTGATTATATTATATATGTGTGCAATTAATCCAGGTTGGACGTGTGGTCAATGTTTCAATTATATACGCCCAATGTGCGAAGATATTAAACGCGAGAATTGACATATTGTTGGTAAATTACTCACAAATGATGTGCCAGTAAAATACGTTTGGGATTATCATGAAAATGTGAGATCAGGCTTTAGAACAGAAACTTCGTGTAGTTCAAGTAGGTTTGAGATATAGTAGAACTATTCTTAGGCAGAATCAGGATCTGGATGATGCGAACATACCACAAGATCATTGCAGATAAAGTGGAAGCCATTGTACCAAGAACTCAACGTAGGGAAAGATGAAGAGGCACATTATCGGTGAACTGCGCAGAAGATATCATCAAACAGTGTTGTGGGCTTATCAATAACAACACTGGCGAGGAGTGGATACAAAAACTACATCATTCAGGGGCACATTATCTTGTATTATTCACGTAGATTGTGACATCTCTCTCTCTCTCTCTCTCTCTCTCTGCGATCAAGACTCAATCAGATTAGGATTCCAGACTCTCTCATGACGTCAACTGTCTGTTTAAGTTAATCGATTGCCCCATATAGTTTTTCTTCCAGGGAGGTGGGCGTGGACCACATTGCTCTTCTCATGTCAGTGTAATGGGGGTAATTCTGTAGAACATGTTTTGTAGTCATATTGTCCAGTGTACAGTGGCATAGGGTTAAGGCATAAAAATGCGAAGCTGCAGTAAAGCTGAATATGAGGAAAAATTAAAAAATAAAAAAAGGTATGTAAGAAGCTTTACGTGACAAGTGGACGACACAGACTAAACAACGTTTCGGCTCAATAGGCCTTCATCAGGAACAAACAATAAAAACACACACACACAAATTAATAACGAAACAACCAAAACAAAAACAATCGAAATGTGTTAAAGAAAACAACAACAAAAAGTAAAACTATCCTGTCAAATCCAAAATAAAATCGTAACCAAGTGCGGCTGTCGTGAACGTCGAAAATCGTGCGAAAAAGTGCGTAAATGTAAACAGAACCAGATGCCTCATTTATTTTTACTGTACCCCACTCTCAGACATCTCACTCTTAGCGTCTTTTTACACCTGTCAGACTACTATTCGATTCTTTCTCCTTTGTGTTTGCACACTGACCCCTGTGTTTACTTAAACCCTCATTTATTTTTACTGTACCCCACTCTCAGACATCTCACTCTTAGCGTCTTTTTACACCTGTCAGACTACTATTCGATTCTTTCTCCTTTGTGTTTGCACACTGACCCCTGTGTTTACTCATCTGGTTCTGTTTACATTTACGCACTTTTTCGCACGATTTTCGACGTTCACGACAGCCGCACTTGGTTACGATTTTATTTTGGATTTGACAGGATAGTTTTACTTTTTGTTGTTGTTTTCTTTAACACATTTCGATTGTTTTTGTTTTGGTTGTTTCGTTATTAATTTGTGTGTGTGTGTTTTTATTGTTTGTTCCTGATGAAGGCCTATTGAGCCGAAACGTTGTTTAGTCTGTGTCGTCCACTTGTCACGTACAGTGGCATAGGCTGGTTGTACCTATTTTGAATGGTGAACATGTGATTTCTCATTCTATTGTGGCCAGTGCGTAGGCGAAGTATGATGACTTGATCCCTCCTTAAATGTTGGTGGCATCCGTCACTCTCGTTATGCTTTGGGTGTTCTCGTTTCCATTTTTCATGGAACTGACCCAATGATGGATTTGGCTTCATTATAAATGAGCGGATGGTTCTCTTGTGGTAATCTCCCTCCTTCTTTAGCTAATTTGTCTGCGCGTTCATTCCCGTGTATATTACAGTGTGATGGTATCCACTGAATGACTACTCTCGTGAAGGTATTGCATAGTTGGTCCAGGGTTGTTCTCAAGTCATCTAGTTCATTGTTCTTGGGGATTTTTAGAGCTGATACTACTGTCAGTGCATCAGTCAGAATCACCAATTTATTGTGCATGTTATTTTTGTGTTGAGTAGCCAGTGTTGCATCATCTCTGATGGCCTCAGTTTCTGCTTTAAAGTTGTTTGATAATTTTCCAGTAGCTATTAACTTGGTGATCTCGTCCTGATAATTCAGCGTCAATAACACACCTTCCCCTCATTTATGGTGGCATTTGTAGCAGAGCCCTCAGTGTATATGTGGGACCAAGAGTCATGTGGGTAGGTATCGTTTATGTGTTTTTCTGCTACGTGTTTTCTTTCTGTGTCTGATTGGGTGCCTTTTCTCATGATTCCTGTTATATTGTCCTTAAGTTCTGGTATTTTATGCTTTCCATGAGGAGACATATCAGATGAGCCCAAGGGTTTTGATATTTTTTTGGGAAAGTACTGGGTCTCCATTAGTTAGTTCATTGGCAATTGCAGCGAAGCTGCTCCTCTTTAGTAGTACAATTCCGGAACCAGATGTTCTTTGGTGTATGGGGTGGCTAAGAAGCCTTCTATATTTATCCGCTTATTGCAATACTTGTGTGACCCGTCTGTCATCTAAGGGTTGTAAACCTGTTACTGTTTCTAGAGTCTTGATAGGTGTAGATTTCATAGCACCAGTGATGATACGGGCAGCTTGGTACTGTGTTCTGTTAATTTTGCTAAGGTGTGATTTGGAAGCCATAGCCAAGGCTGTGACTCCATATTCTAGAACTGGTCTGACTCTTCCTACGAATAGTCTTTTCAAAATATTACTGTCTGCTCCCCAGTCCGTTCCTGCCAATTTCTTCATAATATTTGTTCTTTTTCTGGCTTTTTTCCTTGCTCTGTCTATCTGATTTTTCCAAGTCATTCTGCGATTCATGGTGACGCCAAGATATTTGGGTTTTGGTCAATAGGGAGTGTATGGTCTGTTTATCTTCAAGTTTGCAGAGAGTATGTTTATTGATAGGCTGAAAATTGTATATGTGGTTTTTTTTTCGTTGATTGGTAAGAACCAGGTGTTCGTCCATTTTTCAAGTTCACCTAGGGCATCTTGCATCCTGGGTCCAGCCAACGACATACTTACCTCGCGAACCCATAACGCCAGATGATCTGCGTATATTGCTGAGTGTATTCTGGGTTGAATTTTGGGCCGAAACGTCGTTTAGTCTGTGTCGTCCACTTATCACGTAAAGCTTCTAACACACCATTTTTTGTATTTTTTAATTTTTCCTCTGGGTTGAATGTCCATTACGATGTCATTTATGAAAATTAAAAAAAGAGTGTTGGGGACAAGAAGCCGCCTTGTGGGACACCTTGTTCGATAGAGACCTTCTTACTTAGTTGACCTTGAACTTGTACTCTGGCCGTTCTATCCTGAAGGTATTGAGAGACCCAATTGATAAACGACCCTGGATGCCAAGTCTAAAAAGCTTGTTCTTTAAACCCTCTCGCCATACCCTATCAAAAGCCTTCTCCATGTCGATCCACACTACCAGTGTGTGTTTCTTTTCTTGTAGAGCATCCTTTATTTCCTGTGCCATGTAGGTGACCAGATCTTCAGTTGATCTGTGCTGATGGAAGCCACTTTGTTGTGGTACGATTTGTTGTTTTGTCTGCAAATGCCACTTACGTCTTCTGTTAACCAGCCTTTCCATGAGTTTACTCAGGCAGCTCAGTAAGCTAATTGGTCTATAGCTACTTGGGTCTAACGAGTCTTTTCCACAGTTGAGGATGGGCATCATAATAGTTTCTTTCCAGATTGCCGGCACATGACCTCTCTTCCAGCTAGCATTTATTATCCTTAGAAGCTGGCTCTTGGCCTTCTGTCCCAGATTTAGGAGCATTTCGTTGGAAATTCCATCTTTAACAGGGGAACTTTTGAGCTTTAATCCTTTGAGGGCAACATCTAATTCAGTTGGGTTAAAGATGGTCGTCTGATGCTCTTCTGGTGCTGAGGTCATGTGTTTTGCATCTTGGTTTTCCCGTCTTGCAGCTTTCTGTTTGCCTATTGAAATGTTTATTCTACTAATGTTGAGTGTGACATAACTTTAGTCTCCATGCCTTTGCTCTGTTTCAGAGAAGGAGATACTCAGATGTGAAAGTTGGTCATCCGAACCAATATTCATCTGCCCAGGGTTGCCACAAGACTCACCATTGTCAACAGTTCTAGTTCTAGTGTACACAAGGCTCACCATTGTCAACAGTTCTAGTTCTAGTGTACACAAGGCTCACCATTGTCAACAGTTCTAGTTCTAGTGTACACAAAGCTCAGCATTGTCAACAGTTCTAGTTCTAGTGTACACAAGGCTCACCATTGTCAACAGTTCTAGTTCTAGTGTACACAAGGCTCACCATTGTCAACAGTTCTAGTTCTAGTATACACAAGGCTCACCATTGTCAATAGTTCTAGTTCTAGTGTACACAAGGCTCACCATTGTCAACAGTTCTAGTTCTAGTGTACACAAGGCTCAACATTGTCAATAGTTCTAGTTCTAGTGTACACAAGGCTCACCATTGTCAACAGTTCTAGTTCTAGTGTACACAAGGCTCACCATTGTCAACAGTTCTAGTTCTAGTATACACAAGGCTCACCATTGTCAACAGTTCTAGTTCTAGTGTACACAAGGCTCAGCATTTCAACAGTTCTAGTTTTAGTGTACACAAGGCTCACCATTGTCAACAGTTTTAGTTCTAGTATACACAAGGCTCAGCATTTCAACAGTTTTAGTTTTAGTGTACACAAGGCTCACCATTGTCAATAGTTCTAGTTCTAGTGTACACAAGGCTCACCATTGTCAACAGTTCTAGTTCTAGTGTACACAAGGCTCACCATTGTCAATAGTTCTAGTTCTAGTGTACACAAGGCTCACCATTGTCAACAGTTCTAGTTCTAGTGTACACAAGGCTCACCATTGTCAATAGTTCTAGTTCTAGTGTACACAAGGCTCACCATTGTCAACAGTTCTAGTTCTAGTATACACAAGGCTCAGCATTTCAACAGTTCTAGTTTTAGTGTACACAAGGCTCACCATTGTCAACAGTTCTAGTTCTAGTGTACACAAGGCTCAGCATTTCAACAGTTTTAGTTTTAGTGTACACAAGGCTCACCATTGTCAACAGTTCTAGTTCTAGTGTACACAAGGCTCAGCATTTCAACAGTTCTAGTTTTAGTGTACACAAGGCTCAGCATTTCAACAGTTCTAGTTTTAGTGTACACAAGGCTCACCATTGTCAACAGTTCTAGTTCTAGTGTACACAAGGCTCACCATTGTCAACAGTTCTAGTTCTAGTGTACACAAGGCTCACCATTGTCAACAGTTCTAGTTCTAGTGTACACAAGACTCACCATTGTCAACAGTTCTAGTTCTAGTGTACACAAGACTCACCATTGTCAACAGTTCTAGTTCTAGTGTACACAAGGCTCACCATTGTCAACAGTTCTAGTTCTAGTGTACACAAGGCTCACCATTGTCAACAGTTCTAGTTCTAGTGTACACAAGGCTCAGCATTTCAACAGTTCTAGTTTTAGTGTACACAAGGCTCACCATTGTCAACAGTTTTAGTTCTAGTATACACAAGGCTCAGCATTTCAACAGTTTTAGTTTTAGTGTACACAAGGCTCACCATTGTCAATAGTTCTAGTTCTAGTGTACACAAGGCTCACCATTGTCAACAGTTCTAGTTCTAGTGTACACAAGGCTCACCATTGTCAACAGTTCTAGTTCTAGTGTACACAAGGCTCACCATTGTCAACAGTTCTAGTTCTAGTGTACACAAGGCTCACCATTGTCAATAGTTCTAGTTCTAGTGTACACAAGGCTCACCATTGTCAACAGTTCTAGTTCTAGTGTACACAAGGCTCAGCATTTCAACAGTTTTAGTTTTAGTGTACACAAGGCTCACCATTGTCAACAGTTCTAGTTCTAGTGTACACAAGGCTCAGCATTTCAACAGTTCTAGTTTTAGTGTACACAAGGCTCACCATTGTCAACAGTTCTAGTTCTAGTGTACACAAGGCTCACCATTGTCAACAGTTCTAGTTCTAGTGTAGACAAGGCTCACCATTGTCAACAGTTCTAGTTCTAGTGTACACAAGGCTCACCATTGTCAACAGTTCTAGTTCTAGTGTACACAAGGCTCACCATTGTCAACAGTTCTAGTTCTAGTGCACACAAGGCTCACCATTGTCAATAGTTCTAGTTCTAGTGTAGACAAGGCTCACCATTGTCAACAGTTCTAGTTCTAGTGTACACAAGGTTCACCATTGTCAATAGTTCTAGTTCTAGTGTACACAAGGCTCACCATTGTCAACAGTTCTAGTTCTAGTGTACACAAGGCTCACCATTGTCAATAGTTCTAGTTCTAGTGTACACAAGGCTCACCATTGTCAACAGTTCTAGTTCTAGTGTACACAAGGCTCACCATTGTCAATAGTTCTAATTCTAGTGTACACAAGGCTCACCATTGTCAATAGTTCTAGTGTACACAAGGCTCACCATTGTCAATAGTTCTAGTTCTAGTGTACACAAGGCTCACCATTGTCAATAATTCTAGTTCTAGTGTACACAAGGCTCACCATTGTCAACAGTTCTAGTTCTAGTGTAGACAAGGCTCACCATTGTCAATAATACTAGTTCTAGTATACACAAGGCTCACCATTGTCAATAATTCTAGTTCTAGTGTACACAGATCGACAGGGAAGAGACAGAAGGAAAATCATCTCCACAATGCAAGACGAGCTCGATCGCGTCTCTTCCTGTTGTGTGGGTATCAGGTGCATTGTTTAATATTAGTAAAGCATCCGTTGCATGGTTTTCCCTTAACAATCATATACGGAAACACCGGTGGTACAGATGGGGGCTGGGCATTTACAGTACGCTGGTAAGGCATAATAGTGAGGAAGATAGTGGTGCATACGTTATGACGACGAGTAGATTGACGATGGAGGTGATGGCAGTGACCAAGGCATTCATTTGGTTATAGTCACAAGACTACACCCACTCATGCATACTGAGTGATTCGATGATAATGATAAACAAAGGGAGGCGTCTCTGTCCGTATGCGTTGGGTAGAGTAATTGCAGAAGTAAAAAAATACGTAATATCACATCTAAATGTGCTCCGATCATGTCCTCAATATGTTCATCAGCTCGCAGCGACTAATTGTGCCAGTCCGTTGTTGGCTGACAAATCATCTCACTCGTCCAGAATACTGTTGTGACAGTTATTTATTCGACCTATCTCTTGTAGACTGTATTGAAATCTGTCATTTCAATTGGCTGTCATGGAGCTACAATTTCCTAGCAGGTCAGTCTGTCTGCTCCGTCGCTGCCCCCAAAACTAGCGGCGTATAATCAGGGGAGGCAACAGAGGTCAAGACTCATTTGAGACTTATCAGAATCATCATTACCAATTACAATGATTAATACCGTAGGTGATCATGTCTCTCCACAACTTTGGATCTAGAAAGTTTTTTATCATTTCTGTTGTTGGCCTTATGCCAAGCCATTCTCTGAAGCAGTCTGATATCTCTTCTCCGTGCTTTCCTCTATCTTTCGTCCCTCAATTTTCCTAGTTGCCAAAATCTATTCTAACCGTTCCTTCTCATTACATGGTCAACAATAGATGATTGTTTTTTTTTCAAATATTGAAAATTAGCTCTTTCTTTGCTTTGGTCTCTTTCAGAACGTTTTCATTACTCTTCTTAGATGCCCATGGTATTCTCAACATTCTTCTGTCAAAAACGTTTTTGCAGCCCCAAGTTATTTTCTTGTCAGTTGTCCTATTGTTTATGGTTCACATACATATGTTAAGACTGGCTCTACATAACATACAAACAAGAACGGCCACTCGAATAGGGGACTCTGATAGTATCATAGACATAAAAGGCGGAAATAAAAGAGAAGAAAGCTCCACACATTCAACTACGAGAAAACAGACCAGGACGTCATTAGCAAAATCAGACAACGGAAACAGAGCACCCCTCGTAGGAGGCAGGAGAGATGGACGCAGCCACCCTGGTGGAATGTAGATGTCGAGGAAGCTTGGCGGAGCAAGAGACAAACGGTCAAGACATGGCAGAAAGCCAGAAGTTATGGTAGAACACAACCTGAGCTCTTGAAGCGTCTGAAAGTAGAGGTCGACCAAAAAATGATGCACTTTAAACTATGCGCTAAGCAGCCTAAGGATGCCAAATGGGATGACTTCTGTAAAAAAGTGTGCTCAGAAAAATCGCTCGCCACATTATGGCGCCTTCATCAGTGCATGAATGGCACACCACGACACAGAGGTATACCAGACTTTCAGAGCACAGGCCAGATATGGCACAAATCTGATGAGAGCAAAGGGAAGGCCCTGCTTGCCCGCTACATTGAGCAGACGGACCAAAGAAATGAGGCTGTAAGAATGAGGATACGGGGATCTTTGTCAAATTTGTGTAAAGATATAGGGCTGGAAGAAGATCTCACAATCACAATCGATACCATTCGCACGACACTTAAAAGGTCACACAACACTGCTCCTGGTCCAGATGGTGTTCGGTATGATGACATAGGCGATGACAAAACTGGCCAATGAGTTTAATGCCAGTATTCGGAGTGGCCAGATTAAGGAGGAATGGCTACACAGCTACTTACTAACGCTACCGAAGCCAAGCAAGGACCATTCTCAGACCAGTGCCTACAGAATCATCACAATGCAGAACACTGTGGGCAAGCTGCTGGTGAAAATATTTGCCCGTGTCCTCACCTGTCGCCTTGAACAGAAACGCGTATTCCCATCCACACTCGGAGGTTATAGATATAACAAAGAGACATGGCTCAATGCGGCAGTCTTTGCCTATGACGTCTTCGAAGGCTTCCACAGACGAGAGGAGACATGTGCTGCTGCTATAGATCTGGAGGATGCATACAACAGGGTACCATTTGAATATCTCATGCATATGCTTCTCAAACTGGCGGTGAACCCCTTCCTCATTAGATGGATCGCCGCGGCACTGTTTCAGAGAAAGATGATACTCAGATGTTGAAGTTGGACTTCCGAGCCAACATCCATTTGTCCTGGGCTGCCACAAGGCTCACCATTGTCACCAGTTCTATTTAACGTGTACACAATAACGATCACGGAACAACAGCTGGATGGGAGGGGAAGAACTATGACTTTTGCTGATGATATTCTGGTATATCGACAGGGAAGAGACAGACGGGGAATCGCCTCCACAATGCAAGACGAACTCGATCGCATTTCTTCCTGGTGTGGGGTTTCAGGTGCCTTGGTTAATCCTAATAAAGCATCAGTTTCATGGTTCTCCCTTATCAATCATATCGTTAATACGACCACACCGGTAGTACAAATGGGAGCTGATGAAGTGACCAGGGACAAGTTGATGACATACCTCGGAGTTAAGTTTGATCGCAGCCTGTGTTTTCGGGACCACGTCGACCATGGGATAACAAAATCCCGCAAAGGATTAGCCGCCTTGAAGGGCATGGCAGCTGCCAACATCGAGAAGAAGCTACTTACTCTTCTGTTCCAGGGTTAGTCCTCGCACAAATCGAGTATGCCCTGGTCATTCTTACTGTCAGTACGACTCAAATTGATAGGCTGGAGAAAATACAAAATGAAGCTATGCGCATTATCCTGGGATGTACGAGGGACACTCCCTGTGTAGCAATGAGGTATCTTCTTGACTTTCCAACCATGGATGACAGAATCAAGATCTGGAGAGCACGAGCATACCTGAAGATTAGTACAGATAAAGAGCATCCATTGCACCACGTGCTCGACACAGAGAAAGGTACCAGGCTAAAAAGAGGCAAATCATGGGTGGGCCGGGCAGGAGATGTCATCAAACAGGTCTGTGGGCTTACCAATATCAACGTTGGTGAGGAGTGGATACCGGTGCCTACGTCATTCAAGGGGACTTTCTCATGTATTGTCACACTCGACAGGAAAAGTAGGGAACAGAACCCGTTCGTGGTTAATGCTGAGGTCAAAGGTCTCATCTGCGATAGTACCGATGAGAAAGATGCAGTCATCTATACAGACGGATCTGTAAGACGACACGAAAGAAGTGCATGGGCATTTACAGCACGCTCGGCAGGCAGAATAGCCAAGGAAGACAGTGGTGCATACGCCATGACCACGAGTAGCATGACAATAGAGGTGATGGCAGTGACCAAGGCATTCAAATGGTTAGAGTCACAAGACTACATCCACGCATGTATACTGAGTGATTCGATGAGCATGATAAAAAAGTGGAGGCGGGCTTTGTACGCATGCAATGGGTAGAGTCGTTGCAGAAATCCAAAATACGCAAGGTCACCTTTGTCTATGTCCCTGGACATGCGGGAGTATGGGGAAATGAGAGAGCGGACAGGATGGCTAGCTGCGCTGTCGATGAGGACGGGCAACCGATGGATCGGGCGGACATCATAAATGCCCTTCAAGATGTGGGAAGAGCACAGGACTTCGAGAAACACAGATCAACGTCACTTCTTCGGATGATGGAAATGGGAGTTAAGATGGGCACAGCCAGAAATGAGAAACTTGGTGGCCGTGTAAGAAGACTTATCAACGAACATAGAACTGGAGTCGTCAGTCGCTGGACACTGAGGGAATTGCTGATGAGGAGATCTGAGCACATATGGACATGTTCGGAGTGCAATGATGATGACCCGCAAATAACTCAATAACTCAATATAAACAACTCTGTTTCTTGTTTCTATTGTCAAAAATGGATTGCGCAAAATCTTCCTCATTTTTTTTTTTAAAGTTGCTCTTGTCTGAGCCATTCTGCATCTCACCTCTGTTGTATATCTACCATATGAGGTTAAGAATGTTCCCAGATGATGATATGTAGATATGTAAATATTAAAGTGGCGGAAATTAATAAATATGTGACATTATAGGGTGGGGAAAATAGTAAATATGTGACGTTATAATGAAGGAAAGTTAAAAATATGTACGTTATAGTGGGGCAAGTAATAATTATGTGACGTTATTGTGGGGGAAAGTAATAAATATGTGACGTTATAGCTGGGGGAAATTAGTAAATATGTCACGTTATAGTGGGGGAAAGTAATACAATTGTGACGTTATTGTGGGGGAAAGTAATACATATGTGACGTTATTGTGGAGGAAAGTAATAAATATGTGACGTTATTGTGGGGAAAAGTAATAAATATGCGACTTTATAGTGGGGGGAAGTAATAACATTGTGACGTTATTGTGGGGGAAAGTAATACATATGTGACGTTGTTGTGGGGGAAAGTAATAAATATGTGACGTTATAGTGGGGGAAAGTAATAAATATGTGACGTTGTTGTGGGGGAAAATAATAAATATGTGACATTATAGTGAGGGAAAATAGTAAATATGTGACGTTATAATGAAGGAAAGTTAAAATATGTGACGTTATAGTGGGGGAAAGTAATACATTTCTGACGTTATTGTGGGGGAAAGTAATAAATATGTGACGTTATTGTAGGGGAAAGTAATAAATATGTGACGTTATTGTGGGGGAAAGTAATAAATATGCGACGTTATAGTGGGGGAAAGTAATAAATATGTGACGTTATTGTGGGGGAAAGTAATAAATATGTGACGTTGTTGTGGGGGAAAGTAATAAATATGTGACGTTGTTGTGGGGGAAAGTAATAAATATGTGACATTGTGGGGGAAAATAGTAAATATCTCACGTTATAGTAAGGTAAAATAATAAAAATTGAATGTTAAAATAAGCGGAAATTACAAATATGTTACGTTATAGTGACGAAAAGTTAAATATATGTGACGTTATAGTGCCAGAAAGTTAACAATATGTGACGTTATAGTGACTGAAAGTTAAAAAATATTTGACGTTATTGTGAAGAAAAGTTACAAATATGTGACGTTATAGTGGCGGAAAAGAGTAAATAAGTGACGTCATAGTGGCGAAAAGTGGTAATAAATATGTGACGTTATAGTGGCGTAAAGTAGTGAACATGTGGCATTATAGACAAGGCAAGTAATAAATATCTGACGTTATTGGGTCGTAAAGTAGTAAATATGTACCGTTATGGTGGGGGAACTTAATAAATATATGGCGTTATAGTAACGGAAAGTAGTAAATATGTGACGTTATAGTGGGGGAAAGTAGTAAATATGTGACGTTATAGTGGGGGAAAGTAGTAAATATGTGACGTTATAATGAGAGAAAATAATAAATATGTGACGTTATAGTGGGGAAAAATAGTAAATATGTCACGTTATAGTAACAGAAAAGAAAAAAAAAATGTAATAATAAAATAAGCGGAAGGTACAAAAATGTTACGTGACGAAAGTGTTATAGTGACGAAAAGTTAAAAATATGTGACGTTATAGTGAAGGAAAGTTAAGAATATGTGACGTTATAGTGACTGAAAGTTAAGAATATGTGACGTTATAGTGCTGGAAAGTTAAGAATATGTGACGTTATAGTGACCGAAAGTTAACAATATGTGACATTATAGTGACGGAAAGTTAAAAATATGAGACGTTATAGTGACAGAAAGTTAAAAATATGTGACGTAATAGTGACGGAAAATAGTAAATAAGTGACGTCATAGTGGCGAAAAGTGGTAATAAATATGTGATGTTATAGTGGCGGAAAGTAGTAAATATGTGACATTATAGACAAGGCAAGTAATACATATCTGACGTTATTGGGTCGTAAAGTAGTAAATATGTACCGTTATGGTGGCGGAACGTAATAAATATATGCCGTTATAGTAACGGAAAGTAGTAAATATGTGACGAAACAGTGGCGGAAAGTAGTTTTAAAAATTTACATTATTGACGGAAAGTAGTAAATATGTGACGAAATAGTGGCGGAAAGTAGTTTTAAAAATTGACATTATTGACGGAAAGTAGTAAATATGTGTCGAAATAGTGGCGGAAAGTAGTAAATATGTGTCGTTATAGTGGCGGAAAGTAGTTTTAAAAATTGACATTATTGTCGTAAAGTAGTAAATATGTACCGTTATGGTGGCGGAACGTAATAAATATATGCCGTTATAGTAACGGAAAGTAGTAAATATGTGTCGTTATAGTGGCGGAAAGTAGTAAATATGTGTCGTTATAGTGGCGGAAAGTAGTAAATATGTGTCGTTATAGTGGCGGAAAGCAGTAAATATGTGTCGTTATAGTGGCGGAAAGTAGTAAATATGTGACGAAACAGTGGCGGAAAGTAGTTTACAAAATTTACATTATTGACGGAAAGTAGTAAATATGTGTCATTATCGGGATGGAAAGTGGAGAAAAACCTGCACTGAGAACGGAAAAAAAAACAAACAAGTAAATAAATATCTGAAAAAATGAAACCATCTGCATCAATGAAGATAAGTAAAATATGTATCTAGCGGTATAGTGTGTATAAAGAGACATGTACACGTTAATATTGATCATACGGACAACAGACCCCAAAAAAAAAAACATTTTGCCTCATTGCTAGCGCTTGTGATCATGTTCCTTCACAACTTTCTTGACCTTCAACTGTGAATCAATAATGTTATTGACTTTACGAAGCCACTGTCTGAAACTGTCTGGTTTCTCTATTCTCTGATTCCTTTGTTTCCTCTTTCCTGGTTTGTTCCCCGGTAGACCCTGTATATTTCCAGTGGTCCTCTTTATATTAATTTGTTAACAAGAAATGATAAGCGCTTCCTGCTGATATTGAAAATAAACCTTCTTTCTGTAGTATTTTTATTATTATGTATTCGGTTTTAGAACGTGTCCGATACTGAAGTTATATATTCATATTTTTTTGAACATTCTTTTGTAGAACAACATTACATCAGTGCAGCAATATTTGTGTCTGTATGTCGATTTTCCATAATTCTTTTACAAGTGTCTAGACTGCCTCAATCCAACATATGATGATATATATATATATATATATATATATATATATATATATATATATATATATATATATATATAGGCCTATATATATATATATAGGCCTATATATATATATTCAGTTCACCCAGCCGTAAATAGGCACCGGATTTTTTTCTGGGAAAGTAAAGCGGCACGGGGCGTAATACCGACCACATTACCCCAAAAATTATGAGCCGAAGGTCTGTAAAATGTATGGTCACTAACACCATACTCCCTATACGCCACTTGGCGTGACGGGGGTACGTTACTTTATTTTTGTTATTATTATTATTTTTATTATATATATATATGTATATATATATATATATATATATATATACATACACTAACCAAAACATTTCCATGTGTTTTCTCAACCTTAGGAATGCAGCTTTGAACTACTCTGTACCTCGTCTCTATTGTACATCTACTATCTGAAAGGTCCATCCACTGAAGCTACAAAAGAAGACGGACTAACAGAGGGACTAGTGGCATTTTAAAGGTCCCAACAACAATATATAACTGAAGGGACAGAGTTGTGAGATCTCTCTCCACCCTATAAACTGTACAAGAAATGTTAAATTAGGCATGTGATGTCAGCAACATTCTGGATTCTTGTAGTTGCTTTACTTGATGTCCCACAAGAACGTGTTTAATAGTCGAAACTGGTAATTTATTATTACAAATTCGTGTAATTCCCTGAATCGTTTTTATTCTTCTTTTTAAAATGTATGTTTGTTGTCTATTTTAAACAATAAAGAAGCATGCTACACAAACATATGAAATCATAAATATATTACTTAATGTTGTCGTATGTGGCTGTTGTTGTTAATGCGTTTATGATCTGTATACACACACATACAACTTCACAGCAGCATTGCTTGTGCTTAAACGTACTTATCATATCAGTTGGCATCCAATGACACATTATCTTTATTAATACTTATCATATCAGTTGGCATCCAATGACACATTATCTTTATTAATACTTATCATATCAGTTGGCATCCAATGGCAAACTATCTTTATTAATACTTATCATATCAGTTGGCATCCAATGACACACTATCTTTATTACTACTTATCATCATCATCATTATTGAGTGCCGTCTCCGCATCGAAGGTTGGCTACCACGAAGCGCCATTCCACTCTGCATATTGCTTTGATGGTGCTTATAGTCATAGGTTGACTTGTCCATCTTTTGATGTTACTGGTCCATGTTTGTCATGGTCTGCCTCTGCCTCTTTTACCTTGTATTTTCCCTCCAAGATTACTTTTAGTAGGTTGTTGTGACTTTTAACATGTCCCAAAAATGCATGTCTTGTTCTAATTGTGTTTAGTAGTTCTCTTTTTATTTTTAGTTTTTAAAACTTCATCGTTTGTTTTCTTTTCTTTCCTTCCAGTTCTACCTATTCTTCTATAAATCCACATTTCAAAGGCTTCAACTTTCTGTTCTGTTTTCTGGTCTAATGTCCATTTTTCTGCACCAAACAGGAGTATTGAGGTGTACTATTTTGCTATTCTTAGTTTTATCATTGGTGTTATTTGTTTTGATGTTAGTATATTTTTCATGGCATTAAAATTACTTTTTTGCCATACTTATTCCTTTGTTTATTTCAGTTTTACATTTTCCATCACTGGTTATAGTATGTCCCAGGTAGTTGTAGCTCTGAACTGTCTACAGGTCTATTCATTAATACTTATATTATTGTTGTAATACAACGTTATGCAAGCTTTATATATTATTATTTATGTTTTATTGCACTGATATATTTTATTTTTTTGTATGTAGGTGATTGTATTGTATTGTATTTAACAACTACTCTTACTTGCTCTGTTATCGATGACTTCCCATATTTGCATGTTTGATGTAAATGGCCTGGGAGACTAGTCATCGTATTGTTGTGATATATTTCCTCTTGGCTATTTCTTGGCAGTCTACAATCATAATTCTTCTGTTAATTTCTTATTGGCTCAGGCCTCTTGAGAGAATAAGTTTGATCCCTTTCTTGCTCTGAGTGTTATCCTAATCTGTTCCAGCTCCTCCTTTGAGGTAGCTGACAACTGGGTCTATCCCACACCATTTCTGCCGGCAACTGTGTTTGCAAAATGAAAGTCAACATCAACAAAACAAAAGTCATGAATATAATTGCGAAAGAGAAACAGAACTATAAATATAGGCGGCAGTAAACTAAAACAAGTAGAGGAATTGTAATACTTAGGAAGCCTAATGACAAACGACAAGTCACACACACCAGGAATAAACTTAAAATGCAAAGACGCTTCTTAAGTCATTGGACAGCTTCACCACTACTGTCGAACAAGTAAATAACGCTACAGGCACAACGGGCACGCGACAATACAATCTTTATCCCAACGATATGTTACCAATGCATGTCCTGGACCCTAGATGCAAGAACAATAAATAATAACCTCTTCAGAAATGTGTATTTTAATGAATGACATAGAATATCATATAAATATATATATATATATATATATATATAACAACATAGGAGAGACAAAGATCGCAAATGATGTCTCCCCTCAATGCTGAAAGGCAAAGAGGAAGGAAAGAAGAGGAATAAAAATGGTTATACTATTGAAGTGGTGTATCTTCATTAATCTACCCATGTAGTTTAGCTGGCCAGCCAAGAATTGGGTTGCCAGGTCTCTTTCAATATAAACATTAGCATGGGAAGATCATAAGAAAATGGCATTCCTGATATTTAGCATTGGTCATACTAAAGACAAAAAAAAAGGGGAGGGGAGCTGGTGTAATTTTGTCTTGAGAAAAAACACAATTGTCTATAAACAAATTCAACTAAGATTAGACATTTGGACTCTCTCGACGGTAAAACCAGAAAGCCAATAGATTTCATGCTGGTCCAGCAAAGCCCATGTGTTGATTGGTTATTGGTTATGGAAGGCCTCGGTATCACAGCAAACGAATTAAAATCCATAATTGCTCAACCGCCCGTGCCAGTGGAATCATCCGAATTACTAACTCATCTCCCAAACAAAGAAAGGTAACTGTAGTCCCCATCGTAGCAGTCTCAGCACACGCCAAAAGATATAAGGCGAAACCGCGCAGAAAGTGAACACAGCCAACTGTCCCCTGTCATACGATATCATCATTCATCGTAAACAAGCGGGATATCGAAGCAGGATCAAAACGGATGAGACACACAGCTCACGGTGTGCACAGAACACTTAACTCAGTAGCTCCTGCAACAAGCCGGACTTGGAATATGAGGAAACTGCAAGAAGGAACACTTTTTAGACATAGCCTTCAATGGTTCCTGCCGCCTATCCACCATATACCATGGGAGTTCACGTCCTCCCGAAAATGATGATCGTCATAGCACTTGATGATGTTAGGCCATCATTGATGACTCCAATTCCAAACATATAGACACACAGTGGTGGTAAGTTATCATTTCCAATCCAACAGAAGCCACATGACCTGTAGTTAGTAAAACCACAGAGAGAATATGATTTTGTGACCTTCACTGATTCACTCTTAGATGTGAATGTGTAGTTTACACAACAGGAGAAGTTTTCAACTACATTGATCCCATTTAAGGCAATTCTGGGATAGCAATGCAAGTCTCCTTCATAGCAGCAGAATTTGATGTTCTCCGCTCCCTTCTTGTAGCTGCCGCCACACGATTCTGATGTCTCATTAACTTGGACATCATTCAAGAACAACGTCAGATTACCATTCCATAGATATGGCTCTGCTGATGAAATGCTTGGTGCAACAGTTGTATCAATCATACTGGAGGCTCCTGGTCTGTGGTCATTAATATCACAGACGGCACATGATGTTGTTATATTCAGTGTTTCTTTCTGGGGTGTAAATATGTGGCACACACATGGAGAGTGGTTTGTGGTCACAGTAATCCCATTAAAGGCAATTCTAGGGTAGCATGGCATAGCTGTTTCAGAACAGCACAATCCTGTGATGTTTTCTGTGTTCGCTATAAAGCTGCTGCTGCTACACAATCCTGACCAATTATAGTTGTGGACATTATTCACTTGCAATGACAAAACTGCTTTGTTTACATCATAAACCTCTGGAAGCGAATCATTTATGGGACTAATAGTACAATTTATTCTTCCATCGGGGATATCTTCATTGAGTACCCAAAAAAGGTCTTTGGTTAAAAATCACATATGCTTTTGAGTTAAACACAAAATGAGCCCACTTCATAGATTCAAAATGATCCTTGCCAATGCCATCCATTTGCACAAGGTAGGTCCTTAGCTACCAAACGTCCGAAACGAAGCCATCGAATTAACGACTTTATCTACAGCGAAGACTAAGCAATGTTTACATTGAACAACACGACATATGTTATTGCAGCGAGTTGGCAGATTTTTGAAAATGTTTTCAAGGGTTTGAACATAAATGTTCGTTATCCCATGTGTGTCATCATCTAAAGCTCTACCTAACGCAGACTGTGACTCAGTTTATGAACTACTAGTGGCAGATTTTCAAATAATAGCTTTATAAAGGTGAACAGAGTGAGGCAAGTCCAGTTTGCTGTGACACAGATGATATAACGTCAAAACACAACATTGCAGTGCAGACACAACTTTGATTGCAGTACACGAAGACACAGTCACAAAACGAGGTTGTCCACTCATGAAAGAGATATTCTTATCCCGTCAGCTCAGAACGGCACCCAATGAAAAGCGCACGGGAAACATCATTACAGCTTCCGGTGGGACATGTTTTTCTAGGGCAGTCTGTAAAATACTTTATATTTACGCGAGGGCCCACCAACTATGGGTTATGGGGTCTCCTTCCAATGGTTTGAAAAGCAATAATTTTGAAGCCCACGGACTGAGGCAGGCGGTCAGAATGTAGCAACGTGACGAGTCGATGAAATAGATGGAGACAATTGATATCGAATTGTAATCCACAATATCTTGTTAACTTTATTTAGTCATCTCACAGGTTGGAGTCGATGTGACTAGACGTGTTGATTATGTTTCCTTTTTTAATTGTGTTTCCTTTCACAACCACTTTCCAGTTAATCCGAGTCTCAAATAAAACTAAAATTATGAAGGAATACGGGAATGTTATCAGTGGGGGTGGGATATGCTGTCCGCGTTTTAATTTAAGGCAATTAATAATTGTGTGTTTTTGAAACAGGCTTCTTGTTTGTGAGATCTATGAACAAAGGCAATAACAGAGCAGGGACACGTCCACAATGATCTAGGCTGAATGGAGTCACAGTCTCACTGCTGACGTCATGGTCAGGAAAGAACAAAGCTGATGGAGACCTTACTCTATCAAATGGGGAGCAGTGACTTTGTAAACAGACTAACTGATTGGGCCAAACAAAGAGAGATCGAAAAGGGATGGCAGCTTGGTACCCAACAATGCCATGTTGAGAACTGTTGTATCAGAAGCTGACATATACATCGACAGTGTAGATCCTTGCAGTAACACAAACATTAGCTTGGCCAACGATACAGATTGTTACTCTCTTGTGTCTTATCAGTGTCTAAATGGTTATGCTCATGTCAGTACGCACTGGGTGGGCTCCGTGGCAGGGAAACGAGATTCTGAAAAAGTCAAGGTTGACAAAATAAAAGATGATTCCTTCTAGTGTCAGGTCACTCGGTTGTAAGGAAGAATGGACGTTGGCAGCGGCCTACACGGTCAGAGATAAACTGAGGTTGGACACTTAGAGCTTATGGTGTCTTCCTAAGTAAATTATAAAGTATATCACTCATCGACAGAGATTGACTCCAAAATATCGATTTTATCTGACAAAGTTAATTCAGCATAGAATGACGATAATTTACCGAGACTGATCTATAAACATTCAGTTGTCTTTTTGAGTCAGTAGCACGACCTAAACGAATGGTAACTGTTGAACAAAAATGGTTATTATTAAAGTACATCTGCTCGCATTGCTGAAGCTGACAGTAACTAATGCATCACAAATACGTTAGGTCTACATTAAAGGTAAAATCGATAACGGTAATGTCTATACGTTTAATTTGTTTTTGATCGATAAGTCGATCAATGGAGATATACCACCAGTGTAACAACAACAAACGCTGATAAATGGTCAGCTTAGTTCGTGAAACAATGATTCACTATTGAATACCGTGTACTGAAGTAGAAACGCAGTGACAAACTCATCGTTGTTTTCTTGATATATTTATGCAACCGTTGCCAAATTTTGATATATATTTAACACTGATGTAGACATGTATATTTATTTAAGAGTTATCTCATCGTTGTACATGCAAACATGCAGATGTATACAAATACGTTCTATTTAATTATAACATTTATTACAATAACACATTACACATTTCTAACGAGCAGGTACTAAACACAGCAAAACTTCTAGTCAAGCATTGCTGAGACAAGATTTGTATAGGACGAAATCAACGACGCCACGGCAAGAGAATGAATGCAACAACTTTTACAGCTCTGGTTTGTGTGTCCTCTGTTAGTAAGTGTTCATGTCATGTTCTCAACTGTTTTTTGTTTTCTGTTTGTAAATTTATAGTTTTCTGAGCTAATTATTGCTGGTTAATTTACATACAGTTTTCACAGCTGATTATTGCTGGTTAATTTACATACAGTTTTCTGAGCTGATTATTGCTAGTTAATTTACATACAGTTTTCAGAGCTGATTATTGCTAGTTAATTTACATACATTTTTATGAGCTGATTATTGCTAGTTAATTTACATATAGTTTTCAGAGCTGATTTCTGCTGGTTATTTTACAGCTTTCAAAGCTGATTTCTGCTGGTTATTTTACAGTTTTTTGAGCTGATTTCTGCTGGTTATTTTACAGTTTTCTGAGATAATAATTGCACAGTTTGTGACGCAGAAGAAAATAATTAATATTCTGGAAAATGTCATATTTATATTATAGATATGTTAGTAGAATAATGTTTATGAGATTAACTGTTTTACAATTTGACAAATGTAATCCATTCTGATGTAAAATAATCATATTGTAACCACACGTGCTGTAAACATTTAAATTGTAGCGTCGTTTATGATCATTATAACGTAGCGCAATTATGTTCAGAACTGAGAAAATGTACCAAGATTACTAAAATATCATCAACAAACACATGTGATACGTAAAGTCTGTAGACACGTTGTGTTGAGTCTTGGATGGAATCAATGTCTTTCCAAATGCTCGGTCTGTATTTATTATTCCAAGACTGCCTTTAGTCTCATACACAATTCATATCCAATAGTTTCCTATTTTCTGTTGTGTGGAGTCTTGGATGGAGTCAATGTCTTTCCAAATGCTCGGTCTGTATTTATTATTCCAAGATTGCCCTTAGTCTCATACACAATTCATATCCAATAGTTTCCTATTTTATGTTGTGTGGAGTCTTGGATGGAATCAATGTCTTTCCAAATGCTCGGTCTGTATTTATTATTCCAAGATTGCCCTTAGTCTCATACACAATTCATATCCAATAGTTTCCTATTTTATGTTGTGTTACAGGACACATTATTGGGTGCCGTCTCCGAAGGTTGGCTTCCATGAAGTTTCATTTAACTTTGTTTCTGCCTCATCTACCTACTAATGTCTCCTCCCAGATGGCCGTTTAGTGGTATATTACCGTCTCTTTACATGAACCAAATGTGTCAGTTATTGTGGTCATATTTTGTGTTAAATAGTTTTTTTTTCCATTTTAAAATTATTCAACACTTCAGATTTGTCTTCCTTTCTTTCCACGCAATTCTCCATTTCATCATTAAAACACGCTTCATGGGTTTCATTTTCCCGCTCTTGATACATTTGTTATATCCATGTTTCTCCACCATACAGGAATGTTGAGTAGGTATGGTTTTTTTACTATTAATATTAGGGCTCTATTGCTATTTACTTCCATGCGAGTATTTGTTCATGTTGTTAACATTTGCTTGTTGTCACTCTGGTGTTTATTTCTCTCTGCCCAATTACCAGCCGGTCGACACAATAGCGATTAGAACAGAAAAGCAATGAATATAAAGTCAAATGTGTTATTTGAATCATTCAACCAAGGCCAAAGAAAGCAATCATAGAGATTAAACAGAAAGAAACGTGATGCATGAATGAAAACTTGTTTTAAATTTTGGTTTGTGAAAAAAAATAAAACCATGGAAGCCCAATAATAAATTTAAAGTAATTATATTTTTTTAAAAAAAAAGCAAATGCCATTCAAAGTAGTGATATTTGAAGATAAAAACGATTATCAAAACAAATCTAGCAACTTCTATAATAAAAGGTTAACGAAATCAAATGAACATTCTCTCCAGATGAAATGTGTGTGTGTATGGCTGTGTTAGTCATATCTCATATCTTGGCGTGTGTCTGTGTTAGTCATATCTCATATCTTGGTGTGTGTCTGTATTAGTCATGCCACATATCTTGGTGTGTGTCTGTGTTAGTCATATCTCATATCTTGGTGTGTGTCTGTGTTAGTCATATCTCATATCTTGGTGTGTGGCTGTGTTAGTCATATCTCATATCTTGGTGTGTGGCTGTGTTAGTCATGCCTCATATCTTGGCGTGTGTCTGTGTTAGTCATATCTCATATCTTGGTGTGTGTCTGTATTAGTCATGCCTCATATCTTGGTGTGTGTCTGTGTTAGTCATATCTCATATCTTGGTGTGTTTCTGTATTAGTCATGCCTCATATCTTGGTGTGTGTCTGTGTTAGTCATATCTCATATCTTGGTTTGTGTGTGTGTCTGTGTCTGTGTTAGTCATATCTTATTTCTTTGTGTGTGTGTGTGTGTGTGTCTGTGTTATTCATATCTCATATCTGTGTGTGTGTCCGTGTTAGTCATATATCATATCTTGGTGTGTGTCAGTGTAAGTCATGACTCATATCGTTGTGTGCATGTCAGCATTAGTCACATCTCATATCTTTGTGTGTGTGTGTGTGTGTATATGTGTGTGTGTGTGTGTTAGTCACCTCTAGTGACTTGGGCAGATGGTGCTCGTAAACCTGGGAGGGCCTATCATCTAAGGGCAGAATCCCCCTACAGAAAAGACAATCTGCTGCCTTGCAGGAAGATCGAGGACAATCAAAAGCTAAGGAAAGCAAACCTGAATAAAATGCTGGCTGAAATCGGGTGCACTAGGCCACTGATGAAGAACACACTGCAACGTTTTAACAGGCATTCAATCAGAGTGGATCTAACAGACTCTAATTATGATCTTCTGTCTGTGGTGTCGATCAATTTACTTAAACTGACAGTTGTCTTCATGTGAGAGTCTGGAATCCTACTCTGATTGAGTCTTGATCGCAGAGTGTGTGTGTGTGTGTGTCTGTGTGTGTGAGAGAGAGACAGAGAGAGAGAGAGAGAGAGAGAGAGAGAGAGAGAGATGAAATAGCGAAATAAAAAAAAACCTAAATAAAAATCAAAACACTACAACATGCTTTTCGTTCAAAGCATTCCCTTAGTTACCCCATATTTTTTACAACATACTATCATTTAAATCATTATGTTACTGACTCCATACACAACAACATATTTTAATTGATATCATTGTATTAGGACCTAAATAGACTACAACACACTTTCGTTCATCTCATATTATTATTGACCCCATACACTACAACATACTTTCATTTCAATCATTCTATTAGTGCCTGCATACACTGCAACGTATTTTAATTTATATCATTGTATTAGGACCTAAATACACTACAACACACTTTCGTTCATTTCATATTATTATTGACCCCATACACTACAACATACTTTCATTTCAATCATTCTATTAGTGCCCGCATACACTGCAACGTATTTTAATTTATATCTTTGTATTAGTGACCTAATTACATTACAACATAATTTTATGCATATCATTGTATTAGAGACTCCATACACTACAACATATTTTCATTCATAACATTCTCTTAGTAGTCGCATACTACTTCTTACTTTCATCCATATCATTGTAGTAGTGACCT